>CAJQUN010000517.1:0-369836 GCA_907163345.1 Haberlea rhodopensis | reverse complement strand
ACAAGTTTGTTTAGCAAAATCCCTACCATTGTTTGACCATAGATTATAGTATGTTTGAACCTTAGAAAAGTTTGAGTCCATCCCCTAAGAACCTTTCAATAAGATTGAAAGGTAAAGAATCAAACAAGGAACAGTTTATCTCTATTCAGTTGTCCAAATTTCAGTTGCAACTTTATTTTTCGCAAGTGGTGCATGGTGACTTCATTTCTACAACAATCTGTGTCTTTTCCGTTGAACAGCCCCATATGGATGGACGCAACTGCTACACGGATGAACATTACTTACCCACCTTTTTCTATGTGAGACCCCTAGTACCTTATATTCTTAAGTTTGTAAGATGTTTTCGTCTCTTTCTCATCCTGGTTCTCAATATTTTTGTTTTCGTGTGTTCTTTTTTCGCCCTTTCAGATACTGGATCCCGCAGGAATCTCCAATTGGTCAGTAACATATGTTGATTGGTCTGAAAGGAGGTGGCATCCGAGATCATACCATGCACAAGATATAACCTTAGAGCTGATGAGAAATCTTACCGTATGGCTATCACGTTTTTCCTTCATATATACTACATTCATGGCCTTTGTTTTGCCTGCTCCCAAGTTTTTGGTTTTGAAAACTTCCTTTAAACTATCATTTGCAGTCTATCGTGGAAAGCGCTCAGATTACAAGCAATGAAACGGTTAGGATCTTTTATATTATACACTTGGTTAAAGTTCTGATATCACAACATTCTGATGAAAGTTTGTCTTCTGACCTTTAGAGTGAAACGGAAGCTGTACCTTGCTTGCGGAATGGAAGCCTGCAGCCGTGTTATTTGTTCGGGAGGAAATTTTTACCCGAAACACTTGACAGTTTAGTACAACTTTCCCAAATTATACATCTTCTGGGCTGGTGTCATGAGTCAGAGTATTTATTCATTGGTTGTATTCAATCCCCAACTTCATCCCATTTCTAGTGTAGCTTCTGCTGCTGTAAAGCGACTCCGCACCGCCTCGTGTTAGAATTAAAATCTTACCAAAATGGATTATTTTTGAGTTCAAGGGAAACAATCTGGCAGAGACTGAAGGTCAAGAAATGGTTCAGTATTATATGCATTGATATGTACATTTATTGTTGGTTGATTAATAGACTTGAAAACTTATAAGTTTTCTCATATAAAAAAAATATTTAAGTTTTCAATAAAAAATATCTCAATTCGTTCAAAAAAACGTATTTTAGGTTAATATAATAAAAAATCAATTTTTTTCTTCTCAACATTAACTCATTACACTAAAATGGGCTGCAATTTTTCTTGCGAAAGATCATCAAAATCAGAATCATACATTTAAATTGTTACATTGAAGAGTTGAACTTGAAAAACATTAATAATTGTATGCATTTTTCAATTTTTGTCATATTGTATTAAAGTGTTGGTTGTACGTTCAATTTGTACGGTCATGTCTCCATAATTGTCAAGGCATTCAATGCCAACATGAGTGAATAATTTGTTCTATTTTGTGTACTTAAATAGTCTATAATAAATGTCAAGAAATGATGAATCACAACAATTCACTTCTCCATTTGCTTTCTATTTTTTTCTCCCTCTATTATTGCCCGAAAGTTTGTTTTTTTGCTCAATGTTTCAATTTAATTCCAATTCAAATCTTTGAATCATTAATTTGATAATTGGTACCCAACAAATTTGTTGTATTAGAGTCACGTTCAATATATAATAAAACGCTTGTTTGCATATATCATTTTAATATAAAAAAACATCTAAAGATTCGTTAACTAAACGCATTCCTATATTTGATGAGAAAAAATATGAATTTGGAGAATCCAAGATGCCGAAACTTTGACACTATGGATTCAAGCAAAAACAAAAGGGATACCAAGAAATATAAGAAAAGATGCCAAAGCCTTGTTATTCATCCAACAAGACGTACATCGATCCATATTTCCTAGAATTATGGGTGTAAAAAATTGCAAAGATGCCTTATATTTTCTAAAATTGGAATCTCCATTAAACTTCAATTTTTATGGCGAATTTTGATAATTTAGCCATGAAAAATAATGAAAATATTCGAACTTATATTTCACATGTTGTTGAAATTCTCAATCAAATAAAAAATTATGGAGATAGCATTCAAGAAAAAAAAGATCGTTGAAAAAATCTTGTGAAGCTTGCCACAAAAATTCGAACATATTTTGGCTGCGATTGAATAATCAAAATATTTGTAAAAACTCGCGATTGTGGAGCTGATGAGTTCTTTAGAAGCCCATGAACAAATGATAAGTAAATTTGATGGTCCTTCCATTGAGGAAGCCTTCGAGTCAAAACTCAATATGGAGGAAAAGAAAAATTAGAAGGTGGAGAAAGAAGCACATCCAACAATTTCAACAAAAGGGAGGAAACACAAATTACCGATGTCATGGACGAGGACAAGGATGAGAAAAGCCATGATTCAATAACACCCGAAGAGATTATGGTAATATCAATTCCAGCCCTTCTTGTTTTATTTGCAAAAAACCGGTTCATGAATCAAAATTGTTGGGATAGATGCCAACCTTGTAAAATACCAAATCATTCATATAAAGATTGTTGGCACAGATAAAAAAAATGAAAGAAACGAAGCCAATTTCACACAAGAAAACAATAAAAAAAATAATGTTTTATTCCTCTATGAACATGACAAATAATTCCTTGAATACATGGTATCTGGATAGTAGTTGCAGTAATCACATGACATGACACAATGATTATTTTATCAAACTTGATGAAATGTTTCATCGTAAGTAAAGATGACAAACGACAAAGTGTAACATGTTCAGGGCAAAGGAACAATAGTTGTGAGGACATATGGAGGTAACACAAAATTTATTGAAAATGTCATATATGTCCCTGATCTTACTTCAAATTTATTGAGTGTTGGTCAATTGATTCAAAATGAATACTCATTTAATTTTGAAAAAAAAATGTATACAAAATAAGGGACAAAGATAGGAAACTGATTGCTGAAATTAAATTGCACCAAATAAAGTATTTCCTCTTACAATGCCACATTACAATAATATATTGTTAAAAGTTAAAAAATCTGAAGAATCTGGCATTTAAGATATGTACATTTGAACTACTATTGACTGAAATATTGAAACATGAAACATGGTGATTGGACTCCCATACATTGAACTATTAAACCAAACATGTGAAGGATGCATTTATGGTAAATGCACTGATTCTTTTCTAAGGCTTCTTGGAGAGCAAAACAACCTCTTGAAATGATACATACAACATTTGTGGACCAACAAAGACATCATCATTTCAAAACAAAAACATATTTTCTTCTTTTCGTTGATGATTTTAGCATGATGATGTGGGTGTATTTCTTGGAGCAAAAATCAGAAGCTTTTGTAGTATTTGCCAGCTTCAAGAAGATGGTTGAAAGACAGAGCAATTTATAGCTCAAAATGCTTAGAACTGATCGTGGTGGAGAATTATTGTCTAATGAATTCTCAAATTATTACAGTCAAGAAGGAATCCGAAGGCAGTTGATAGTACACTACACACATCAACAAATTGGTGTAACTGAAAGAAAAATTTGAATCATTGTTGAAATGGCCAGAAGCATGTTGAAAACAAAAGGTCTTCCTAACACATTTTGAGCCGAAAGTTGTTAACACTGCAATGTACATCCTCGACAAATAGTCACGAAGGCCAATCCCAAATAAAACTCCATATGAAGCTTGACACAAACGAAAACCAGATATCTTCGAGTTTTTGGAAGCCTAGCTTATTCTCTCATTCTTTCACAACAACAAGAGATTTGATGAAAAATGTGAACATATATTTTTATTGGCTATAGTGATGAATCAAAAGCATATCATTTGTTTAATCCAAATACAAGTGAATTAATAATCTCAAGAGATGTGTATTTTGACGAAATGAAAGGCTGGACTAGGAAATTAAGTCAAATCAAATCAAATCAAATAGAAGATTCCGGGGCAAATTCTTCCATAGATCTAGTACACAACCACAATATATTCGACACAGATTCTGATTCAGAATCCCTTTGAGAAATGTACGTTCATTAAGATAATTTATTATCTATCAAATATTACATTTTTCTATTGTGAACCACAGAATTTTGAGGAAGCTGTGAAAAAGAAGTAACGCAAAAAGCCATAGATGACGGGATGACCATTATTCTTAAAAAATCAATCTTGAAACCTGATTTATCCACCTAAAAATAAAGATGTGGTGGATTAAAGTGGATCTACAAAACCAAATTTAATGAAGATGGGTCTGTTCAAAAGCACACTGCCCGATTTGTAGCAAAATGCTATTCACAACAGTCTGTTATTGATTTTAATGAAACTGTTGGGTTTTGGAAACCCGAATAATCTTGATTTTGATGTTAACAAAACTTGTTATTGTGTTGCTAACATATTTCATCAAGTGTGCAGTTCATAGATCATAACTTAGAAGCTTGATGAATTACAAAGAAGTAGCTTGAAAATATCAAGTTGGACCAAGACTGAAATCCTGGCAGAGCGGATTGTTTCGATCATATCTAATAGCTCGGATATCGAAATGGCGTGCTTCCAAAGAGATTGAACAGCCAACTTAAAATACAAAAAGTCATATTTCACAACAGATCGGCTAGTTCAAATGTTATCAAGGAGAAAAGACGCCTGCAAGATCGAGCTGAACCGTGAAGAAACAGCAAGCTGTTTCAGCAAGCAACTGTCAGTCTGGTGGCCATAAATCTCAGCTCGCTTATCGGAACGGAACGATTCAGTATGGGTTGGAAAGCTAAGACAAATATCTACAAGTCATCTTTGGAAGTGAAAGACTAAATCGGACGTTAAGATGGCCAAAGAGCTTCTGCAAGTCATGCCATGTGACGCCTATAAGATCGAGCTGTTACAGCAAAGTCCCTGTCAGTCTGGTGGGCATAACTCTTAGCTCGCTTATCGGAACGGAACGATTCAGTATGGGTTGGAAATCTAAGACAAAGATCTACAAGTCATCTTTGGAAGTGAAAGACTGAATCGGACGTTAAGATGGCCAAAAAGCTTCTGCAAGTAACGCCATGTGCTGCTGCATCCAGCAAACAGACAGCAGGAGCATTGCCTTGTATTTATAACTCTCTCATACGAACTTGAAATCGAGCGATTATTGATTCCGTGGAAAGCTAAGAGAAAGGGCTACAACTTTCATGTGGATCACTTTGCCCAGAAATCAAATAATCAAGAGTTGCAAGCAACAGATCAAAGAACAACTTTATCAATCTGTTTTTGTATCAAGCTGATTGTCCAGACTGATCCGGACCAGACTGATCTGCCCGTGCTGATCCGGACCAGACTGATATGCCCGTGCTGATCTGCCAGACTGATCTACCATGCTGATCCGGCCAGACTGATCTGCCCAAGCTGATCCGGCCAATCCGGTCCAAAATACAAATAGCCCAGAAACCAGAATATGACCGTTGCAAGCTCGGGAATAGTGCAGAACCTTTCCAACGGGCATATTCTTGTGTCTAACGTATATATCATTACTTGGGGCTATATATACATGATTTGGAAGCTCAATAACAGCTGATTGAAGATCAATCCAAGCCTTCCAAAGCAAACCCACTTGGGATTCAATTGAGGAACTTAAAAGACAAAAGATGCTAAATGAAGAGCACTCCTCAAACCTTTGGCACCTCTTACCTTGCTGTATCAGATTCATTATGGAATCATTTGTGCCTTTGTATTCACTCTATTCATTATATTTGTGAGATAAAATAGAAGAGTGAATACCATTGTAAAAGGTTGATGATTTATCACAACCGATGAGAGGTCTTCGTATGTGAGACATTAAAGAACATACATAGTTGAGTTGCTAGGATGGGGCATTCCCAACTGGATCGGGTTTGTACAACGGGATTGTATAAATCAAAGTCTTCTAGTGGAATCCTTCCATGAGGTGGAAGAATGGGAGACGTAGAAGGATTACACCACCTTCGAACTTCCATAAACAAATGCTTGTTTATTTACTTTACTTGCATATCTTTAAAATGACTTTCAAATGTTTAATCGGTTATAGAGCGGGTTATGTCGAGTGTCGTCCGCTCGGTTTTGTAACCGAACTCGATATAATCTCTCGGCGCAATTATTTCAAGAACACGAGCTATTGAAGATCAAGTTGGTTGAACTCAGGTGTGGAATGTCAACCCACCCCCGAAATCGATTCTGACAGAAACATTTGTACCCGTTGTGCGAATGGAAAGTATTCGCATTGTACTTGCTGTTGATACACAAAAAGAATTATCAGTCTACCAACTTGATGTCAAATTTGTTAGGATCGATTCCGGGGGTGGGTGGCCAATCCACTCCCGAGTTCAACTAACTTGAGCTTCAATAGTTCGTGTTCTTGAAATAATTGCACGAGAGATTATATCGAGTTCGGTTACAAAATCGAGCGGAAGACACTCGACATAACACGCTCTATAACCGATAAAACATTTGAAAGATATTTTAAAGATATGCAAGAAAATATGTAAAAATAGTAAGATAAATAAATGCAGTAAAGTAAATAACAAAATAATTTGTTTCTGGAAGTTCGAAGCACAAACACTTCTACGACTCCCCTTATTCCATCTCATTGAAGGATACACTAGGTGATTTGGTTTACGCTTTCAGTATACAACCTACTTAGGCTAATACCACACAGATAGCCTAAACTCCTAGCCCACACAGAATTACAAAGTTCATGTTCTTTAACGTCTCACATGGAAAGACCACCCAGTTGTAATAAATCACCAACTGTTACAATGATATTCACTGTTCTATTTTTGCTCACAAATACAATGAATAGTCCAAACTGGGCTTCGTTTAAAGGGAGTATTGAAGTCGTTAGAGGCAAACGAGGGATGGAAGTTCGAATTCGAGGTCGTGAAACCAATTTTGGAGACTATATTGGAGAGGTCGTTTGATCGGAGGAGTGAATCGGTTGATTTGGTAGTCGATGATATGCGATGCGTACTCTTGTCACATGTTATAACAAGGCAACATTTTTGATCAGGTTATGGAGAAAATGGACTCTGAATTTCAAAGAGACCTTAGGCATCTATTTTTAGCAAAGATGCACATTAGGGGAAAAAAAGAACAGATTATGGGTTTAGAAGTGTTAAATGCATTCAGTGCGACGATGATTTTGTGAAATATTTCCAAGGTTGAAATACCTATGTCCAATGAGCCGGATAACCTTTGTATGGTTCTTGTTAGGGAGTCGCAGGAGTCAACGAGATCTCTTGTAGAACAAGACCGACCCTTTATCCAAGAGCAAGAAAACATCTTCAACCAGCCGACCAACAGTTCAAAAGATCAAGCTTGAAAAGGTATTACAACCATGTATTTTCAAAGTGATTTGACGGTTATCTATTATCTATCATCCTCCATTATTATTGCTTGACATTGGGTAACGTGCATTTTTTTCCTTGCAGGAGGAAGAGGAGCGCAGAAGAAAGGAAGAATTGTTGATTGAGCGACAGAAGAGAATCACTGAAAGAATAGCTGCTCGAGGTTCGACTCCTGCAACAACTAAGAAAATTCCAGTCACTAAGAAGTGAAACATCTCTTTCAAAGCTCAAAAATAGGCCTCAATCCGCCGTCCCTACAACACGGTCCAAAGCAGAACGTTAGTGCATCTTGTCACCTGTCGAGAAAATGTGGAGTAAGATGTTTTGAGCTTTATTCGACATGTATCCATTGAAGTTCTCTCTTCCTGTTCTCTTCCTGTTTTTGCCATCCACATTCATTCATTTAGTCTTTCAGCAGGTTTGGATTGTTTACAAGAACAAAAACCGATTTGATACGTGTGTTGAATAAAAAAACACAAGATGGGAAACCATGAACCAAGAAATCGAAATCTTTTGGATGGATTTTTTCTTCTTAGTAATTCTAAAGAGTCTTTGTTGTATTATATCGGGTTTGTATAAAACATAAACAAATTTAGGGGTGTTCAACCGAACCGAAACCGAAATTTCGGTTTTGAAATTTCAAAACCGAACTTTTTCGGTTCGGTTCCGATTTTAGCCTCTTGTTTTTTGTGAAATTGGATGATTAATTGATGAAAATTCAACGTAAATACAAACAATAATACATTATATATTGGATATAATTTTGAATCTTTGACATTTAGTTTTAAACATCTAATATTAGTTTGAAGCTATTTATTCAAAACAATCGAGTTTAAAGTAGACAATAAAATAAATTATATTATATTTGAAAACACGTAGTTAATTTATGAGTTTTTATCTATACGATCAGTTCGATCAGCCGGACCCTGAAACCAAAAACCAATTTTTTTAAAACCAAAAACCGAACTGAAATTTTTTCGGTTCGATTCGGCCGGTTAACCGAACCGATGCACACTCCTAAACAAGTTGTGTGAAAGATTGTGCTATAATTGACGTTGGCACATTTATGTTGATATTTCTTAATTTCTTGCTGTTATTATCCATGATTGTCCACGTGGATGAAGAATGTGGTTATTATTAAATCTTTCTTTCTGCTTCGTATTCATTCTCTTGAAATTCGTAAGAGAAGAGGATGAATCGGTAAATACCTATTTCAATAGAATAAGAACCTATGTCTTTATGGACAAAACTTGGACTGCGATGAATTCGAAATCTTTTTAGCTTTGTTAAAAGGTATCTAAGCAGACTTTTACACACTCCAAACCTTGAATGGTGACGATTTAAGAATAAATATGTTAAATAGAGAGAAAATTTTAGAAAATATACAATTATAATTCAGCACTATAATAGAGACAAACATATTTTTTATATATCGTCTGCTTGGTTAATAATAATAATCTAAACTCATGTAAAATAAATTCGGCTCTTTGATATCCCACAAAGCTCCAAACTCCTAAATAATCCAACTATCTTCTTTTTTATTGTTATTTTTATTTTTTTACAATAGGGGTAAAATTGGAATTTTAGGGTTTTTTCTTTGGAAGCGATAAAAGTTGCTTTAGCATTATCACTAGCCTTTTATTTTTAACCAGAGTATTGAATTTTTTTCCCAAAAAAAAAAAATTAATAATTACATGTGAAGTATAATCCAGAAAATGCAGCAAAACATTTTTTTTATGAACGCTTCTTTCCATTTTCCGCTTATTATAACAAAACAAAGTTAATTATTTTTCTCTGATTAAATAAACCACCCCAACACAGCAATATCTGACCACATTTTTGAGATCTCCATACTTGACAGCCTAATCTACATTATGAAAGCTAGGGAGAAGCTGGGGGAGCCTAGTCTACATTGTGAAAGCCAGGGAGAAGTGAAGTAATGAAACCAAACACAATCATTTGTATTTCCTTTACAATCGCCAACCAACGGTTACCGACATCACCTTGCCCGGCTTCTGCCGCATTCTCATTCTCAATAACCGTATTCCCATCATTGGCATGTCGATTCTCGTTCTCACCTTCAAGTTGCTCCTCTGTATCGAAAAAAATATCATGTTATTATTAACTAAAACTATCACTGCCCCACCAATGCACCAAGTTTAAACAGGATCAACAAAAACGAACTCGTTTTTAAATAGCAATCTTGCATCATATGCTTTTTTGAGTCTTTGAGAAAACACGTAGAAAAGGTCCAATAATGTAACACACATTATTATGAAACAAACAATGGAGGATTTACCTGGCATGCCTGCATTTTCATTTCCAGGTGCAGCACCAGCAGCAGGTATATTGTCTGCCTCAACGGCTGCCCTGGGTTGTTGGGGAGGTGCAGCTGCCCTTCTCATTCCTTGAGAAAGCCACCGAATCACTGGTGCAAGGGCTCCAGTTTGGTAACTGCATTACAAAAGAAAGAAAAAGTAAAGCCCCGAGTCCTAAAACTATATACAGATGCACAAGCACATGATAGAAAATTACATCTAAAGAACACAAATTAGACATAAAGTACAACAAAAAAAGTAGATAGATTGTTTTTGATAACCTTGAAGGAGGGTAAATTTAAAAGAACCATAAATTACTCTCAACTACTTACAGGTAAACAAGTGAAGCCAAAAACACAAGGAGAGTAAGTCTTTGTCTAGACCCATCTTGGTTAAACAAGAAAATAACAGCTGCCAGCTTCAAAATTAGTAATACATCAATGTGGATGGCAATTTGAAATCTCCGAACAACTTGTCTTTGAGGACCAGCTTCTTGTTGCTGTTGCCCCACTTGTCCCTGCTCTGCGCCCATCTCTCTGGTCTCTGGCAAACTACGTTCCCTGAAACAGGCATTGCCAATAGAAAAGAGTGGGAAAAATAGAGTCCACTTTTCTAACTAAATTATAGTTTATAATCGGTGCTCAGGTTATATCAACAAGTTAGAGCTAATCAATGCAGCACAAGCCTCAATGTGGCATTTGGACAGGGTCAGATTAAGGCCAAATGAAATGTGCACGTAAATCCATAAACATGTTTGATTATAAGGAGAAGATATGTTGTTTATAAGCATACATCTTATTAGTGCTTACTCAGTTTAGTGATAAATTTTACTTGGTTAAAGGTAATATCATAGACGTACCAACAACGGAAAATAAGATATGGATTCAGGCGGATTTTAACTGATAACTACTGATGCACAAGAAGTCCAAGAAGTGCTCCTATGATGGGTAAACATAAAAAAGGATCTCTAATTAGTAAGATATCGTTAACTTCAAGTCTGTTGATCTGGTAAAGCTTAGGAGTTAGGAGACTGCTCCATCACAATTCACAGTAAACAAAATAAATGACAAACCATGTAACAATGATAAACTATAATATAATCACCAAATTATGCCACGCCAATTCCTTTCTTTTAAAGAGAGAAGGAAATTATGCAGCATCACTAGTGTCATGCCAAAACAACGAAATACTCACGTAGGTATATTGTAGGTAAAAGGAATGAGAGTATTGGAAGGAAATCCAGTGATAGGTTGCATAAATGGAAGAACTGGAACAGCATATAGGCCAGGCCCACGATTAATCTGCTCCTGGTCTTGCTGAGGAGGGAATAGCCCAGGGACTAGTGCAGGGTACATTATTGGAAACATCGGAATATTACCATTTTGAGATTTTAAGCTGCCAAAAGTTGGAACCTGTAACAGAGTGGCAAAGGATTATGTAGAAAATAAATAATCTGAGAGTTGAAAATACTCTTTATTAATTGAATAATAAAAGTTTTACAATGACTATCTATTTATAGGTGAATATAAAGATTAATAGAAGTAAACTACCTGATTTATCTCTATCTAAATCAAATCAAATCAAATCTCTAGATAATATTATCCTACCAAACTTATAATATTATCCTACCAAGTTTAAACACAAAGATTTAAATACTAAATCTTTATCTAATTATTCAACACTCCCCCTCAAGCTGAGCCATATATGTTTATTATGCTCAGCTTGGAACTTAGGTCTTCAAATTTAGGATTGTGAAGATCCTTTGTCAAGATGTTATCAAATTTTGTTTGAGACTTCCTCCTCTTTCTCAGAGTCATGCTCCTCTTCTTGGAGTCTGCGTCTGTTCCTTTTCTTGGAGTCTGCGTCTGCTCCTCTCTTGCGAGTCTGCGTCTGCTAGTCTACGTCTCCTCCTCTATTTGGAGTTTGCGTCTGCTAGTCTATGTCTCCTCCTCTTTTTGGAGTTTGCGTCTGCTAGTCTACGTCTCCTGCTTTTGGGAGTTTGCGTCTACTAGTCTACGTCTCCTGCTTTTGGGAGTCTGCGTCTGCTAGTCTACGTCTCCTCCTCTTTTTGGAGTTTGCGTCTACTAGTCTACGTCTCCTCCTTTATTTTGGGGGTCTGCGTCTAATCCTCTTTTAAGAGACCGAGTCTTCAACAATAGATTTGATATTATCTACTCCCCCTCAAGCTTGGCTATAGATGTTTATGAGACCAAGCTTGCTGATGAGATGTAGGCACATGCGAATCCTCACATATCGGTGAGGTAGCGCTTTCAAAAACAGTTTGAGGCAGCAACGCTAAGGTTTGAGGCTCTTTTGGGTTCTCATAGGACCACTTTGCCGCATTGTCTGCTTAAAATATTCCGATTCAGAGTAATTGCGCTTTCTTTCTCTTTTTTCGGTTCAATCCAATTTTCACTGACAATTTTTTTTTTTTTTTTTTTTTGAAGTCAAATTTGTCATCCTTTTCATCATCAAAATCATCATGTTGAACTTTATAGGAAGATTTGATGGAATTTCAACTGGATTGAAATCATTGACAGATTTCAAACTGCCAATAAACGAAGATTCACCACCATAAACTTCATCCACATTGCCGAATGAGAGGCATGGTGTAATATGGAATTTTACCTACATTCCAATCATGCAAAACAATTCTTTATCCAGATTCCACATCTACAATACCACCTTTTTTTGAGCTTTCCCCGGACTGTGGCAACCATCTGAAGGAAATCGTCAACAGAAGTAAACCCGGGGATCTTATATAATGTCACTAATATTTTATCCGGGCAAAGCTTGAGGATTTCCTTAACAGGACCAATTGGATCATCTATTTTTTTCAATTCTTTTGCAATTACGAAGGGCAATGGAGGCATTTTTTGCCTGAGGTGCTGGAGCTTTCTTGGCTGCAGCAACATCCTCATCAGAACTGGTTTCATCTTCAGAATCAGAATCACTGCATGATTCGTCTTTCTTCTTAGCAGCTGCTACAGGGACATTTTTTGTGAGAGCTGCAGGAGCTTTCTTGGGTGCAGTATCCTCGTCGGAACTAGTTTCGTCTTCAGAATCAGACTCATCACTTGAGTCGTCTTTTTTCTTCGCAGCAACCACATGACCATTTTTTTTCTGCAGGTGTCTTATTAGGTACACTGATATCTTCCTCTAAACCACTACTTTCATCCTCAGATCCCGAGTCCAACTTTAAGGCACCTTTCTTGGCAGATACTTTAACCTTTGGTTCTTTCTCGGACACGGAAGAAGTTTCTTTATCAGATGGTGTCTTGCCTTTCTTTTTGACTGACTTATTTTTAGTCTTGATTTCAATCTTCTTTTCCTCCACCAGATCCTTCTTCTGCTTCTTAACGGTCTTTTTATCTACAACATCCTCAGCTTCTCTCTTTCCTGTTTCTTTTTTCAAGGGTTTGGCGGGACTAATGGTAGCATCAACCTTAGTGGCTGACTTCTTATTAGATTTCGCCATCGGAAGATTCAGGAAGACGAGCTTGTGACGGTGGCGGGAGAGGCTTTGGAGAAGATTCAGGAAGACGTGCTTGTGACGGTGGCGGGAGAGGCTTTGGAGAAATTCGAGAAACCCTAATTTTGGGCGGTATTACTCTACGGCTGTTTTTGAAGGCCTAGCCGCCAGCGGTTGAGTTGAGATAGCAACAACTCGCCGGCGGCTAGGGTTTGATAAACTTTTAACCTTAGTTTTTTCAAACCTAAAGCTCTGACACCATGTAGAAAATAAATAATCTGAGAGTTGAAAATACTCTTTATTAATTGAATAATAAAAGAGTTACAATGACTATCTATTTATAGGTGAATATAAAGATTAATAGAAGTAAACTACCTGATTTATCTCTATCTAAATCAAATCAAATCAAATCTCTAGATAATATTATCCTACCAAACTTATAATATTATCCTACCAAGTTTAAACACAAAGATTTAAATACTAAATCTTTATCTAATTATTCAACAGATTACATCAGAAGTTAGATTTAAGAAAGATGCAAACATGAAGTTTAAGTTTGAGTATTGACCGGAGAAAACAGTTTGAGTTGTATCACATTCATGCATTAAAAGTAGAATGTTTTGCTTCTGCATTCAAGAGTGTAATCATAGATTGCTTCTTGACAGCAAACACACAATACAGACGTGGACATCCATGATTGAAAAAAAAAACTATAGTAAATTCTAAAGCTCGCTTAAAATAAAACTTAAAGCTTTGAAATCATTGCTAGGTTTATACAGGACACAAGAAAAGGAACGTATGCTTCCCTTTCACATTGTCTGAACCACTTCTTTAGATTAGGAATTAATCTGATCTTCTATGTGAGTGCAACTGCCAGTATAACTTGATAATGATTTGTATTGTCTGAGATTTCCAGTGTTCCTTTATTCGGGGTCTCGCAATACAAGAAAACCATCTTACTTCAACTTTATAATTTTTCATTTACAAGTTCTTAGAGATAGGAAAGGATGTTCAAAATTCAATATGCAATTGCATCCGCGAGGTCTTACAGCTACGTTTTAGAATTCAAACTACGGTAACTACCACAGTAGATACAGTTTCAGTTAGATAACTATTCTTCCAAAGGTAAACATCGAATCAACTAGAGTTCCTGAAGAAAATAATAAGTCCATATTATTTGTAAAAATCCTTTCAAAGAGCAATCGTAATCCTACCCCACCAACATTTTTGTTATTGGAACTACAGCTCAGATCAGAAAATCCCCAAACAATATGAGTAACTATACTTCCGAATTATGTAATTACCCCGCTTAATTACCATAGCACCAACCTCCTTAAAAAATTCACATTTCTAAGGTTTTAAAACCTGAACATGTTTGAACATTTTCTTGCATTATCCAAGATTGTGGTGCGGCTGGGACATTAATTTCATACAACAGGACTACAGTTATGATTCAATCTAAGTAGCAAGTACTTCCTTTTCCTGTAATAATTTGGGATTTTCAACATGAAGTTGTGCTTTACATACAAGGAAATCATAAGAATATCTTAAACATGTAAATTTCCATGGACCATGATAACCACAAAAAAATATCAGAACTGAAACAAATCTTTACAAAACGGCAGCGAGTTAAATGTGTATTCTTCAAATCTTTGCTTCCTCCCTCGAGACTATTCCCTCATTAACTCGAAACTATGTTTCAGATATTCCTTGGTAATTTTTAGATTTCAAGAAGACATTATCAACGCGCAACATGCCTTTAAAAAGATGCATAGCTAAATCTCCAACTGCACGCACTTTCTGTTCCTCATACATGTACAACCTCAAAAAAATCCAATGTAAGAAAACCTCAAATCACTGATCCCCCTCTTTAGTCCCAAAAATATTGCATAATTCTCACCGATATAGAGATTCTCGTCAAACTAGTTATTCCTACAGCTAGAACAATCGATTATCTTCGATTTGCAATGTGATGGCATCCAGAAAGAAAATAAACAAACATTTTTTTGACAAAACTTCACAAATAAAGCACACGAAACCCGACTGTATGTCGAGAAAACACCCACCGAAGCATAACAAATGCATCCACCGACAAGCTTTATACAGGAAAATACCCACAGGGAAATGAAAAGAAACATTGCAGCTTAAAAAGGATGAATAATAGCACCTGGGCTTTCTTATCGGTGGATTCTTGAGAAGAAGATTGATCGGAAGACTGGATTTCGCTCCCTTCTGCCGGGTCGTCTGCCATCGCAAATTCTGTCCTGTGGTTTCGTCGAAGAGCTGTGTGCTTAAATGTTTTTGTTGTAATTTTTCGCTATTTTTTTTGTTTTTTTTAATAAATTATTATTTCTTTTTTGTTGTCATCTCAACCAATAGAAGCTTGCCACATATGCAGTTATCTTGGAAATTACCAACATTATTATAATAAACTGTTGCTCCATTTGATTGCTGAGATATGATAATTTATGAATAAATGATTTGATGAATAACAAAATGATAATAAATTAATGAATAAAATAGAGAGAATTTAAGGATTCTAACACATCTTAAATCATATTTTTAAAAGTGGTCTTATCTATTAAAATAATATAAAATATACCCTTTCGCAATTTAAAATTCCTAAAATAATCTATTTAAACATTTTCTCCATCTCAATTATATTACAACTTCGTGAAACAAATTAAACCGTTACATAATTTTTGATTCAACATGAGGTCTTTTTTTTCTAGAACTAATAAAAAGAGTAAATTTATATAATCATTAAATTCATAAATATCTTTGATGGGATTGTTTTTACAAATTTGTTTTTTTATAAATATAATTAGAGCAATTTCTAAATATTATTATTTTTATTCAATTTATAATAAAGTATTTAGTTCAATATTACTTTTTTTATTTATAATATTTTTATTGTGAAAATGTTTGCTTTGAAGATATCTCTTCAAGTTAATCAAACGATATTCTTTCAAATATTGTTTTCTAGTTATAATTTGTAAGGGGAGTTTGATTTTTTTTCATTCAGTTAAAAGTATTTTTTAAATATTTAACAATAAAGTACTAAAATATTACTTCTTAGTTTTTGGATAAAAATCTTGTAACATAGTGTAGGAGATAGCTTACAGTTTTTTAATTCATAATCCTTTTATTTATATTCTAAATTTTGTTAACAATTATAAAAAAAAAGTTTATTATAATTATTAGATTATTAATATTTTCGATTGGATTATTTTTAAAAATTTGATTTTATTTTTAAAATCATAATTTTCGTTTTTATATTTCAAATTATTAGAGTAACAATTCACCAATTTAGATGCTTGAAAAATGAATTTGAGTATTATTAGTTTGTTATGAATGAAGTTATTTTTTTAAATTTAATATATAGTTAATTTATATTAATAATATTTAAATAAAATTATAAAATTTAGTATGAATTAGTGTATAATTATATTATAATAGTTTTTCAAATTAATATAAACTATAATATTTTAATTATGTTTGTGTTCATGTAAAATAATATATAGAAGTAAAAGTTTATTTATCATATTTGGAATTAAAGGACATGTTTGGATTAAAGGCTAATTGAATAATTAACTTATTTTAAGGCCAAAATTGATTATATTGTATTATATAGGAGGCCATTTTTGATAATACATCTAAAATATATTGTGTTTGGTTTATATGATTAGAAAAATATGATAATTTATAATAAAACAAATATTCCTTAGAATATTTTCTTTTTACTTATTTAAAATACTTCTTTTATTCTGTGTTTGGCATGGATTATTGTTGGGAGCGTGTCAAGTATGAAATATACCAAAATAGTTAAAATTGACTTTTAGATTAGAGGATGTGAATCATCGATTCGTTCATCGGTTATGATCTTCTCGATTAAGCATAAAAAATTAAGAAATTATTTCAAAGAACCAATTGGAAATGAAACGAAATTCTTCAACATGAGTACTCGATTATACCATTAAGAACAAAATTAGACATTTTTATAAAGTAGAAATATTAAAACAAAACCTGAAAACAGAAATACAAATGCTAAAAACTACGGAAAATCGAATTACAAAGCTGGAAATAAGCAAGTCAGATTGAACTTTTGTAGAAAACATTTTGTAGACATTTTTATTGATTGTGTAGAGAGAGAATTTGTCCTTCAACTCTATGTTTTGTTCCATCTTCTCGGTGGTTTCTTACTCCCATTATTGCATGACGCAGAATGTGGAGTAGGATAATCCTCCATCTAATAACTTGTTATTAGACCTTAGATTGGTAATCCTGGACTCAGTACCTTGTCCTCCTTATCAATTTCATGGATGTTGCTGCTTCTCCAACCCCTCATAATCCCAAACTTCTTCTTTATGCAATTCGTCCAGCCTTTGATGCGTGGTTTCTTTCCATACAGCGGACATCACCACTTCATTTTCCTTCTCATTGTATTCAGTCACAATCTGTACAACTACAGGTTGAGCGGCCCAACGCGCGCAATAATAGTTGGCTTTAGGATTTTCTCCCTAGCTTCTTTCATTTTTCAACATCCATACATCTAGACTTGGGTTGTTCATCTACCTTCTTCCCCCAAAACATAATCAACCCAAATCCTCCATCATAATATGGTGTCTACACTACACTGGAATTGGATTGCAAAGGATGAGTATATGCCCTTACAATCTCAACATTATTCTTTTCCCCAATAATACCAATTGATGCAAGGAGGACGGGCTACATGTTTCCAATCCCTTCCTAACAATGTCTGAAAAGTCGCACAAGAATTCGAAGAACTATCCCAATCACTATCATCTTTATCCTCGGTAGCACGTATTCGGAACTTGTTTTCACTTGCTGTTTTTTCTTCTTCCTCTTTTCTCTTTTGGCTAGCTTTTTCTCTTAACTATCTTCTCTTTTGGGTTTAGGATTGATGCTGCAGAAATTTTTGATGCTCGACCAATTGCCACTCTTCATTCAATTGTGATTGGAACTATAAACATTGGATCCCTCGCATTCGCATTTCGAACATATTTGCTACTTTTTCTTGCAAACACCAACTCTTCCTTTGGTGCATGTATAATTGAGAATCCTGCATTGTACTTATAATTCATTCTGTGAGTTGAGGATCCTCCAGCTCTCTGTTCCTCGACTCAAAAGTTTATGGCACTCAATTGAAACATTGGTTCCTCAGCCTAATGGTTGGTGATCCCTCATTCAGCCCACTAAACCTTGACTTGGAGGTTGATAATCCTCCAATGAAATGTTGGTTCCTTGGCCCAATGACTGTAGATCCCCCATTCGGCCCACTGATCCATGACTTATAAATCGGTGATCCTTGTGAAGACCCGAATCCCGCCAAAATTGAGCCAAAATCTTCTTCTATGGAAAGTATACCAATTAGGTCAAATCTTCTATCAAATGGAAGATGACCATTAATTATGGAAATAAGATCATGTATTACACCTCACATCAACCTTAATTATGGAAACAAGATCATTGACTTGCATCTCCCATCATCTTGCCTAGATACCACCAAGTCATGGGCATCATCATAAAATTTGCTCTCTCATTCAGCAAGATTTTTGAAAATTTGCACACTTACACACTAAATTTTTGAAAAGATCTCAAGGAAGATGATCGCTTTTATTTTAAACAATTAATTCAAGTGTAGCGATTTTATACCGTAAGTGCATGGTGTCAAGTTTTAGTATAATGATTTAAAAGTAGGGATGTCGTACCCACAAGGACTAACGTATAAGAACCAAATAAAATTAGAAAAATTATATTTAGCCTACGAAATAGATGAATAATTAACTAATCAAAATAAATACTTAAAAACTGAAATTAAATCAACTCCTTTGAAGATGCGAAGGAATTCCACTCGAGAAATTTATCAAGATGTCGGTTCATTTGTGTTATCGTCAATGATTAGTTTGTAAAAACAATTACTATCCAATTAATTCTTAAGGTGACGGGTTCCCTTAAAATATTCAATACACTTTCTCAAGCTATATTGAAACTAATTTTAAATTGAAACAAGTAACTTTCGTTCACTTAATCACCAATTTAATAGCATAAATCTCTATGAAAACCTCTAAATTTAAATCTTTCAATCCAAAGTTATCACATTTGTGATTTAATCTCTTGATCTAAATCGTGAACATACAACATGATTTACTCAAGCGTATTATAATTCAATCTATCAATCTAAATTATAATTATCACAATTCAATCAAAGTTAGCAAGGCTTTGATAGCATTAAAATTATAAATCATGCACAAAAGAAGCAATCCACTCAAGAAACATTCAAATCATCAACTTGATTCGAAATTTTAAAAAAAAAAAAAAAAGTTTAGAAGTACGATAAACGAAGGAGTCGATTCCGTGCGTTGCAACGTAGCTTCTTCTCTTGCTTCCTTCATTGCACTTCAAATGATTTTTCTCTTAAACTTTGTGGATGTTGGAGGATGATAAGAGGCTGCTATGTAGTGTATGATATGATGTTGAACTCTTCAAATTCGTGCCCTAGGTCTGATATATATATGAGAGGAGGTGGATGGAAGTGTTCCCAATTTACCAACTCAATATGGTATTTTTTTTCTTCAGAAAACTCTGTCGCTCGATCGATCGAGAAAATCTCTCGATCGATCGAGCACTCTACATTCCCGTCCATGAATTTCTCTGCCACGTTCGATCGATCGAGATCAACTGCCGATCGATCGAGCATCACTTCTTCTTGCTTATAAAATTGTCTGCCTCGCTTGATCGATTGAGCATTTCTGCCGATCGAACGTGCAGGTGAATGTCTAAAATCTTCACTTTTGGCCTCGATTTGGTCCGTTTTCGCCATTCTAGCTTACTTCTTCCACTTCCGACCTAGATTCCTGAAACTAAACAAATAAATACCAAAAAGCTTAACATCATCCAGGAATCAACACGAAAATCAGTAAATATCATTGCAAAATAAGCGTAAAATTCACCCTTATCAACTCCCCCAAACTTAGACTAGATCGTCCTCGAGCAAGCAATAAGATCAAAATGCAGAGTCCATTTTCAATACTTTAAACAAAATAACTTAGCAACTCAAATGTAAAAACTCAGAAACCCCACTAACACATCAACCATAAGTCAATCCAAAAATCAACAAGATATGTTTTCTCCTAAGCCAAGCAATATATCGCAAAATCGGAACGTGCGTGTGTGTTATTGTCAATTTTGAGTTTCATACATATATTTTTAGGATCAAATAAAGCTAATAAACTCAAAGTCAAGATTACTATTAAGCACTCCATAAGCCTACTTTTTAAGCACTTCTCCACTAATGCAAGTATTCTCTAGACTTGGATCAAAAGGTCTTTTTAAGCTTATAATATCAGGTCTTGGGTGTCGGTTTCAAAGAAAAGGTAAGATAAGTGCAAAGAAGAGAGTATAATCATATACAGTTCAAATTTTCACACATTTCAAGCTCCTCTTCTTTTTCTTGTCTAGCCTTGGCCACTTTGGGTCTTATATACATGATTTTTTTTTTCCAAGGCTTTTTCTTCTCTTTTCTTTTTGCTCTTTTTCTCATTCATCAATCTTTTTCAATAAGCTCATTATGATATAACAATTCACATGTATCGAACGTGATTCATTATACTCCCCTAGAGTAAGGAATTTTTTTCCATTTAGGCTCATATAAGGGTAGGTCTAATGAGTTTGCCAAGAATGTCGAATGAGGTCTTAATTATATGCTATGCATAAACCGTTCTTTTTTCAATAAAGCTCAAAATGGGACACTAGGGATTAATATAGACTATGTAAGCTTGAAAGGCTCAAACGTAACAAAGATCGCCTAAATCATGTCCAAGTCCAGTTCATAATTATAAAATTTCACCTCAAAGTGCCTTCAAATAGGTTCTAGAGTGCTCTAAGATACTCAAGACAAATCATGGTTAACAAACTTTTTTACTTTTCAATATATACTTCACTCAATCATGACTCAAAAGTGCCCAAAATGTTCCTTAATTTTGACATATCAACTCAACAAAGGATATTCACAAACCATTCGAAAAATTTCACGACTCTAATTGAGATGGGGATTAATTTCATCATGCAATACCGTTGCAAGTCTAGTTCATTATTTCTTAACGATGAACTCATTTTTCACAAAAAAATTGTTTATGTGTTCAAGAACAATTTAGTCTCATGATAGAAAAAGCATGCAAGACAAGTAGCAAGAGAAACAACAGTAATCAATAAACACCCCCCAAAACTTAGTACGTGCATTGCCCTCAATGTACAGTAAACAATAATCGCAAAAGCAAAGCACATACCTCGACGATGATCGTCAATGATCATCGTCCTCATCACGCTCCGGCGGGGCTGGGTAGTATGGCTCCTCCGGCTGATACGGCTGATATGACGGAAACTCAGGCGGTGGTGGTTGATATGGCTGGTATGGCCAAAAGTGTGGCACTGGTGGGAACTGGATAGCCGGGAAACCTTGGGTCAATGCAGCGTTCCATGCACATTGATATTGCATAAACTCCATATGGCACTGACTCATCTGCTCTTTGTCCAAACGGATTTCCCTTTGCATATTTTGGATGTCCTGCTGCTCCAGGCGTATGTCTTGGAGATCCCGGTGGAGGGAGTCCAAGTGATAGATGTATGTGCTGCAGCGGAAGATGATGATGGGACAGTATGTCTGCTGCTCGAAGGTCGTGGCTCTGCCCTACGTCGGCCTGTAGGAGGTGGTGGTCCATCAACCACTATTGGGCCTTTGGGTGGTAGGATGTTAGGATCGGTCCGGAGTGTTTAAAGGGGGGGGGGGGCGGGGTGAATGAACACTCCTTCTAAAATTTAATCCCTTGTGATTTCATTCGGATTAGTGAAAGAAATATGTTTCTTAATCAACTCTTTTATTGAACAGACCACTGAATGTATAAGTGCGGAACGGTCTGTTTATATATTTGTAAGAACGGCTCGATGGCTTGAATGAAAAACGAGTGCAGAAAGATAAGAACACAGAATATGTTTCTGGAAGTTCGAAGGTGGTGTAATCCTTCTACGTCTCCCCTTCTTCCAATTAAGGAAGGTTTCTACTAGAAGACTTTGATTTATACAATCCTGTTGTATAAACCCGATTCAAGCTGGATTTACCCCACTACCAGACTGAAACTCCTAGTTACTCGATCTGTTCAGACACTCTCTGTCTGACAGTTACAATTTGTTTCTCACTTCTATTTTTCAATACACAATACACAAGATGCGCACAGTGATCCTAAATGATCAAATATTACAATGTAATCGTGCTTAAGAATAATTTCAGCTCGAGAGCTTCTGAGCTTAAAAGCTTGTGCTGTTTTTGATTGATCAGCGAGAGTCTTGTTTATCTGTATTGTTGAGTCTTTTTTTTTCGTCCTTTTTCTGTATTGTTGTTGCATCCTTTTATAGTTGCATGTACCAACGGCATTATTTCCCTTAATGTGCAACTCTTGACTCTGCTTAATCTCTGAGTAAGCTACAGTCTTCTTCTTCAGGATACTTGCCGTTCTGGTTCATGCTTTCGGCGACTGTCAGGTAAGCTCTTCTTTGTCATCTTACCTTTTATGGTAATCTTCAGTCTTTGGTCCTTTGTAGCATTAATTACAACATTAAATGCTACAATAAATAGCCGTTAATGATTCGGACTGAAGAACCAATCTTTATACATCCTTGACTGCTCTGATCTGATATAGGTTGAGATCGATCTGAAGCTTCGATCTAGTCAGTCTGATATCTATCGATCCGGTCTGATATGTGATATGCCTTATCAGCTTGTTCTGTTTTGAGCTATCGATCTGGTCAGTCTGATTACCCTTGATCCGGTCTGATATGCTTTGTCATCTTATCAGCTTGATCTGTTTTGGGCGATCGATCTGGTCAGTCTGATTTCTCTCGATCCGGTCTGATATGTTTTGTCATCTTTAAAATCTCATTGATAAAGTTTGGAACTAACAAATTCCCCCTTTTTGATGATGACAAAACCTAGCTTCTAAGTCTTTTTAACCAGTCTGATAAGAGCTCTGAAGCGTATACTTTCGGATCGATTACGTCTTTTTGTTCAAAATAAATGAACCTTATTAAGTTGGATCGATTAAGCCTTTTATTATTAAGCCTTTTATTTTAGTTCAAAATAAATGAACAAGGACTTAACAAAGAAGGATTTTTTTATTGATCACCAACAATTTTGCATACATACAGTCTGAATATTTAAGCAAACTATTTTCTTGAAGACTGAGACTGATGCGGCTTGAAGTCTTATTTCTTTTCCCCCTTTTTGTCAGCAGCAATCTCTTGGAGAAAATCTACAACTTGTGCGAGCTGAGCGCTGATAGCGTCAAGACGAGTATCTTGAGCGCGAAGGGAGTTGGCGACGGATGCTCTGACTTCAGTGGCCAGCTCGATCTGCTCTTTTCTCAGGCTGTTCTTATAAGTGGCTTGCTGAGAGAACAAATCGTTCAGTCCTCGCTGAAGGCTGCCGATACTGGCTGTCATCTTCTCTTTGAATGAATCAAAGTCCAAAGCTGTAAGCCTCTGACCTTGATGAACTTCTGTAACACGTTGAGAGAGGGACATGCAGTTGTCAGATAGGTGCTGAAGGGTCCTTGCCAGGAATGGAGGTGCATCAGATAGTCGGCTTGGAGAGTGATTTGATGATGACAATGCATGATCATCTTCTTCAGCAATCAGCATAATTGAAGATACAGCAGCTTGGTGACTTTCGGACCGGATCAAGGTGACCAGATCCGAAGAAAATGCTTGTATGAAAGCTATATCTTCATCTGATTGGACTGGAGGAGTGCTGGGTCTGGAGGGCTCCTCAACTTGTAGAGCTACAACAACTGTGGACACAACTAGATCCGGATCGACGAACTCTGGTGCGCCAACTGTTGCAAGTTCTGCGGTTGGACTGATTTGAACGTGGGAGACTGATGATCCCAAATGAATAGATGTTGTTGGAGAGTCTAACAAGACATTCAATGGTTCATCTTCTGTAGCAGACTGAGCATTAGGCAATGGCTGCTCCGCTGTCTGATCGGCTACTAGTTCTGCAGTCTGATTTGCTGTCTGATCTGCTGTTGTTCTGCAGTCTGATCTGCCGATCTGCAGTCTGTTCCAGAGGGAATAACCTCAATGAAAGGTTCTGCCAGAGTCTTGCTTGCAGGGGGATGATCCGGGCTGGTTACTGGAGTGGATATGCTGATTTTCTGTCGTTGAAATCGGACAGCTAAATGGAGAGCATGAATATCCATCTCTAATTGAGCAATAACAGCCCCATCATCTCTGGCAGTTGGAACATTCGGATCGAAATTTGCTTTCTTAGCAGCTAAGAGCAGAGACTCCAGTCTGAATCTTTGATTGGCCTTAAATAGCTCTTTGCGCTGCACAGCAATCCAAACATCATCGGTCTATGTTCCCTTCAGAACTTCTTCTTCCATTTTCTGAAGGCGTCTGAGTTTGCCGAAGAACTTCTCAATGTGGTTGATCGTTCTGTACTCGACGTACTCATCAAAAACCACAATGAGCTCCTTTACTTGCTCTTCAACGTCCTCCATAGCAATGTCAATTGCTGTCTGCGCTGCAGATTTGGGCTTAGAGGAGAGTGGTTCGGAGAGAATGGTTTTGCCTTTGCCGGTGGATGAAGGGGACTTGATCCCTGATTGGGTACAGTCTCCCAACTCAGTGATAACAATCCCTTTGACCACGGGAATGGCAGAGGGGACTCGGATGGTTACTGTGGGTGCAGTGGCTGAAGTGGTTGAAATTTGGGTTGTAGGTTGGGGTGCAGGGGTGGCTTTTGTTGGAGGCAATATGGGTAAGGCTTTGAGAGGTAAGGTTTTGATTGGCTTGGTAATCTGGGTTCTTGGCTTCTTGGGAAGGGGCTTGGCTGGTGGCGAGGGAGCAGACTGAGTTTCTTCAGAATCAGTCTGGATGGTTAACTTTCGCTTGACCCGAGGTTTGCGAGCAACAGCCTGTCTTCTCCCTTCTCAATCTTGACTGCCACCAGATCGGTAGGAGTAGGTGGAACACTCTTGGACTTCAGCAGTGCGAGCCCTTTGGAGTTGAGAATTTTGAAGGGACTCAGAGCAGACTGCTTCCCCAGCTAATGTCAAAGTTTCCAGTAGCTTGCTGAGAGGAACAGCAAAGCAGATGGCCTGTTTGGAGGCGATCACTGTTTCCATCAGAACTCCAAATAGAATCACGGACCAGTTCATCTTCTGTCCGGAAACAATAGCAGCCATGGCCCTGAACTTCTCGGCGGTGACGGCGTCAAAACTCCCAGCTTTGTCCAATAATGGCTTGCCCAAAATTTCGCACAGCACCTGGAAATGAAAGAGCATTTCCTTCTTTTTGAATGAGGGCTGCAGGCGGTGGCCAAATATAGAAATCTTCCCCTGAAGAGCGGTGAGAGAAGCCTGAGGAATCTGCCCGAACTCAGTCAGTCCGGAGTTGGGAAGACCAAAGGTCTTGGCCAGCGTCATTGGCGAGATTTCAAATGTTTTGCCCTTTACAGAGGTGGAGATAGATGTCTTCTGGGATACAGCATTGGCAAACATTTCATGAATCTCTGATTCGTAAACCACCGTGCCACACTCCAGAAAATTCCGTAATCCAGACGATTCCAAAGCTCGAAAAATGGAGACCATCTCTGCATCTTCAGCCCTGTAAATATCATTGAACTCAACGGAGAGAGAGTTGTGAGTTATGGTAGCCATTGGAGTAAGATGGAAGAATATACAAAGAGTTTTGAGAGGTTATGAGAGATTTAGAAAACAGACAGCGGTAAATGGTAAAAAGTGAATGAAAATGAAATGTTCAGTCTGCTAAATAAGAGAGAGAAGACACGTGTCTTTATCTCGAAGACTGATAATTAAAAAAATTCAAAATAAACGGTCAGGATAAAAGAAAGATAAGGCGGTTAAAATTTGCAATCAGTCCGGGCTGTTTTTGTTTTAAATAAATACAAAATAAAGGATTTATTGTCCAGACAGATCATAGGATAACATCAGATTAACATAGATCGGTCTGAAAGTTCGGACCGGTCTGTGTCTTTCTGAATATTGTATTATCGATCTGTGCCAACAAAAATCTTTAAACGCGAAAAGAGGAAAACATCTAAACTATCAAGATAAGTCAATTAAACCAAGAATTTGACGGAAATAATTAAACTTAGCCTCAGGGAGTGGTTTGGTGAAGATGTCTGCTGCTTGCTGCTCTGTTGAGATGTGCTCGATCCGAATCTCCTTTTTGCCAACATGATCTCGAATAAAATGATGTCTTATATCAATATGCTTTGTTCGAGAGTGCAGAACTGGATTATATGTGATAGCGATTGCACTTGTGTTGTCGCAAAATATCGGAGAGTCAACAGCTTGGATGCCATAGTCTTTGAGCTGGTGTTGAATCCAGAGCATTTGAGCGCAACAGCTTCTAGCGGCAAGATATTCTGCTTCAGCTGTAGATGTGGCAATTGATGTTTGCTTCCTACTGAACCAAGAGATCAATCTTTAACCGAGAAATTGACATGTTCCACTGGTGCTTTTACGATCAATCTTACGGCCAACGTAGTCTGCGTCTGAATATCCGATCAAGCTGAAGTTAGAATCTTTGGAGTACCAAAGACCAACGTTCTGAGATCCTTTCAAGTATTTCAGAATACGCTTAGCAGCAATAAAATGTGATTGCTTTGGTTCTGACTGAAATATGACGCACATACAGACTGAGAACATAATATCAGGCCGGCTCGCTGTAAGATATAGGAGCGATCCGATTAGTCCTCTATACATAGTCATTTCGACTGTCGTTCCCCCTTCGTCTTTGTCTAACTTGATTGTAGGACTCATTGGAGCGAATGCAGTTGAGCATGTTTCCATTCCGAATCTCTTAAGCAGCTATTTGGTATACTTGGTTTGGTTGATGAAAATACCATTGCTGAGCTGTTTGACTTGGAGACCCAAAAAGAATGAGAGTTCTCCCATCATGCTCATCTCAAACTGTCCCTGCATCAACTTGGAAAATTTCTCGCATAATTTGGGGTTAGTTGACCACCCAAAGATTATATCATCAACATAAATCTGAACTAACGGGGTATGTTCCCCCTTAATAAATTTAAAGAGAGTTTTATCTACTGAGCCGATCTGAAAATCATGGTTCAGCAGAAATTGAGATAGAGTGTCATACCAGGCTCTTGGTGCTTGTTTCAGACCATATACTGCTTTATTCAGTAGGTATACATGATTAGGGAATGAGTGGTTCTGAAATCCAGGAGGTTGCTCAATGTAAACTTCCTCCTGAAGTTTACCATTAAGAAAGGCGCTCTTGACGTCCATCTGATATACCTTGAAGTCTTTAAAGGCATCATATGCAAGAAAGATTCTGATTGCTTCAAGTCTGGAGACTGGTGCAAAAGATTCATCGAAGTCAATTCCTTCTTCTTGTCGGAATCCTTGTGCCACCAGTCTGGCCTTGTTTCTAACCACAGTTCCATCTGCGTCCAGCTTGTTTCTAAAAACCCATCTGGTTCCAATAACAGGCAGATCGCTTGGTCTGGGGGTTAGACTCCAAACTTGATTTTGTTCGAATTGATTAAGCTATTCTTGCATGGCCTTAATCCAGTTGAAATCAGTCAGAGCTTCATCGATCTTCTTAGGTTGCAGAGTTGAGATGAAGGCAGCATGACTGAACTCATCCATCATCTGTCCTCTGATTCTAATCGGTGCAGAGGGACTTCCAATCACTAGATTAGGTGGATGCCTCTTAGTCCATCGATAGCTTGCTATGGATTGTCTGGTCCAGCCGTATGAGTAGTAGTAGTGGTATGATTAGCATCTGCTTTGATATGAGAGTTTGGATCATCCGGATCGGCTCGATCTGAAGAAGCTTCATTGGCTTGATCCGATCTGGCTGGTACTTCAGGTTCTGGTGGATTGTCTCTTGACCTGTTAGCTACAATCTCATCATCACTGTTAGCTTTGAGATGGATGTTTTTCATCTGATTTTGAATTGATTCTTTGTTACCCTCAACACACAAAGATTCATCAAAAACTACATGAACTGATTCTTCTACAGTTAAGGTTCGATTATGAAAAACTCGATAAGCTTTGCTAGTTGATGAATATCCTAAGAATATTCCATTATCTGACTTAGCTTCAAATGCTGTAAGATGATTCTTACCATTGTTGTGAACGAAGCATTTACAGCCAAATACATGAAGGTGAGAAATAGACGGTCTGTTACCAGTCCATATTTCATATGGAGTGAGATTCAGCTTCTTGTTAATCATAGACCGATTTTGAGTGTAGCATGCAGTATTCACAGCTTCTACCCAGAACTTTTGTGAAATTCCAGAATCAGCAAGCATTGTTCTTGCTGCTTCTTTGAGCGTTCTGTTTCTTCGTTCTGCAACTCCATTCTGTTGAGGAGTTCGAGCGGCTGAAAACTCCTGCTTAATTCCATGATCTTCTAGAAAGGATTCAAGATTCTGATTTGAAAACTCAGTGCCTTTGTCATTTCGAATCATGTCTATGCTGGATGCTTTCTCATTCTGAGTGCGTTTCAGCAGCTTGATCAACTTCGGACCGGTCTGATCTTTACTGCTCAAAAATATAGTCCATGTAAAACGTGAGTAATCATCAATAACAACAAGAGTGTACCGCATTCCCCCTAAACTTGTTATTGGTATAGGACCAAACAAGTCCATATGCAATAGTTCTAAACAACGGGATGAGGATTTGGCATTCTTGTTTTTGAAGGATGATCTGATCTGTTTGCCCATTTGGCAAGCTTCGCAGATCTTATCCTTAGCAAAATCGATCTTGGGCAGACCGATAACTAAATAATGTTTACACAGGCTAGAAATAGTCTTAAAATTGATATGATTCAAGCGTTTATGCCATAGCCAGTGTTTATTATCATTGTTAGCGATGAAGCAAGTAGGATTATCAGGTTGAGCATGATTCCAGTTAATCTTATATGTATTTCCATTCCTGATTCCTACAAGCATGGTTATACCGTCTGATGATTTAACAGTGCAAGTGTGTTTATGAAATTCTACAGCATAACCATTATCACAAAGTTGACTTATGCTAATCAGATTATAGCACAGATTTTCAACTAACAGCACATCATTGATAATAATGTTACCATGGACAATCTTACCCTTGTCCGCGGTCTTACCCTTTGAGTTATCCCCGAAAATGATCTTGGGTCCAGTACATTCTGTAACTTCAGACAGCAGCTCGATGTTTCCAGTCATGTGACGAGAACACCCGCTGTCCAAGTACCAGTCTGATGCAGGTTTCTTCGGTACCTGTCATCAAACATATTTATTGTTGGTACCCAATCCTATTTGGGTCCAGAACGGATTAGCTCTTTGGGAACCCACACCTGTATCAGCTTTAAGGGCTTGTGTGTGTGTGGTGTGCTGTGAGCTGGTCTGTTTCGATGTTGTGTGTGATAATATGTGCGATATGGAAACCTTTGATTCTCATGGGGTAGTCTATATCTTCGTTGAACTGGTTTTGAATTATAGTAATTGTATTGTCTTCCTTGCCTTCGATCTTGCACCCTTAGATTTGGTCTGAAAGACGCAAAGCTTGCTGGTGCCTTTTCTTTGGCTTGGTTGACATATCCAATTCCTCTTCTCAAACCTTGGTTCACGAACGAGACTCCCGTTTGAATCGTAGGTGCTTCAGTCTCATATACTGTGCTGGATTTAACAAATGTCATTTGTTTGATTTTGTTCTTTACCAGCAACAGTTCAGATTCATCTTTGGTGGATTCTTTGGTGTCAAAGCCTATGCCGGTGAAATCACCAACGTTTCTTTGTACCTCTTGTAATTCTTTCAAGGATGTTCTGGATTTTGTCCATGTTTTGAACATATGAGAAATTTTAGCATTTTGTGTGCTAATTCTCTTATTTTCTTCATGGAGCTGATCATAGGAGATTTTCAGCTTATTCAGCTCGATCTGGAGATTGTTGCACTCACCCTGCTCAGAGCAGCTTGGTTTGTTGTGCTCATCCATTTGATCATTGACTTTGGCTTTATTTTTCTCAAATGATTCAGCTAAGATCTTATAATCATTAGCCATGTCTTGCAGTGCGGACATGAGCTCTTCACGTGTAAATTCATTTGAGTCAAAATCAAATACCTCGTCTGTCTGACTCAACTCTTCGTCTGCCATTAGACATTGAATATCTTCTTCGCTTTCGCTGGAAGAATATTCGAAGCTTTCTGAATCGGAGTCAGTCTGAGCCCACTTGCTGTTTCCTTCTTCAGCTACTAGGACCTTTTGGGACTTTCCACGATTTTTGCGGTCTTTGTAATGCTTCTTTTTCCTGTCATCGCGATGCTTCTCCTTCCGTTCTTCTTTCTTTGGTCTGGTGCAATCTGCAATGAAATGTCCGGTCTTACCACAATTGTAGCAAGCCTGATTATTAACAGCATCGTCCTTTCTTGATTTATAATGAGAGGGTTTAAAGTTCCTCTTATTTTTAGACATAAATTTACCAAATTTCTTGATAAATAATGACATAGCATCATTACTTATCTGTTCGATAGATCGATCTGATGTAGAGGGGATCTGGTCTGGAATAGCTGCCAGTGCTTTGTTTGGTTGAGAGATGAATGGCTCTGCTTCACCTCTGCTTATCAGTTCGAACTCATATGCTTTAAGATCTGCGAACAGATCATGAAGTTCAACCTTGTTCAGATCTTTGGACTCCCTCATTGCAATGGCCTTAACATCCCATTCTTTTGGCAGGGCTCTCATAACTTTCAGAGCGATCTCTCTGTTTGAGTATTCCTTGCCCAGACCATTCAGTTCATTAATGATGCCAGTGACTCTTTCATCAAACTCATTTAGAGTTTCTCCACTCTTCATCTTTATGATCTCAAATCTTTGAAGAGCAACGGTCAGCTTGTTTTCTTTGGTCTGGTCGTTGCCTTCACATAGCTGTGCTATCTTCTCCCAAATTTCTTTGGCAGTAGAGCACATTTTGATTTTGCTGAACATGTTCTTGTCCAATGTCTTGAACAAGATGTCTTTGGCAACGTTGTCGAGATTTGCTTTCTTTCTTTCCTCATTCGTCCAGAGGGATCTGTCCTTCTCTACCATTTGTGGTTCTCCACCAGTAATGGCGACTGCTGTATTGACTTTCAGAATCTTCATTGGTCCATCAGTGATGACGAACCACATATCGTCATCCTGAGCTGCCAGATGAGCTTGCATTCTGATTCTCCAGTCATCATAGTCTTCTTTTGAGAACATAGGAATTTTGTTGAATGATGCCATCAGCTCAAGTGTCTTTGTGCTGATTAAGATGACCTGCTCTGATACCACTTGTTAGGATCGATCCGGAGTGTTTAGAGGGGGGGTGAATGAACACTCATTCTAAAATTTAATCCCTTGTGATTTCTTTCGGATTAGTGAAAGAAATATGTTTCTTAATCAACTCTTTTATTGAACAGACCACTGAATGTATAAGTGCGGAACGATCTGTTTATATATTTGTAAGAACGGCTCGATGGCTTGAATGAAAGAACGAGTGCAGAAAGATAAGAACACAGAATATGTTTCTGGAAGTTCGAAGGTGGTGTAATCCTTCTACGTCTCCCCTTCTTCCAATTAAGGAAGGTTTCTACTAGAAGACTTTGATTTATACAATCCTGTTGTACAAACCCGATTTAGGCTGGATTTACCCCACTACCAGACTGAAACTCCTAGTCACTCGATCTGTTCAGACACACTCTGTCTGACAGTTACAATTTGTTTCTCACTTCTATTTTTCAATACAGAATACACAAGATGCGCACAGTGATCCTAAATGATCAAATATTACAATGTAATCGTGCTTAAGAATAATTTCAGCTCGAGAGCTTCTGAGCTTAAAAGCTTGTGTTGTTTTTGATTGATCAGCGAGAGTCTTGTTTATCTGTATTGTTGAGTCTTTTTTTCGTCCTTTTTCTGTATTGTTGTTGCATCCTTTTATAGTTACATGTACCAACGACATTATTTCCCTTAATGTGCAACTCTTGACTCTGCTTAATCTCTGAGTAAGCTACAGTATTCTTCTTCAGGATACTTGCCGTTCTGGTTCATGCTTTCGGCGACTGTCAGGTAAGCTCTTCTTTGTCTTCTTACCTTTTATGGTAATCTTCAGTCTTTGGTCCTTTGTAGCATTAATTACAATATTAAATGCTACAATAAATAGCCGTTAATGATTCGGACTGAAGAACCAATCTTTATACATCCTTGACTGCTCTGATCTGATATAGGTTGAGATCGATCTGAAGCTTCGATCTAGTCAGTCTGATATCTATCGATCCGGTCTGATATGTGATATGCCTTATCAGCTTGTTCTGTTTTGAGCTATCGATCTGGTCAGTCTGATTACCCTCGATCCGGTCTGATATGCTTTGTCATCTTATCAGCTTGATCTGTTTTGGGCGATCGATCTGGTCAGTCTGATTTCTCTCGATCCGGTCTGATATGTTTTGTCATCTTTAAAATCTCATTGATAAAGTTCGGAACTAACAAATCTTCATCGGCGCCCCATTCACTCCACATCTCTTGCATAGAGCAGTGATGGTAGACGGAAAGGGTAATGCGGAGGTGGGTGGACTCGTTCCGATGTCACTGATATGATCATTGATAATATACCCCAGGTCCACCGTTTGCCCAATGAGTATGACATATACCAGGGCAGCTCTCTCCTTGGTGACTTCAGAAGTCTGGGTCGATGGCATGACCCGTGAGGCTATGAATGAGAACCACGCATGTGCCTCCGGTTTCAAATATTTCTTAAGGACCAACTGGGGCTCTCCATGGTTGGTCCTTTGCCAGTCGGTCCCCTCAACACTGATAACAGAGAGTACCTCATCGTAGTTGATTTGACTTTTCCTGAAGGCTTTGTACTCACTGTCCTTTATTGAAGGCATCCGATAAATTGCATTGATTTTTAATTGATCAAACTCCACATCTTTCCCCCGTACAAACACAACATCCCTTGAATCTCGGTGGATAGTCCTTAAATTGGTATAGAATTCCCGCACAACAGGGACCACTGCATTGCTGAATAAATTCAAACCATCTTCTTCGCCGTGCTTCTTGAATCACGGGGCATTCAATTCGATCAATGTTCATTCCCTTTTCGCGACTGAGGGGTTTTCGGTGGTAGCTGGGGTATAATTTCGCTGCTACGGAATTCACAAATCTCAGTTCATCATAATCTTGAGAAGACGTGGCGGCTTCGACTTGTTCTGTTTTTTCTTGGGAGCCATTTGTTTTTCTTTTCAAGTTCATAATCCACCCCTCTTCAATTCCAACAACAAGATGTAATTCACAAATTAATCACCAACAATCAACACTTAACTCCAATTCCCCCAAACTTATCGATTCACTTAACTCCACTTCACCAAAATACACCAAAAATCTCATCTTTTTATACCCCAAACAAATTATGCACCGGTCTACTGATATGTAAAAAGACTGAAGCTAAATACCAGAGAATCTCGAAAATCTGATGAATTTGTAGACTTGGTTTGAGTTCCTCCTTATGATGTATTTGCACCCAATTCAGCCCTTGAATCTTCAGATCTGTAATAAAAAATGCAATTAGAAGAATCTAAGCATCATAAATTGTGAGATTTTTGAGTTATTGGAAAGATTGGAAGGGAAATTTAGTGATTAGGGTAAAATGGGCGATTTTTTCTTTGAAAAAAATTGAATGAGTGATGTGGTATTCTGCAGATTTCGATTTTTAAAAACAAAATTTTCTGTTGCTCGATCGATCGAGCTGTCCGCTCGATCGATCGAGTGAGACAGATTTTTTTTCTCTCGTATACTTATCTCGATCGATCGAGCTTTAGGCTCGATCGATCGAGAGTGCCAGAAAAAAAAAATTCTTGTAGTCCTCGGGCGATCGATCGAGCATCCTTCTCGATCGAGCGACAGCGTTAGAAAAATTTATTATAATTATTTTTTTCAATTTATTTCAATGCTCGATCCGCCCCACCAAAATTTGATCTATTCCATTTTCTGCATCTGATTATTAACGCACAGAGTTAGGCTCGAAAAAATAAAATAAAAAAACTGAAAAGACGAACTAAAAAAGAAAAAACAAACAACAGATAGAGAGAAAAAGTTCTTAATTTATAGTCCCAAGCTGGACTGTTACCTCCTTTTTCTTAGTCATCAAGATAACAGATAGAGGCACACATCTCGACTTTCTCGTTTATGTGGTAATGCTTCAAAAGCTTCCCATTTACTGTAAATGTGCCCTTATTGGGTTCGGTAACTTCAATAGCGTCTGATGGGTATACCTGGGAGACTGTGAATGGTCCGGACCAACAAGAACATAGCTTACCTGGAAAGAGTCACTGCCTGGAGTTGAACAAGAGTACTGTATCTCCTACATTGAATTCCCTCCTTTGTATATGAGAGTCATGCCACTTCTTGGTTTTCTCTTTGTAAATCTTGGCATTCTCGTATGCCTGATTCCTAAACTCCTCCATCTCATTCAGCTGTAAAAGACGTTTTTCACCTGCAACATGACAATCAAAGTTTAGCCATTTAATAGCCCAATATGCTTTATGTTCAAGTTCAACCGGGAGGTGACACGCCTTACCAAATACCAGCCTATAAGGTGATGAGACAATAGGTGTCTTAAAAGCAGTCCGATAAGCCCATAAGGCATCATCTAAGCATAAGGACGAAACCTTCCGGCTTTAGAGTCACTGTCTTTTCTAAAATACGTTTCAACTCTCGGTTTGAAACCTCTACTTGTCCGTTGGTTTATGGGTGGTAAGGCGAAGACACTTTGTGGGTGGCACCATATTTACTCAAAAGATTTTCAAATTGTTTGTTGCGAAAAAGAGTGCCACCATCACTAATAATTGCTCGAGGGGTGCCAAAACGAGTAAAAAATTTTCTTTTAAAAAATTGCACAACTACTCGAGCATCATTTGTACGCAAAGCTTCCGCTTCAACCACTTTGACATATAATCCATTGCGACAAGTATGTATTTATTTGAGCATGAACTTGGGAAAGGTCCCATGAAATCTATTCCCCACACATCAAAAAGCTCGCATTCAAGAATATTATTTAATGGTAATTCATTTCTCCTAGAGATATTACCGACCCTTTGACATCTATCACATGTGGAAACATACCTGAATGCATCCTTAAACAACGTTGGCCAATAGAAGCCGGAGTCAAGTACCATAGCAGCTGTTTTGGTTGGGCCAAAATGCCCACCTATCTCTCCACCATGGCACCGCTTCAAGATAGAGTGCATATCTCCCTCGGGGATACATCTCCTTATAATGTTATCTGCACAAACTTTGAACAAGTAGGGCTCCTCCCACATAAGATGTTTAACCTTAGAAAAAAAAATTACTTCGATAAAAAGTCAGATTTTGTGGGAGGATACCACTAGCAATATAATTCGCATAATGTGCATACCAAGGTAAAACGTCAGCGTTAAAAAATTGCTCATCGGGAAATTTCTCATTAATTTCTTCTACCTCACTTTCAATTGTATCATCGCCATTTTCAATTCGAGACAAATGATCTGCTACCACATTCTCTACACCCTTCTTGTCTCTTATCTCCAAGTCAGATTCTTGCAACAACAATATCCACCTAATCAAGCCTGGTTTGGCATCTTTCTTTGCAAGTAAGTACTTAAGTGCAGCTTGATCGGTGTAGACAATAACTTTGGCCAGACATAGACAGGAGTGAAACTTATCGAATGCGAAAACTATGGCTAGAAGCTCTTTTTCAGTAGTGGCATAATTTATTTGTGCTTCATTCAAAGTGCGACTAGCATAGTAAATGGTATGAAATACCTTGTTCCTCCTTTGGCCTAAAACTGCTCCTACCGCCGTGCCACTAGCATCGCACATCAGTTCAAAGGGTAACTCCCAATCAGGTGCTACCAAGACAGGTGATGTTACCAGTTTCTCCTTGAGAATATCGAATGCCTGCACACAATCAGGATAAAATTCATAAGGTGCATCTTTAGTTAATAAATGAGATAAGGGTTTAGAAATTTTTGAGAAATCCTTAATGAATCGACGACAAAGTCCCGCATGGCCTAAAAACTTCCTCACTGTTGTTGTTGGTGGCAATTGTTGTATCACTAGGATTTTTGCTCGGTCCACTTCAGTAACATTTTCGGATATCTTGTGTCCCAAGACTATACCTTCTTGGACCATGAAGTGACACTTCTCCCAGTTCAATACAAGATTCGTCTCCTTGCACCTCGTCAACACCAAAGCCAAGTTATATAAACAGATATCAAATGAAGATCCAAAAACAGAGAAGTCATCCATGAATACTTCTAAGAATTTCTCTATCATGTCATGGAATATGGCTAACATGCATCTTTGAAAAGTAGCGGTGCATTACATAATCCAAATGGCATTCATCTAAAGGCAAATGTACCATAAGGGCAAGTGAAAGTAGTTTTCTCTTGGTCCTCAGGTGTAATAACGATTTGGTTATACCCCGAATACCCATCTAGAAAGCAATAAAAGTCATAACCTGCTAATTTCTCTACCATTTGATGATCTTTACGAGTAGACTCATTTAACCTCATATAGTCAATGCACACTCTCCACCCCGTGACTGTACTAGTAGGTATCAATTCATTGATCTCATTAGGGACAACAGTAATGCCTCCCTTCTTTGGTACACATTGAATAGGACTTACCCATGAACTATCAGAGATAGGTAGATAATACCTGTGTCCATTAGCTTAATGAACTCGGCTTTGACTACCTCTTGCATTTTTGGATTGAGACGGCACAGGCTTGAATGTGTCCTCCATCAGAATTTTATGCATGCACATCGATGGACTAATTCGTTTAATATCTGTTATCTCCATCCAAAAGCCTTATTGTGCTCCATCAGAATTTTATGCATGCACATCGATGGACTAATTCGTTTAATATCTGTTATCTCCATCCAAATGCCTTATTGTGCTCCCTAAGGACTTTAAGAAACTTTTCCTCGTTTTCACCTGTCAAAGACGAAGAAATAATGATCGGTAATGAATTTCCAGAATCTAAGAATACATACTTGATATGAGATGTGAGAGGCTTTAGTTCGAGAGTGAGTGATTCTTCGATGGATGGCCGTTGAGGTTTAATGTCTCTTTGTCCTAACTCTTCAAGATTTTCAGTGGCTCGTTTCATGTAAGAAATGTTGTCGTTCAAACGAGCTATAATCTCAATTTCCTCCTTGTCATGTTGTTTATTGGCTTCCACAAGGCATGCTTCCATTTTATCTTTGAATGTACCTTGCAACACATCAACAGTCAAAGCATCAATAATATCAACACTAAAACACATGTGCTCGTCGTGTGGGTGTTGAAGTTCTTTAAAGACATTAAACAACGGAGGATCAACTTCCCTTGTTGAACATCTATGATTGCCTTTCCCGTTGCTAGGAACAGTCAGCCCAAGATCAGTGGTGTCTCTGTGTCCTCTTCCATATCTAGTACCAGAAAATCAACTGGGAAGATGAATTTGGCCACTTTGACTAACATGTCCTCGGTGATTCCTCGAGGGTATGTGATAGATCTATCCGCCAATTGCAGTGGCTCTCCTAGTCCCAACCTCCTGAAAATGTAAAAAGGCATCAAATTAATACTCGCACCCAAATCACACAATGATTTAGTAAATGAGACTAATCCTATAGTGCAAGGTATAGTAAAACTCTCTGGGTCTTTTAACTTTGGAGGCATTTTGTTTTCCACAATTGCTGAGCACTCCTCCGTTATGCTTACCGTTTCGTATTCACCCAACTTTCACTTGTTAGAGAGAATTTCCTTCAAAAATTTAGCATAACTAGGCATTTGAAGTAGAGCATCAACGAATGGTATATTAATATGCAATTTCTTAAATACCTCAAGAAACTTACCAAATTCAGCGTCCATTTTAGCTCTTTTTAATGCAGTGGGAAATGGGGGAGGAATTACTACCTTATCAGTGTGTGTGATCGGTGTGGTGTTAGAATTCTTACCTTTGTCAATTACCTTTTCCTCGGTCTTACCCTTGTCTTCAGTGGTGGTTCCACGGCTTTCTTTTGCTTCAGTCTGCGTCCTTAGCTCTTTTCCATTCCTTAGTGCTATGGCATTTGCTTGCTCGTTTGTATTCTTCACTGTATCACTTGGTAGTGTACCTTGAGTTCGTCCGGAAATCAATGTTGCAAGTTGCCCTACTTGTACTTCCAAGTTATTTATAGATGCATCCTGATTTTGCATCCTAATTTCAGTTGATTATATGAACTTGGTCATGAGCTCCTCCATACTCATCTTAGGTACATATCCCAATGGTGGTTGTGGGTTCAACACGTTGTTTTGGTTGGACCATTGCAAATTTGGATGATTCTGCCTGTTTCCTACATAATTAGCAGACTCATTAGACTGAGTAAATGGATGCCTGGCATTCGATGCTTGGATGATTGCTTCCACATAAGTCACAAATGATAACTTGAGCTTGCATCGCTGTCACGCTCATGCTATCAATCTTTTTATTCAATGCTTCTAAACATGCCGAAATAGCAGTGATGTCGTCAATTCGATGAACTCCACTTGGTTTCTTTGGGGCATTCCTCTCTGATTTCCATTGATAGCTATTAGAAGCCATTTCTTCCAAGAGTTCATAAGCTGCTTCCGGTGTTTTTCGCATGATGGATCCCCCTGAGGCTGCATCAATCATAGAACGGTTAGCTGAAAATAAACCGTTATAAAATGTTTGTACCTGGAGCCAAACAGGAAGACCATGTTGTGGGCATCTCCTAAGCAAGTCTTTGAAACGTTCCCATGCCTCATATAAAGTTTCAAGATCATATTGCCCAAACATGGTGATATCGTTTCACATCTTCGCAGTTTTGGAAGGGGGAAAATATGTAGACAAGAAAGCTTGAGTCATCCCCTCCCAAGTGGTAATGGATCCTGCAGGTAAAGAATTTAACCAAGCTTTAGCTTTATCTTTCAATGAAAAGGGGAATAAACATAACCTGATGGCGTCGTCAGAAACGCCATTGTGTTTAAATGTGTCACAAATCTCCAAGAAGTTGGAGATGTGAGCATTTGGGTCATCAGTGGCTGCTCCCCCAAACATTACTGAATGCTGGATCATCTGAATTATTGTAAGCTTTATCTCAAAATTGTTAGCTTGAATACTTGGCCTCGTTATGCTTGACAGTGATCCATGGAAAGCTGGTTGTGCAAAGTCCATCATAGATCTTGGATTCGGTGCTTCATTATTCGCGCCCCCTACTTGATTGTTATCCGCCATTGTTCGAGCTTCCCGTATTCTCCTAAGAAAAGTTCGCTCAATTTCTGGGTCAAAAGGCTCGAGTTTGGGATGGCTACTCCTTAGTATGCACCAAGAAGATGACTACCTGTACAAATCAACCCAAAAGGAGAAAAACAAATGTAGTACACCAAATAAACAAAATCGTCAAACGAACAAAACCTAAAAAGATTAGCTAAATTACAATTAACTAATCTCGTATGATATTATACAACTTAGTCCCCAGCAACGGCGCCAAAAACTTGATCGCTTTTATTTTAAACAATTAATTCCAGTGTAGCGATTTATACCGCAAGTGCACTGTGTCGAGTTTTAGTATAATGATTTAAAAGTAGGGATGTCATATCCACATGGACTAACGTATACGTACCAAATAAAATTAGAAAAATTATATTTAGCTTACGAAATAGATGAATAATTAACTAATCAAAATAAATACTAAACTGAAAATTAAATCAACTCCGTTGAAGATGCGAAGGAAATCCACTCGAGAAATTTATCAAGATGTCGGTTCACTTGTGTTATCATCAATGATTCGTTTGTAAAAATAATTACTATCCAATTAATTCTTAAGGTGGCGGGTCCCCTTAAAATATTTAATACACTTTCTCAAGCTATATTGAAACTAATATTAAATTGAAACAAGTAACTTTCGTTCACTTAATCACCAATTTAATAGCATAAATCTCTATGAAAACCTCTAACTTTAAATCTTTATTTCCAAAGTTATCACATATATGATTTAATCTATCGATCTAAATCGTGAACATACAACATGATTTACTCAAGCGTATTATAATTCAATCTCTCAATCTAAATTATAATTATCACAATTTAATCAAAGTTAGCAAGGCTTTGATAGTATTAAAATTATAAATCATGCACAAAAGAAGCAATCCACTCAAGAAACATTCAAATCATCAACTCAAACACAAACTTCCCTAATCTTGATAAACTAAACTTGTTCATATTCAAATCAAAATAACAAGATGAATAAGTATTTCTCAACCAAATAAAAAACAAATAAAAGTTTAGAAGTATGATAAATGAAGGAGTCGATTCCGTGCGTTGCAACGTAGCTTCTTCTCTTGCTTCCTTCCTTGCACTTCAAAGGATTTTTCTCTTAAACTTCGTGGATGTTGGAGGATGATAAGAGGCTGCTATGTAGTGTATGATATGATGTTGAACTCCTCAAATTTGTGCCCTAGGTCTGATATATATAGGAGAGGAGGTGAATGTAAGTGTTCCCAATTTACCAAACTCAATATGGTATTTTTTTTCCAGAAAATTCTGTCGCTCGATCGATCGAGAAAATCTCTTGATCGATCGAGCACTCTACATTCTCGTCCATGAATTTCTCTGCCACGCTCGATCGATCGAGATCAACTGCCGATCGATCGAGCATCACTTCTTCTCGCTTATAAAATTGTCTGCCTCGCTCGATCGATCGAGCATTTCTGCCGATCGATTGAGCAGGTGAATGTCTAAAATCTTCAATTTTGGCCTCGATTTGGTCCGTTTTCGTCATTCTAGCTTACTTCTTCCACTTCCGACCTAGATTCCTGAAACTAAACAAATAAATACCAAAGAGTAACATCATTCAGGAATCAACACGAAAATCAATAAATATCATTGCAAAATAAGCGTAAAATTCACTCTTATCAGAAGAGAGGAGGAAGTTCGCAACCCGGAATCCGTTCAAGTTTCAAATTAATAACAGTAAGTGGGTTTTTACTATACAAAGTATTCTTTTGTTTTCAAAAGTAAATATGTGTTAAAAATTCTCAAATGAACATGCAAATATTTCAAGATTAAATCCTACAATTTATGTGATAGGTGATAGTAAGCGAAAGACTATATGGGCATAGTGCTACGTGTGTAGGAGTCACAACTTGAATCGGCGGGGCAAAGTACTAAGTACGATGTGAGCCATCTCTCGAACCTTCGGGCAAAGCGCTACATGTACGAGAGTCACCTCTTGAACCCAAAGAGCGAAGTGTTATGCATACGAGAGCCACATCTTGAATCAGTGATAGTCAATATGTGTCTATGTGTATGTGATTATGAGTATATGGTTATGTGTTTAGTAAAGATGTGATAAGGCTCTAAGTGCGCAACTGTGAATATATGTGTTATGTGTTTTGATAAGAATTATTTGAAAGATTTATACACATGCATATGTACATATTTTTATCATGTTCAATTGACCCTGCTTACTGAGTGTTTTCCCAAACACTCACCCCTTACTCACCCTCCCAGATAAAAGTGAAATAGATGTCGAAGACAAAGAACATTACCAGTTGTGGGGATAGTGTTTCCTATAGACGATGTTATTCAAGATTCGGCTGTCTTTGGTTCAATTAAGCTCCCATTGATGTATTTATGGTGGAGACTAGCTTTGTAATTTTCATATTCCAATTTGTAAGAATATTTAGTTTATGAAATAAATAGATTGGTTTTAGTTGAATTCTGTATTACGAGACTTGTTGATTTTGAATTGTTATTTGAGATCAAAGCCGGTGTTATCGACCCCGGTGGCGTGGCGTTTAAGTGGTATAAGAGCGAATCAGGTTCCATAATCCCGATGTGAAAAGACTACTACAGTTCTGTTGGGAAAAGAACTCTAGTTGATACGGAAATACCATTGGTATGAAAGCCTAGTCAAAACAGACCAACTGAGAAGGAAATCAGTTAGACTAAAATGATTTTGTCACGGTTCTGAAAAATCTTAAATTTTGTTAAAATCAAAATCGGATAAATAAATATTTATTTTAAAAAATTAAAAATACAAAAATACAGAAAGAAAAATGGCATGAATTTTGAAAAATCGTAGCTTAAAAACCCGTCGCTCGTTGCCAGCCTCGCTGCCGCCGGACGACCAGCCATCCCGGACCGCCTCCGACTACGAAGCTACTGCCCAAATTTTAGGTCGAACCTAATTCGTTTGAACAATCGATTTCCCCTTCAAAGACCCTCAACCTTTCACGCGCCGATTCCCCGATTTATCGGCCAGATAAGCCAAGAACCGTGGCGTCCATGAAGAGTGCACCAAAAGCCCTCATTTAATTGTGACATCAATGCACTGGAGGATGGCCAATTAGTGATTGAATCCGACGCCTCATATGAACCCTAAAACACCGAAAGTCCCAACTCCGATTACCCAGCTTCCAAAACAATCTTTTTCAATCAAAGTTGGGATATTGATCCTTGTATTGAGGCGATCAAAAGCCCTATGAATTTTTCCACTCACAGTCAGCCGACGACGATGAAATACTGGATCGAAGCCATGCATTCATGAACCCTAAATTGCTCAACGTCGATTTATCTATAACTGTAAACATTTTTTTTATCAAACTTGAGCTTATAATCCTCATGATATGATTGAAAATAACCCCTTATCAATTTTGGAATTCTAGTTACCGGACGACCACGAACTCCTCAATTGGATTCTCGCCACTTGTGCATTTCCTAGACCCGAAAATCCCATGCCAGATTCCATCTATTTCCGTGATCGATTCTTCAATTTGACCATGGGTTTTTTTTGCAATCAAGTATAAACAAAAACCCCTCGATCAATTTGAAGTTTCAGTCAATGTACAACAAATTTCAGATTAAAAGCTGCACTCAAAGAACCTTAACTCACGAAATCTAATCGGCCAATTTCTATGCAACAGGTTCACCGAATTTAAAGTCCTTTCGCCCCCAAGTATTACGTCCCACGGGCAACTCAATTTCATCTTCAATTGCGAAAAATGGTCTCCGGAGTCATGACTGCACACCGTCCCAAATGGACCAAATTCCTGAAAATACACTCGTTGTATTTTTCCTATATTTTCCTTAAAATATTACCGCTTAAGTAGATGATATTCCATATTTCATTGACACAAATAAGTTAAGTTACATCTCTCCTTATAGTGTAGATTATTATGAATTCAAATTCCTTGCTTTCGATGAGATCCCCCTAATTCTTTGAATTTCTGTTTTCGGACTATTTTGAGATATTTTTTATTTCCAAACCACTCAATAATTTGAATTCATATTTTATTGGCTTCATGTTTTGATTAAGAATCTATTTCGAAAAAAGAAAAATTCCAATTCTGAGAAATTTCATTTCGAGTGAAATCTTAGACTAACTCGAATAGTCATGAACATGTCTTCTTTATTCTGATTTTCATCATATAACGATCTTTAAAACTTAAGTAAATGTCATTTAGTATGTTCTTTTATTGGGACACATAAGAAAAGATGTATCTTTGGATATAGATTGTGGCAAATCGTGCCCAAGCTTATAATATTTTTGGTTCGAACGAGAATTTAGAAATCCTTTCAGCATTTCAATAATTCTTGAAATCCGATAAATTTTATTTCGATCAATGAAAACACTTGTCTTTTTTCAGATTTGTTTCATATATTCTTGTGAACTCATTTCATCGACGAACCTATTTGACGACCTTAAAACTTTGCGAACTTGTAAGATCGACCTCGGATCTATTCAAATTTTGACTCCGATATTCATAAACTATATATGCTTAGTAAACATTAAAGAGTGACATCGCCTGTCAATGAAGCTTTAGAAATGCGTAACTTACATCGAAGCTGCAATGTGCTTATAAGTGAAAGAATTTTCAACCTTAATCTAATCAGCTGAACACGATGGAGTTCGACACTACTTTGAGAATGGACTAGTTAGCAAAATATCACATCTTAGTTGACTGTCGCAACAGGAAGTTTCAGATTGAATCTCCAAATGAAGAAGTCGTATACCATGGCAAGTCTAATGAACAAAATTTATATTGTCTGCGGCACAAACTTGGAAAGCCATGAAAATGGTTAAGCTTAGATATAAGAGACTACAACAATATCAGTAGAATTAAAAACCCTGAAATTAAATTAATTGAAAATATGCCCAAATTTTGATATAAGTTTTCTCGTTTCTCTCGATGACTAATTTGCCTACACCACCTTTTTGTTTAAATCATTTGTTCTAACCTATTATATTTTTTTGGACCAAACATTTGTTTCGTCAAGTCAATTATCCATGTCGATCCGATAGTTTATTTTATCATTCTACATAGTTCCCTTTTTATGATTTTATTAGATAGTATGCCACTATCAAAATCATCTAATCCAAGTACAACTCGGTTGTGCAGTAATATTTCGATATTTTATTTCAACTATATTGTCTCAGACATTTCGTTGAGGATGTTTATTCGAACAATTTTGATTAATTTTCTAAGTAATGTTAATTCAATCATATGGTAAACTTTACTTGATTCTCAGTCTCACTCATTTGCCAATACATTTTTATCACTTGTTTTGTCTTGATAATCCAATGCTCCTCGCTAGAACTTTTGTTCATCCTAATTCAAAATCCCATTATTTATTTTGTTAGTTCTTGTCATCGGCTTGACTTTATCAGTTTCGTCAGACTAGTAGTTGGTGTTATTTACACTGACTAGTAGTTATCTGTATCTTATACTAGTTGATTGAGTGAACCATTTGACTTAGCCGATGTATTGTTTAACTACTAGGACTCAAATTTTTTGAGAATCTATTTTTCTAAAACCGACTAAATTTTTTAACACACTTACAAATACTAAATTTTCGAAAAAATCTCAAGGAAGAGAGGAGGAAGTTCACAACCCGGAGTCCGTTCAGGATTCGAATTAATAACGGTAAGTGGGTTTTTGCTATACAAAGTATTCTTTTGTTTTCAAAAGTAAATATGTGTTAAAAATTCTCAATTGAACATGCAAATATTTTCAAGATTAAATCCTACAATTTATGTGATAGGTGATAGTAAGCGAAAGACTATACAGGGCGTAGTGCTACGTGTGTAAAAGTCATCACTTGAATCGGCGGGGCAAAGTTTGAACCCTAAGAGCAAAGTGTTGTGCATGCCAGAGCCATATCTTCAACCTAGCTAATATGTGTCTATGTGTATGTGATTATGAGTATATGGTTATGTGTTTAGTAAAGATGTGATAAGGCTCTAGGTGTGCAACTATGAATGTATGTGTTATGTGTTTTGGTAAGGGTTATTTGAAAGATTTATACACACGTATATGTACATATTTTTATCACGTTCAATTGGCTCCTGCTTGCTGAGTATTTTCCTAAACACTCACCCCTCTTACTCTCCATCCCAGATAAAAGTGAAATAGATGTCGAAGACAAAGAACAATACCGTTGTGGGGATAGTGATTCCTAGAGACCCTATTATTAAAGATTCTGCTGCCTTTGGTTTAATTAAGCTTCCACTGACGTATTTATAGTGGAGACCAACTTTCTAAGTTTCATATTCCAATTTGTAAGAATATATAATTTATGGAATAAATAGACTGATTTTAGTTGAATTCCGTATTACGAGGCTTGTTGATTTTAATTGTTATTTGAGATCAACGCCGGTGTTATCGATCCCGTTCTCGGGGCTTGACAATCCTCCACTAGACTTATTGATCCTCGACCTAGAGGTTGATGATCCTCCACTGAAATCAGAGATCCTCTACTTGGATGTTGATAATCCTCCATTGAAATATTGGTTCCTTGGCCTGGTGGCCATTAATCCTACAATGTTTATTGGATTCTCACCTTCGTTTCAAGTGTTTTTCTCATTTTTCCTCTAATCTTCCTTGTTCCAATGTCTAGATCCCTCATCTCTAACCACCAAAATATGATCCTTAGGCACCCAACACTTCTTTTATCACTTGCTTTGATTCCAAATGCACATATTCCATCTTCCTATCAACTTCTCATCCAGTGAATCTCGCAAATCTGTAACATTAACATTAATTGAGGTCACAAATGGAAAATGATCTTCATCAACAACCATACATTTTTTATTTTCGGGGACCTTGAGGATTCCCTTATTTATTCTCTCATGTATTACATTTTTAAAAGCCCAACAAAAGTTAGTGGAATGATGAAAGAATTATGATACTTGCAATAATCCTTTCCTCGAACTCTTCCTTTCTTGACAACTTATGGTTCGGAGGAAATGTGATGAACTGCTCCTTCATCAAGAAGTCAAAAATCTCCTCGGTCTTGGATACATCAAAGGTATTGAGCATGTGTGGTGGTGCGTTCTTATTCCATGATTCTTCGATCTTTCTTTTCAACAATGGGCATGCAGACGATCTCGTGTTTGGCACCTCAGCTAGTGGCACTTCCCCGATTTGTTGATAATAAGAACTAACCTTGGTTTTTCTTTTGGGCGATTCCTCTTTTAGTTCTTCATATTCAGACACTTTGACAGCTAATTCAAGAAATCCCTAAATTCCATGCTTTGAAACTTTTGCTTCAACTCAAAATCCAAACCATGTTGAGCAAATTTCACGAATTCTACCTCTCAAAGGAATACTTTACAATGACTCCTCATTCTTTTGAAGTTATAAATAAACAAACTTGCATTTTCCCCAGATTTTTGGTTTACTCGTGACAATTTCGCGATACTCACCTCATGTTCTGTCTAAAGAATTGAGTATGGAATTGTCTTTCCATCTCTTTCCATGTAAAATTGGAATTTAGGGGAAGTGATGCATACCAAGTAAATGCTGATCCAGTGAGTGAATTTAGAAAACATCATTAGCTTCAAACTAGCAAAATTATCTGTATTTGACAACTCCCCACAATGAATTGTGAACATGGCTATGTGCTCAAGTGTAGATTGATCATCATCCCCTGAAAACATGTTGAGATCAGGGACCCCATCGGATATGGGTTGTCATGATCTAACATTTTGGGGTAAGGCTTTTGAAACTCGAATGACCCAATGGCCTAAGTCCGGCCATACAACTCTTGCACCACATCCCTAATCGTTTCGAAGTCCGTGGCTGGGGCTTGTCTAAAAGGATATGGAGGATATGGTCCCCCCTGAGCATTCGTCCTCGAGTTACCCATCCTCGAGCTCCCGCATCTTCATAATCTCAGGTTGCACATTAGGATTAGTTCCAGAAAATACCCGATGAGACATTTGCTTCCCATTGTTGTGATTCTGGCTCTTAACCAATGAATCCTCCTCTCTTCGATGTGGAGGAGCATACTTTTCTTCTGAAACATTCTGATTGTTCGAAAATAATTCAAAGCGGCGATGTTCGTCTGCTTGGGAAATCCCCAATGATTGACCTACTCCTTTATTTCGTTCTTCATGCGCTGACATCAATGATTTATCAGTTAACAATTCTTGAGTCAAATCATCAATGGCTACCAGTATTTTATCCAGTTTCTCATTTATTACGGACAATATGGAAGTTGTAGATCCTTTGGGCACTTCATCTTGCATTTGTATATTCCCATCCTGGCTTATTTCTTTCTCCATTTGGCCCACTATCTTGCTCACTAAACCTTCGCTAGATTCTCTTGATCCTCGTGTTGTTGCGGTTACTCTTCGTTTATTTCTTTCCATCTTCCTTATCAGTGTTTCCTCAAGTTTTTGGCGGCATGGCCACCCCGGGCATGTCAGTTGTTTGGCCTGGATTATTACTACTGGTGTACCAGGTACGAACATACCAAAATACTGAAAATCTAATTTCTAGATCAAAGCGATGTGAATCATCGTTTTGATCATCGGTTATGATCTCCTCGATTAAGCGTCGAAAACTAAGAAATTATTTCAAAGAAATAATTGGAAATGGAATGAAATTCTTCCCATGACATGAATACTCGATTATACCAATAAGAACAAAATTAGATATTTTTACAAACTAAAAATATTAAAACAAAGCTTAAAAACCGAAATGCAAATGCAAAAACTCTGGAAAGCCAAAGTACAAATATGGGAATAGCTAAGCTTTATTGAAAAATAGGAAATTTTTGTGGAGATATTGATTGATTGTGGAGAGATATTGGCCTTCAATTTGAGGGATTTCGAATTGTTTATTGACACAGACAAAGTCGGGGAGTTTCAATATAGAATCTTATATATATAAGACTTCTGAATCGAAAATCTTTTTAGAGGAGATGTTTGGCTATAAATCACTGTTCTAACATGAGGAGTAAGCCCTGCTAATGTGCCTTGGATGATCCACATCTCATGATTAGGCGTCGATGAGCACATTGAACTATCGATGTGGCTATGAGGTTATTACTTAAAGATTGAATCAACCTTTTCAACTATTATTTGTTTGAGTCATAAAAAATCTCTTTTACAAACCATAACTTGGAACCACTTCCACCAGTTTGATCCATTACGTGCCTTCAATTTTATATGGGACTTTTAATTTGTTTACATATTACATATTGATTAACAAGTTATAAGACCAAAATTGTAGTTTCTCCAACTTATATCATTGTTTCTATACCAATCGATGATTACCACTCCTACTCTCCATTCTCGTGCTCAGCATTGGCTTTCGATAACTTCTTGTCGTTCCATTAATCCATAGCACACATCAAAATTTTACAATCAAGTGTACCCTCGTTACATGAGCTGAATTCATATTACTAAAATGTGTGAGTCTCAATTTTGGTTAATTGAATTTTAGAGAAAAATGAATATGTTTCATGGTACCTTGCACTATCCGCCGATTTGGGTATCATATGGTAGTTCATACGGGATAGAGACGATGGGTCTGTCAGGTACTTTGGGTTCCAATCCAATCTAATTCGAGTTCAGGTTCGGAAGTTATTCGAATTTGATGTATTAAGATCTGGAATTTAGGTAAAAGATCCTACCCAAAAATAAAACGTGAGAAGTATAAATTTTTTAAAGCAAATATAAATAGTCATTTCAGTTTATTAAATAGACCAATAGTATTTCTACTTTATCTTTTTTATGAGGGGACAACACGTAGCCGCTAATCTTTGGATGCGTACTGGATAAATTTTCGAACTGACGCAATAGTTTGCAATCTATCTTTTGTTGCATACACATTAAACTCCACTTCATGTAACAATAATAAAATGGAGGGTACTCAACATTAAATGAAGTTTAATTATATTACTCGATGAATATAGCAACTAGTATGATAGTATTCAATACATACATAACAATAATTTTATTTTCAATTTTCAATATTGATCATACTAGTACAAAATTAATTACTTTCAAGAAAGTTTTAAGTAATATAGTCTCTTATCACAGTCTATAGCTGACACCAAGAGGTTCCGAAGAATTCTACTCTTGAACTTCGTAGAATTCTTTAGAACACACATGCAACCTTTATTTTGTAGAACATTCTATAAGTTAGAACTAATATATCTCTAGAATGTTCATTTCTAAATATCTTTCAGCATATCCAAGGAAATCCCTAGATGATTCTGGAGACTTCATATAGGCCTTAAGATTAGATTGATCTCAACCATTCATTCATAGGATGAGTAGCATAAATAGGCTACTTCATTCTATTTATAATCATCAAGTTTTCTAGTTTTCAAGTAACATAGAAATCCTGTCTATAAAAAGCTTTCTTGTTTTCTTGTTTAACCCGGGTTTATTTAGCATCTTCTATACAAGAAAGAAAACCCATTACACTATTATCGATTCTGATTAAAATCCTAACTGAAACTATAAAAAAACTCCTCATTATACATATATATTAGTGTTAGGAATATTAGTCAATCAAGACTTTCAAGATTTTGTTGAAATGGTTTCTTCCTCAAAACAAATGAACATTTACGTGGTTCGGATATGAATATCCTACTCCACGGGAGGTGACATTTATTGAAGCACTTTCGAGTGATACAAAGCAATTACAACCAGAGTTCACTCAAGATTCACTCCTATGGATTCCAATGAATCTCCCTAGAACTCACTCATAATCACTTCTCAAAAAACTCACACGCTTCAATTCTTTTGCCTCTCTGTATTTCCCCTCTCGCGTCTCTCTTTCACTTGATGTAAATGACCCCCTCAAGCCTTCAAGCAGTGAGCCATCAGCCTTATATATTGGAAGTATTTGGTTACCTATACAGCAGGTAACTTTCTTGGATTTGAGCCAGCAATAGCAGGTAACCTTCAACTGCTATCAACCGCCATTTTAGCTCTTCATTTCAACCAACTTAACTGCACCAGCTTCCAATTCTTGGATGAACAAGTTGACACTAAATCAGCAATTAGTCATCGATCTTTTTTCCCAAAACAAATAGAAACATTATGTAGCTTAATTTTTCTTTTAAAATTAATTAAATTCACCTAGTAACATAAAAGCAAGGAAAAAAGAGTGTCTTGCCGACGGAACTGGTTGGATGGTAAGACATAAATTTTTAATCATATATTTTTTAAAAATTAATTAATTTATTAATAAAAAATGAACCAATGTAACTAGGTCAAATGAATTTTTAATTAATACAATAATTTTATTGTGGGACCCGACTCGGGCACAAATTAATTTATCCCTTATCCGGTACCACATTCTCTAAGAACATTACGCACGAGGGTTTCAAAACCTTTTCGGAAATAGCGGAAGCGTTTAGTCAAACATACATTTTTAGTAGCGGAAGCGTTTATACATTCTAATTAGTAACAAAATACATCCCAGTACAAACTCCTTATAATAGTCCGACACTTAATAAAAGAGAAAAATATTATAATAGTCCCGGTAAGCCAACATTTCCATTTTCCTAATTTTCCTACGGTTTTGGCTCCGGTACTCCTGTATCTGGAACTCACAATAAATAACAAGGAAAACAGAGGTTAAGTCTTTGAGGACTTAGTGAGGGAATAACAATGGCTTTATATCTGTAATTATCAAATAATGCAATTTCTCAATATGATATGTCATGTAACAAAGATCTTGCAGTCAAGTAATTGTCAATAATGAACAGTGATGATATAGGATTTCAGAGTGAATATCGTGGGCTAAAGAGGTGGCTCCCACCGGACAGTTCGGCGTAGCACTTTTCCCCACATATTCAGATAGGATCTGTACATTCAGTCATTTACGAGCCAAGTGAACCATTCTCCGGACCGTAAAACGGTGCGCGTTGTTCAGATGAACCATATACCCGGACTGTCATCCGTTGTTCATTGGACTCACTTTCCGGGCCGAAGCCGCGTTGTCCAGTGGATAAATATCCAGGGCTCCATTCATTCAGTCATTCAGTCAAATGATTCGTTCAATCAAAGGAATCGATTAGTAATCGATAACATTCAAGATAAATAAACATGCAGATCAAGATGACCAATGGGACGAGATAATGTACAATATGATGACAATATATAAAAGGTGAGACAATGAATAACAAGATACTGTAAATTCCAGGCCAAATGCCAAAAGGGCTATATAACAAGAATTCGGTAGTACACCTCACCTCACTATTTGATGTCTTACTGGATTGGCTCGATTTTGAACCCAGATGTCAAATAAATTCCTATAAACATAATATAAGTAATTTTGGTGTTTAGCAACCCAGATATGTTGTTGAATCTTCTGCAAATCATTTTTTGTACAAAACTTGTCCGGGTAATTTCTAAATAAGACTTTAAAAATTCATTAAAAATCAAGTTTAAGTCGAAACTTCACGAAACTTTCCAGAAATGCCTTAAATCAGTCCAGCAACGTTCGCCGGCCGGAATTTTGAGAAACTCTTCGGCGCGTGCGTTACACGCGCCACCGTGAGGGCGCGTGGCCGTGCTCCGGCCGCCACGCGCGGCTGAAAATTTTACAGAAGGTTTTTCTCGTTCCGATCTACAACTTTCGTTTAGAAACCATTTTGAAATTCCAAACGGATTTTGCCCAGAATTTGATGTTTCGAAATGATTGACTAGGTGTTTTGGTCGCCGGAAATCTGTTCGTACGGAGGCCGTTTGGGCGATCGGCCGACATACCCATAAACATTAACACATTTTTAACAACTTTCATTTTATACACAAGATCAAAATCGGTTTTAAAATAGAAGACATGAAGGCATGAACACGCTACCTCAAAATAGATTTCTGGGTTGCATTTCTGCAAATGTTCTTCACGGGTTTTCGATTTTTCTGGGTGATTTGGCTTTGATTTTGTTACACCTCTCAAACTAAATGTTTTCTGTGTATATAAGGATGATTGTGTGAAATATTCGGATTTTTTTGGAGGAGGTTTGGTATTTTCCTCATAATTTTCCCTATTTCCACCCTATTTTCTACCTATCTCTCTCAAACTTGCTCTTTGAATTGTGAGTTCAATCTGATGAAATGGGGGGGTATTTATAGGGGTTTGGTGCATGTGTTAGGGTGTTGAAGTGTTGACAAGTGTTGGGGTAAGTTGTCAAATGTTAAGTTTATAAAATTAATTCAAAATGATTAGTTTTTTTTTTTTTTAATATTATTATTTAGATTATATTATTGTTATTATTATTTCTTTGATTTAAATATATATTTGAATTTAGTGTGATAAAATGGTATTTTTGATGCCTAGTGAATTTTGTTTCAATATTTTACCATTATTATGGATTTATTTTTGATAGCTTCAACTTATTTTGTCTAATTTTGTAATTAATATTTTTGGGGTGTTACATTTATGCAAATCGAACTATGGCAAAATATTTAACTTTGAATTAACATAAATAATTTACTTATTTTATTTTTAACGAATGAATATAATTTTTGTAGATTGTAAACTAATTAGAATATTATCTATATAGTTCTAAAATAAATTATATTTATTATTTGAATAATTTAAAATCATTAAATCACACCATATTTAAAGAAACATGACAACTTTTCTACCACAGAATTTAAAAAATCTATCTCAAAAAAAAATAAAAAACTATCAGCAATTAATTGTAATAAAATATTATTCATGGCCTATTGTTACGATCCCAGAAAGCAACCTAACATTAAAGTCCTAACACCGCCATCTCAAAAAACTCGAATAGCAACCGGACTCCGCACGGAATGCACAACATTGAACCAAGTTACACTTCCAAACACATATTTTCCTGACCCTTTGCTAGGAACCACATTCACCGTGTAACTTGCAATCTTTTTACCATCAGAGAAGTCAAGAAGACTTGGCTCAATCTGAAGCAAAACCCCCTCAGGATTTTCGACTTTTACACCAAACCTTTTCGGATCCCCTTCATTGCCTACATAAGTGGCGGTTCGTGTGACTTTAACCGGGCGGCGTAAATTTGAAACTGAGATTGAAGGGTAGTTTAGATTGTATGCTGGAATTCCAGGGCGAGGGCAGGTGACCCTGGTGCCTAGTATGTTACCAATAGTCCTAGAATTGGCAAATTGCACAAGTATGCAGTTATATCAGTCATGTTGTAGTCATAAACGAGGCCAGGTTTGAGAGCATTGTTGGGGTTTATGTTGCCTGATCCCATGTCGAATGGGGTGGCCTTTCCATTATCAGATTGAATTGGTCCTCCAGTGTTGTCCAGATATGATGCTGACACAAATTCATAGAGACTACATTCAGTTTTTGATACATCAAGTAAAATTTGCATACTAAATTATTAAATTTGGATATATGAAATACTTATTCAAGTATATATACTAGTTTATTGGCACCGCACCCAGGTACCAATATGTTGATCAATTTTTTCTTAAATTGATCGAAAATAATATTTCAAATAACTTATTTTAACAAACATTTTTTAAAAAACGACAATGCTACTGTAATTGAATTGGAAAAAAATAACCAAAGGACTTGCTCGAACTTTTTTTAAAAAAAATGATGCTCATCTCACTAAAAACTGAAAAAAAAAAAACATTTGAAGTTGTGCGCATGAACAACCGATTAAGATATTTTTTTCCTAGTTGGTTTAGGCAAAATCCGGTCATCAACTAAAAAAATTAAAGCGAGCATGCTACTGTAATTGAATGGAAAAAAATAACCAAAGGACCGACTCTAACTTTTTTTTAAAAAAACATGATGTTCATCTTACTATAAATTGAAGTTGCGCGTATCAACAATCGATTAATATATTTTTTTTCATGTCGGTTCAGGTTAAACCCGCACATCAACAAAAATAAATTTTTGAAAAAAAAAACATTTTTTAAGAAAAATAATTGTAATAAATAGTGAAATACTATTCAATACTATTCCTTGCAATAGTACTATTCCAAACTCTTACACACTTATTATATAGTTATTATAATAATATATAGTTAGTCGAGAACAAGTACATATTAGCAATATGTCATAGGTAAGCCAAAAATCAAAATGTATACAAACAAGCAAAACTAACGACCTGTAATCTACCAAAAATTCATCATGCCGAATATTTATAAAAATTATTATTAAAGTTTGTCACGACGAAAACATATTTTGAACTCTCTGTTTTTTTGAAGTCAGCTCATATAAAAAATTATTATTAAAGTTTGCCACGACGAAAACATGTTTTAAACTCTTTGTTTTTTTTAAAAATCAATTCATACTTGACAAAATCAACAAGGTTTTTTCTAAAAAAAAGAAAACATTTTAAATTTAAAACAATTAAGATGAGAGGGATGCACTATTGGGGCAAAGATCAAATCTTTCCAAACAAATCCGTATTTATACAAAATAATAATAAATAACAAAAATAAAATAAAATAGGATGGACGTTTACTGTTCATACCCGATGCAAAAAAATAATAAATAACAAAAATAAAAGAAAAAACAAAAGAAAAAAAATTTGAGATAAGAGGGATGCACTATTGGGGCAAAGATCAAATCTTTCCAAACAAATCCGTATTTATACAAAATAATAATAAATAACAAAAATAAAAGAAAATAGGATAGATGTTTACTGTTCATAGGAACAGTACCCGATGCAAAAAAATAATAAATAACAAAAATAAAAGAAAAAAAACAAAAGAAAAAGGAAATAAAAAAAGAAAAAAAGAAAAAAAACGTAACCATACGCGGCTTATATATATGGTCTAATATATATATAAAGATAAATCAAATAAAGGTGTTTATATATTTCGATGGATGCTTAATCAGAGATTTCAAAAACACATTTGTAGCTTAATTCTTAATTGTGTTTATTATATATATCTAAAAACCATATTTTTTTTAAAAAGCTTCTAAATCTAAACTCATCTGGTAGTTTAATGCATATTTAATACTAGGGTACTAAAGATCAATTATTAATCTGACCAATTTATAATTTTGAATAATAAAAATTGATTTTTCTTTATATTTATTTTTGTCAAATAATCCAAAGATTTTGCACATATGTATATAAATTTTTTTTGCTCCCCGAAATAAAAATTCGATAATTTTGCCTTTAGGCTATATTCAACCCGGCAACAAGTGTGATATTAAATAAGAAAAAAAGCATGAAGTATATACCACGATGTCTACCTGTTGTCATGATAGAGGATTTTATAGCAGCTGGACTGAAGTGGGGATGAGTTCCTTTCAAGGTTGCAGCTATGGCGGCAACATGAGGGGCAGCCATGGAAGTTCCCCAATCGAATCCAAACCAGGGACGACTTGGATCTTCATGGTTCCATATAGGCCAACTTGCCAGAATGTTCAATCCTGGGGCTGCTATATCCGGCTACATAGTAATCATAAATTAATTTTATCCCTGATGTTATTAATATTATTGGATGAATTCATGGTTTGGGCTATATAGAAATTGGGAAAAAAAAACATACTTTGATGATATCCAGGGCAGATCCAGGTCCTCGGGAAGAAAACACTGCCATTTTCGGGGCAGGTTGCTGGTTGATTTGAGCCTCGTGCGGATGAATATAAGCAAAAGGCCGTCTGAATCCATAGAATCACAAAATCAAACATGCTGCTATCAAATGTAATGAAATTAAACAATCTTTTTGTAAAATTATTTGAATTGTGTGATAAAACGAGAAAGGGGAGAACATATATTTTATTATTAATGAATTCATAGTACAAGGGGACACGGTGAAATAACCATTAGGCCACTGCCCAGATTGTCGATAACTCTAGTTTGTGGGAAAAACATGTGGATAGACCCGACCACGGTTTAGAACCGTCGGTTAGACGGTTTAATTAACATCAACTCTTAACCTTAACCTTCATTTCCAGTTACGGTTCATGAACCGCCAGTTACGGTTCCGATTACGGTTACGGTTAACCAACGGTTCCGGTTACGGTTTGACCCTTACTTTTTAAACAAAATTAAAAATATTATTAAAATTTGAAATACAGTGTAAAATGTGTTTGAATGTGTTTTCATCCATGTATTTAATATAAAATAACGTGAAATAAATTCAAGCCTAGATAATTAAAATGTAAGATATATTCATTTGGTTAACATATATAAATTATAACACTATATTTAGATCAACAAGGCTCTTATAACTTAGTGGTTGAAGCTAATTATTCAATTTGGAGGTCATGAGTTCAAATATACACCATAACATATATTTTAAATTTAAAAATATAAAAAAAATTAAAATAACCCTTGAACCGCCGGTTCGCGGGTTAGCAAAATTCTGACCCTTAACCGGCCCTTCTATAGATGTGCCGGTTACGGGTCCGACCCTTCGAACCGTTGACCCGGTTAACCGGCCCGTTGACCACGGTTCGGTTTCGGGCCGATTCAGGGTCGATGATGACCCTTGTTCGGGTCTACATGTAGAGACAAACAAAAAACGAAGAACACATGTACCAATCTCTAACCATTAAAGTAAAAGCACAGGTTTGATATCTCACTAAGATTTTTAACCTCTTTTACAATAATGCAGTGGGTTTACATGCAATTTATCAAAAATATTGAAAAACCATGTAATATGAAGATATAGTTTGTGTATCCATTTTACCTTGTACTTCGCATGTATGCATCAAGCTTTCTTGCATCCTCCATGTCTATCACAGTTATTGGGATCATAAACTTCAAACTTATATCATTGTTTAAATATGGATCGACGATGATCACTCCTACGCCTCCATTCTCGCGCACAACGTTGGCTTTCGATAACTTGTCATCGTTCCAGTAATCCATGGCGCATACGACAATCTTCCCCCAAACAACTCTACTATCAAGTGTACCCTCCTTACAAGAACTGGAAGTTTTTGTATAAAAATGTTTTAACATCAATTTGAATGAATTTGGATTTTAGCGAATTGATTATTGATAATGTTGCATGGTACCTTGCACTTTCTGCTAATCTCCAGTAGTTTGCTGCATCTCTTCCATAAACTAGTTCACTATATCCATTCATATCGTAGTAGTTGAATCCATGCCCCTTCATAAACAATAATAACAACATTGCATTTAAATCAAAGAGTTTGAGCCTAATAAGACTAGGGTTGTACAATCGGTCGGTTCGATTAATAACCAAGTCAAACTTTTGTAACCGACATATATCGGTAATTCGGTCGGTACCCGAATAAACAAATATTTTTTTTAAAAATAAAAATAAAAAATTTATATAAAAATTTGTCCTCTGATTAGTGAAAATGTGATCTTAGTGCAATAAATGGATTCTTTTTGCATATTTACTCTACTTTTCGTCCGAATGCAAACATAATGCCTGACATTGATGATATAGTGCCTGATATAACTCATATACATCAGACGTTGCTCACATATATAGTTGAAATTAAGAATTTCGGAAGAAATCAGATTAAATGTGAAAAAAAAATTATAAAACAAAAAAACAAAATGTGAAAACCATACCCTCAAGGTCACTGAGTTTCCCAACTCGACGGCGGCAATGAATTCCCTGTCGGTAGAAGTGGCTGCAACCGTCAGCATCCACGGCGCAGCATCGTCGACACTCTCCGGTTCTCTGCTATTTCCGGCACTAGAAGAAAAAAGAATACCTTTTTGAAATGCATGCAACGTTCCAATGGAAATGCAATCGCTCATGAATCCCGGACGATTATGCCACACGGATCCGCCAATCGAAAATGTCACTATGTCGACGCCATCGGCGATGGCATCGTCGAAAGCTTTGAGCAAGTCCGAGCAGCTACATCTGTTGCATTGGCACAAGCACAAAAAAGAAAAAAAAGAAAAAAAAACTCGAACATATTTATGGACGAAATCATTTCTTTTTGTATGGTAATACATTAAATTATTGAACTATATATAAAGTTTTAGGAGAGCTTGCCACTGACTTGTTGAACCAGCACACTTTATAGACAGCGAGGCGTGCACCCGGTGCGCCACCTCGTAAGACATTGTCGGGCCCCATTCCTTTCATGTTGACGCCACTAATAGGCATCCCAACGGCGGTTGAGGCCGTGTGCGTGCCGTGACCTAAGTCATCGCGGGCTGAGAAATAGTGGCGGCCGCCATATGATGCAACGGGCCCGTTTTCTTGCTCGAATCCGCGGGAGTACCAACGGTAGCCGATCACTTTGCTGCATTATTAAATTGCACGTCAAATAATATTTAAAAATATAAATTTCTACTAAAAATACGTAAAATCCACTGTTGATCCAATTTTGTAAATTAAATAATCTGTTGTTTTTTTATCGAAATAAGTGGGATTGACTTACTTGTTGCACCGGGGTTCATCTGGGCAGTGACCCTTCCATCTAGCAGGAGCTGGGCCAAATCCGTCCGCACGGAAACTTGGTGATTCGGGCCATATTCCTGTCCATTGAAAAAATATTTATTTTTTCAATATTAATATATTGTATGAGGAGTATTATTAATTTATAAAAAAATATACTTGCAAAAAAGAGAGAGAAAAAATAGTACCACTATCCAAATGACCAACGATGACATCCAAGTCTTTGTGCTCAGAGTAAACAGTAAATGCACTTTGAGCAGCAGCCCCCACGAAATCCCACGACCTCGTAGTTTGAAGATGTCCGACTTGATTCTCAAAAATTGATACTACGGACTTGTGTTCTGCATTTTAAAATTAGGTTAATAGTATTTGATAAGAATTGGAAAAACATAGATTAGATTTTGGTCCTATAATTGTTCAAAATTTGGTATTAATACAATAAACTGTTTTTTTTACATATTTAGTCGGATACAATGACAGCACGAACAAAAAATGGGACTGAAGTTTGGTTGCAATTCTACCATTGATTCAACTTAGCCATGGTTATTCATCATAGCGCAGCAGAAAATCTAGTACATCATGTAGGTTTGATCAATCCAAGCAGACCCAAAGATCTTTGGATATCACTTTGGTTATGTGCGGTATGAGTTATTTGGAAGTATTGCAATAATGTGATCTTCAGGAGCAAGTCCCTTCCCTAGCTGAAAAGATTTTTGAAGAAATTCAAGTGCTCTCTTAGATCTGGATTTCAGCTAAAGGTGAGAAATGTTGACATGTTCTCTCGTAATGGCAGATTATGAATCATTTGAATTGTTGTAGATTGTTTTAGCTAGTCCGGTCAAGTGTAATATCTTGTTGGCAGTTTTTGCTAAACTTAGGAAGTAATACTGTCGGTATTTTGGACTTTCTTAAGTAGTATGTAAATGAGTTATTTCGTGGTGTTCATGTTAACGGTTAGTGCACCCCCTGTGTCCGTTTAATGATATTTTCTCTTTACCAATAAAAAAGATCGGACTAAATATGTTAATAAAAACAATTTATTGCACAGGAAAAATAGCAAATTTAGTCGTGAAAGTTGACTTAATTGTGATTTTGGTGCTTAGTTTAGTTACCTCTCAGTTTTGTGCAATATCTTTGCAATTTTTTTCATTTTTTCGCTGGAGTGTTGACTTGGCGCTCGACACGTCAAGTTATGTCAGCAGTATCAAACACTACGTCAGCATTTCGGCGAAAAACAGATTAAAATTGCAAAGAAATGAAAAGATGTTGCACAAAAACTGAAAGGGAACCAAATAGAGTACTGAAATCACAATGAAGTCAACTTATAAGACCAACATGACATTTTTTTGGGATAGTTTGAAAAATAACTTTGATGCAACATATTTTTTTGATTTGTGCCCCTTTTTTGCAGATTTTTTTTGCAAAAATAACCTTCAAATACATAGAAAAAAGATAAAGGCCAAATAAATATCAAAAATTGAAAAAAGGTTATATTTTAAAATCATGATCAAAGAAAAGTCATTTATTTAAATACTCCCTATTTTTTTTCCCTATGGCAGAGTGAACAAATTTTTACCAATTAAAACACCAAAAGTCTATATAAACCTATTTCCAGGATAAACTTTAGAATTTTCTCTAGTAAGAAAAAGGTTATTAAAACTAGAATTTACAGACTTAAATAACCATTTACTGGAAATTTTATGGGCTTGTTCCGGCGTAAGCATTGCGGAAAAGCCTCTGAAGCTCCTGTGATAGTGGTAGATTATTGCCCTATGTGCCTCTTCAGAAGTGCTACAAATTATAATTACTAAAAATCATTTATAACATGATCGTATATAAAATATTTGTATCCACGAAATAAACAAAACAAAATTTAAAATATTTACCGGCCTGTAACAGTGGATAATAAGTCATGGTTGGAAGACATCACAGATTCACAGTTGGGAAATGAGTGAGATCCCATGTAAACTATGTAATGCTGTAAAAAGATTGAAAAAAAAAAAGTTAAAAAAATGGAAATCTATATATTTAATTAAATGCATGTAAATGTTCCAAAATAATAAAAAGAAGAAACCCTATTACATCAAATATCTACTTAATTTTGCACAAAAAATAAATAAATATAAGAAGGTAAAAAAACACACAGAGGGCGAATTTTATGTGTATGGGAGGGGACGATTTTTTTTTTATCTTAAAAAATTGCATTTTGCCCCTTTAAAAAAAATCCGCCCTCCGTTTTTTATATTTTTATTTTCTGCCCACATAAACAAAAGTTATGCGTTCACCCCTGCATACACATAGACACAACTTAGAACACGAAAAATAATTTTTATGTTGTGTATAATATGATAAAATATATATATTCAGAAAAATGCGATATGAGTTTAACCTAAATTTGAAAAGAACCATTAATCTTCGAATATTTAACTATATTTTTCACTAAAAAATTGAGATTCTAATCAAATTTCCACTTCATACTGAAGAATCAACAAATTCTGAATTTAATTTTGTCTATCAAAATGCAAGTCACCCTTAATTCCAAAAAAACAAGATTATTTACTTCTAAATAAAAAAGAAAAGCAAATATGCTTATATTACTATCATATTCAGCACAAATATCTTATTATAAACGATATTTTATTTTATATTTGTTATACAAATAAGTGAAATATAAGCTGTTCTTTACAAAATGAAACTAAAAATAGTTTAATATATACGTGTATATATAATCTAACACACCTTACGACCATCGAAAGTCACATTGGATCCATGAACAATGTGAAATAAGAAAAATAGAAGAACAAAATTAAGGAGGATTTTCATTTTTGGACGAGGGAAGCAGCATTCGAATCGAAAATAATAAAGAAATCTGTGGAGTAAATGGTGTGTTTGATCAACTCTCTAATTTATATATATGATAATGATAATTATCTAAAAAGATTCAAACAGAAAATCAGATTGTATGGGGAGATATCTCAAAAATAAGGATAAATATCCATTTATCAATAGGGATTAATTTAAAGTTCACAATTCTAAATCTACGATAAAAAAGTAAAAAACTCTCAAATTTCTAAATATCCAATATTTATATAAGTGATTATTAATAATTAATAATATTTAAAAAATTAGGAGGATAAAAATTTTATTCCTAAGATTCAGGTCTCAAGATGGAGTCCGATCCAACCAAAATTCTATCGACCAATTTTCATTGTGATGATAATTGAGATCTTCACATTATCAAATTGGGGAGTGTTATAAATAAAAAACATAGGGAAATTTAGGTTTAGGTGCACTTACCAAACAAGTTTTTCATATAAATCTCCATTTTAAAAAAGTGTGCAAATAAATGCATGGTGGAAAAATATCTTCTCATTTAAGTCCACTTTTCAAATTTATGATTTTAAAAGGTTTATTTTCATACCAAAAATACCCTTTTAGGAGTAAACCCTAAAATCTAATGGAACAGTGTGAAATTTTATTTGGCTGCGCATTGGCTGCGCATTGAGTTCATGTTCAATCGTTTCTCCAAGTAAAAACATCGATTATAATTTCAATCGAATCGTTTTAGCGAGGCATTTACGATTTCTGTCTGGTTTTCGTTGCTGGTAATCGATTTAGAGAAGTCACAGAAGGTATTTTATACTTTTGTGAATTTTTTTTGCTTTCGTATATGTTACGATGGATCTTGGATTTATGATTCTATTGAAATGTAGAGATGAAACGCAAGTTTTGAATGTGAATCCCACATTTTCATACAGTGAGTTAAAATCTATTGCAATTGGTAAATGGTTTGATTACAACTCTGATGCAATGACTTTAAAATATTCTGTACCTGGACATTAAATGTTGTTTGAGTAATGATGATGATATGAGAAATATGTTTATTCTGTGTAAGATTATAGATGTTCAATTGGTGACAATTGATGTTTATGATGAAAAAAATGCATATCATGGAGTTTCTTCGGGAAGTATGAATTGGCAGACTGTCGATGGTGGTGGCACTGTGCCGATTCAATGTGGTGGTGCATGCGAGACAGATGTGCTCGGAGATACTAGGAAAAATAGTGATGTAAGTGAATTACGTGCACAGAGATGTAACTCATCTGCAGGATATGATTCTGACCTTCAAATGTGTAATTCTAAAGGCAAAGAGAAGATGTTGTTGTGTTCTAGTTGGGCATCGAATATTAGTAGGGTTGGACAACAGTTTAGTGGTGGTGTAGAAGAGTTTCGATGTGAGGTTGGGTTTGATTTCAACTATGTAAAAAACAATAAAGATAGGGTAATTGCCGAGTGTGCTACAAAACATGATGAGGGCTGTGGTTGGTTTGTGAATGCTAGTGTATCAAGAATAGATAGGTCTTTCTACATAAGAAAATTGCAAAACATGCACACATGTGGGCTGAGAGTGTTGAAGAACAAATAAAAAAGGATGAGTTCAGTTCTGATATCTGAAATTATTGCGGAACGAGTGTTTTCAAATCCAACCTTCTCTACAATCGATGTATGCGAGTTAATGAAGAGAGATTACGGCTTGGATATAACGTACAATAAAGCATGGAGAAGTGTTGAGAAAGCTAGATCTATTGCTTTTGGAAATTATGATGAGTCGTTCCAAGAACTGAATCAATATGTTCACCCGGTGAGAACGATAAATGTTGGAAGTTTTGTAAAGCTTGAAGTTGACGACAACAACCGATTTTCCCGTTTGTTTGTTTCGTTCCGTGCTAGTATTGACGGTTTTAAATATTGTCGTCAAATGTTATTCCTTGATGGAACGTTTCTGAAATCCAGATTCAAGGGCACCCTTCTGTCTGCTACGGCTAAGGATGGGAATCAAGGTAAATTGACTGTTTTAAATTGCACCAGTTGTGGTTTACATGCACCAGTTATTATTTACATGCACCAGTTGTGATTTACATGCACCAGTTATAATAACATGCACCAGTTATGATTTACATGCACCAGTTATGATTTACATGCACCAGTTATGATTTGCATGCACCAGTTATGATTTGCATGCATCGGTTATGATTTACATGCACCAGTTATGATTTACATGCACCAGTTATGATTTACATGCACCAGTTATGATTTACATGCACCAGTTAAGATTTACATGCACCAGTTATCATTTACATGCACCAGTTATCATTTACATGCACCAGTTATGATTTTGCACCAGTTATCACTTACATGCACCAGTTATCATTTACATGCACCAGTTATGATTTACATGCACAGGTATATAATTTACATGCACAAGTGTGAATTTAGATGCACCAATTACCGTTACAAAATTACATGCACCAGTTACGATTTACATGACCCATTTATGATTTACATGCACCAGTTATGATTTACATGCACAGGTATATAATTTACATGCACCAGTTATAATTTAGATGCACCAATTACAGTTACATAATTACATGCACCAGTTATCATTTCCATGCACCAGTTATGATTTACATGCACCAGTGATAATTACATGCACCAGTTATAATTACATGCACCAGTTATAATTTACATGCACCAGTCATATAATTTACATGCACCAGTTATGATTTTGCACCAGTTATCACTTACATGCACCAGTTATCATTTACATGCACCAGTCATCATTTACATGCACAGTTATGATTTACATGCACAGGTATATAATTTACATGCACCAGTTATAATTTAGATGCACCAATTACCGTTACAAAATTACATGCACCAGTTATGATTTACATGTACCATTTATGATTTACATGCACCAGTTATGATTTACATGCACCAGTTATGATTTACATGCAACAATTATGATTTACATGCACCAGTTATGACTTTGCACCAGTTATGATTTACATGCACAGGTATATAATTTACATGCACCAGTTATAATTTAGATGCACCAATTACAGTTACATAATTACATGCACCAGTTATCATTTCCATGCACCAGTTATGATTTACATGCACCAGTGATAATTACATGCACCAGTTATAATTACATGCACCAGTTATAATTTACATGCACCAGTCATATAATTTACATGCACCAGTTATATAATTTACATGCATCAGTTATAAATTAAACGCACCAGGTATGATTACATGCACCAGTTATAATTTACATGCACCAGTTAACAGTTACATGCACCAACTATCTGTAAATAAATTAGATGCACCAGTTATTATTTACATGCATCAGTTAAAATGCATCAGTTATAATTTACATGCACCCGTTATAATTTACATGCACCAGCTATGATTATGATGCATCATTTATAATTACATGCATCAGATAGCAATGTCATGTACCAGTTGTAACTTATGGTTTTATCTCGTAGGTTTGTTCCCGTTGGCTTTTGCTATAGTTGACTCTGAGAACTATGATAATTGGCGTTGGTTTTTATCTTGTTTGACTAATATTTTAGATAATGGGGAAGATGTTGTATATATATCTGATCGTAATGTCGGTTTGATGGAGGCGCTGCCAGTAGTTTTTGGAGCTTCTCTGAAACACTTTTTTTGTTTATACCATTTAAAGTGCAACTTGCGTGACAGATATTCTGGCAAACACTTTTCAAACAATTTTCGTGAGAGGTTATGTTTCCTGCTGGACGAATGTGCATATTCCCCGACGGTGGCAATTTTTAATGAGAAACTCACTATTTTAAAACGAGAAGGCGGACAAAATATGGAATATTTTTTGCAGGGACTTTCATTGGATAAGTGGACAAATGCATATTCTACTGGGATGAGATATGGAGAGATGTACTCAAATGCAGCGGAGTCCTTCAATTCATGGATCTTAGATGCAAGGGGTCTTCCTATTACCCATATGGTTGACTGTATTAGAGTTAAGTTGATGTGTTTGTTTTCTGATAGAAGATTACTGGCATGCAAATGGAGTGGGGTGTTGTGTGCTCGGATGGGAAAGAAATGGACATCTTATGTAAATGAAGGTCGTGCTTGGAATGTGAAGATGTCTTCGCATTGCTACTTTGAAGTGTTTTCCCGCCCTGCAGTTACTGTTCGCCTTGACAATCAAACATGTTCATGCTACAAGTGGCAGTTGGATGGATTCCCATGTCCTCATGCTATTGCTGTATTCATGAGGAATAAAGTGCAAATAGATGAAGTAGTTGACAAATATTTCCATGTTAGTACGTACAGGCTATGCTATGAAGGAGTCATTTTACCCGTTCCAAGACATACCAAAGGTAATGTTCCTTTGATGGGTATGGAAACAAATGTTTTACCACCGCAAACAAAAAGGCAACCAGGTCGTCCAAAGAATAGAAGAATTCAATCTAAAGGGGAAAACATTAGACAGTTCCGTTGTAGTCGTTGTAACAAACATGGGCACAATAAAAAAACTTGTAAAGAGCCTATTTGCTGATTTTCGAACAAAAAAGAAAAAATTTACGTAAATGTAATTTTTAACAAATGATTGTGTATCAGTTATAAATGTAAATTTTTTAGCGCAGCGATTAATTTTCATGTACCAGTTATAATACACACGCACCAGGCGTATTATAAATACAATATGATTTACATGCAAAAGTTATAATTTAAGGAAATAGTTATAATTTACATTCACCAGTTATGATTTACATGCACCAGTTATGATTTACATGCACCAGCTATCATTTACATGCACCAGCTATGATTTACATGCACCAGCTATGATTTACATGCACCAGTTATGATTTACATGCACCAGTTATCATTTACATGCACCAGGTATGATTTACATGCACCAGTTATCATTTACATGCACCAGTTATGATTTACATGCACCAGTTATGATTTAAATGCACCAGTTATAATTTACATGCACCAGTTATTATTTACATGCACAGTTATAAATACATGCAAAAGTTATGATTTACATGCACCAGTTATGATTTACATGCACCAGTTTTCATTTACATGCACCAGTTATAATTTACATGCATCATTTATAATTTAAATGCACCAGTTATGTTTTACATGTACCAGTTATATTTTAATGCACAAGTTATAACTACATGCACCAATTATAATTTACATGCACCTGTTATGATTTTTAGGCAACATCATATTTTCATGCACCAGTTATAACTAACATGCACAAGTTATGATTTACATGCACCAGTTATATTTTACATGCACCAGTTATCATTTTCATGCACGAGTTATAATTTACATGCACCAGTTATATTTTACATGCACCATTTATGATTTACATGCACCCGTTGTAATTACATGAAACAATTAAAATTAGATGCACCAGTTATCATTTATATGCACCAGTTATTATTTACATGCACCAGTTATATTTTACATGCAGCAGTTATCATTTTCATGCACCAGTTATCTTTTACATCCAGCAGTTATGATTTACATGCACCAGTTGTAATTACATGCAATAATTAAAATTAGATGCACCAGTTATCATTTATATGCACCAGTTATTATTTACATGCACCAGTTATAACTAACATGCACCAGTTATGATTTACATGCACCAGTTATATTTTAATGCACCAGTTATCATTTACATGCACCAGTTATAATTTACATGAACCAGTTATTATGTACATGCACTAGTTATCATTTACATGCACCAGTTATAATTTACATGCACCAGTTATTATGTACATGCACCAGTTATAACTACATGCAAAAGTTATGATTTACATGCACCAGTTATAACTACATGCACCAGTTAAAATTTGATGCATCAATTATGATTTACATGCACCAATAATAATTACATGCACCAGTTACAATTTACATGCACCAGTTATAATTTACATGCACCAGTTATGATTTACACGGACCAGTCGAAATTTACAAGCACCAGTAATAATTTACATGCACCATTGAAAATTAGATGCACCAGTTTTATTTTACACAGGCTAAAGATTCTGTTTATCATTTTTGTAACAAATTTGAATCATGAATAATCATCTTCGCCATCTTTACCCTGTAATCTGTATTGTAGTCCACACTACAATGCTTTGGCACCGGCTGTCCTCTCATAATCTTTTCCATGTTCATGCAAACGAAGACACCACAGTCGACGGACCCAGATTTCTGTTGTGCAGCTTCTATATATGACTCAATTTGAAATATTTTTTCACTAGGAGTATATTGTATACCCTTTGATATAGGGTCATCCTCAATCACTCTATGCATAGCTTCTTCGACATATTCTTTCTGTAAATTGGGTACGAGTTCAAATTATTTTGTCAGCATACTTATAATAATTTAGAAAATAACTCTTAAAATGTAACGTAAATTACCAGTATTTTGGCCTTCTCGAAGTAGTGATCAGTTTCATCTTCCCTGCGTGGCCTTATTGAGTTGTAGTGTGTCCACTTCGATTCTTGCAAGTCAAATACGAGCAATGTCCAATGGTAGCCAGTAGTCACCGATGGATCCTCACGGCCACATGTGTTTATAGGAAAAATAAGGAATCTATATTCCATGGCTTGGGCAATCTTTCCATTTATTTGGTGTTTTGCTGCCTCTTCGCAATATATCTCTCGTGATCTCCTTGCAACGTAATGATGTCAAGCAGCACGTAGAAATTTAATAAACATGATTTTTATAAGAAATTAAAATTAATAACTTGTGTTTTATTACCCAAGACAAGCAATCAAAAACGTAGTAAGTCTTCCTTTGCCCTAATTTCTCAAGCTGCCTATCAATAAGGATGCTCCAGCAGTCAACAATCTGAAAGGTGTGATCAGACATTTTTCAATGAGTTAATTGAATATCAAGAAAATAGATAAGTGAACAACTCTTTTGATAAACCGTTTACATCGTTAGGAATTGAAAGTCCGTTAAGTATGGCTCCAATATATTTAACAGGTATTTGTTTTGCTGCCATATTGTCTCGCCAGATCACTCCCCTGCACACAATGATAAATTGCAACATTTATTGGTTTCATCTAGTTGAATTAATTTACTTTTTAAAAGAATAAAACAAGTCATACCATTGTCCATGATCCTTGTTGAATTTCAGTAACCAATCTTTTTCTTCTTTGGTCAACCGTTTGAAGATGACATTTCGTGGTTTGAACTTGAAAGGCTCGTCATCCTTATTGTCTTTAACGCGTGTTGCAACCTCAAAATTATCATCATCTTGCAATGCTATTTTATCTTTACTGGCTTTTTTGGGTTGATCTTTTTCTTTTACAGTAGAGCTTTTTTGTGTTGACCTCCTAGCCCTTTTCAAGGAGGGGTACGTATGGTCACGATCTTTATGGGCCATTCGGTCCAATCTGTTCTTAATTCTTTTCACCATTGATGTCTGTGCCTCGTTTAATTTCACGAGTTCTACATTTTCCTCGCTCAACATCATTGCAGCTGTTTTTGTGCTGCTCAAGTCGTTGTCAACTGCTTCCTTATCCTTTTTTAAACTTTCGATTCGAGCATGTAGCTGTGCAATGATGTTGTCGAGTTCCTCCTTTTGTTTCAGAACTTCGTTATTTCTGGCATGCAATTCTTTCAGGTCTTCTTCTTTCAGCATGATCATTGTTCTTGCTTCTTCCAGCTGTGTTCTTAATTCAGCATTGTTAGGCAACTGGACATCGTGCTCAGAAACAAATGAGTCAAATTTCACCTTCAACTCTTTTAACTCATTTTCCCTTCTCATAAGTTCCTGCTTTGTTTCTTGGAGTTGGGTGGCCAATTCCGCGGATTGAATAAAATCTGGATTTTGAGTTGAATCCAATGGTTCTTCACTTGCCATATTCACATCTTCATGAAATTCATCTCCTTCTCCATCAGTAGCAAACAAAGATTCCTCACCACAACTTTTGTCGGCAACATTAAAGAGTTGCGTCTCGATCTCGTTATGAACAAACACATCAACCAACATATCTTCATTGAACATGTCAACATCATCATATAAATTTTCGCCACGTGAATGTTCAGAAAGATCAAGCAGTACCTCAGCAATTGTTGCATCAGGGAAATATGCAACTTCTTCTTCTTCATATTCTCTTAAGTCAAATTCGGGTTCTTCATTAAGACTTACAGCTCGATGTTCTTGTCGTTCTGCAAGCTTCCTCAGTTGTCAGTTGTAAAAAGCTTTCCAATATCTGGTGCACCAGTTATATTTCAAGCACCAATTATGTAAGGACCCTAATCCTTAAGTGCGGAATCAAGGCATAATAGAGCTAATATAAAAGATCAGAGTGTAAAAGAACGTGTTGAGTCTATGAGCTTAAGCATTACATGCCAAAAATAAGGACTACCAAATGGATTAATTACATTCCAATCAATGAATGTGTTCAACTATAGTTTTATACTACTCCTAGAGTAGATACTATTCAAAATAATCCTGTCCTTCAAGTCCCAAAAACATCCTCAACAAGCTCACCACCTCAACTCGTTCAAGCCCTTCTATCATGCCAAAAAGGTACCTACAAGGACAACCCCCAAATATGAGCAATAATAATCATTCATATTCAACACAATATGAAGATAAAGAGTAAGTGCATAATCATAATAAAACACTTCCTGTTTTTCCCATGCATTTCAAACGCTTCCCGTTTGGTTGTCCCTGTACCATAACTCCTGAGTATAATCAATAGATTATTTTTAATGGTCTAAACATGTCATGACATATACCATCTCATCAATACCAAATACTGATCACCAATCCCTAGTCTGTCCATCACAATGTATTTTAATGCCCCTCGCTTATTTACATATAGGCGGCATAGGATAACCTCGCTTCAATGGACATGCGGGACTCCCACCCCTCGCCTCACATTGAGCGGCAAATACCCTTTCCTCGCCCTATATGATAACCACGCTCAAACATGCGGCGCTCCCACCCCTCGCTTCACATTTAGCGGAACCAAAACAAATAGCGGCAAGCATTAAAATCATCAAGGGATGACCATGACTCATGGGATGTGCACCAATAATCATCATATGCATCTATAAACATCATGCATAACATGTATTTGCATCCACAATGCAATACCACATATATACTCGCATCCACAATGCATAAACAATGAGTATATAAGATACATGTACCGTTGGGTGCCCGTACGTCCACTACGTACCTTTCCAAAAGTGGATATGGTAGGACTTCAATGCCTTGGCTGTGTTGCCACCTGGGATGGTTCTACACAATCACACAACCCCATATTAGAAGCCAAATAATAGCCAAATACCAAAAATTTGACAAAAGAAATCATTTCCCAAAAATCCACAGGCGGCGATCGATCGCTTCCCTCAGGCGATCGGTCGCCTCAAAATTTCCACTGCGGCGATCGATCGCGCCAAACATGGCGATCGATCGCCTATCCTTTGATTTGGCTACTGCCTCTCGGCGCTCGGTCGCCTCATTTTAGGCGGTCGATCGCCTATCCTTCGAAAAGCCTACTGTCCCATGGCGATCGGTCGCCTCTTTTCAGGCGATCGATCGCCTCGCGCAGAGTCGCGATTTTCACCATTTTTTGCACCCAAAAATCCTTCCAATCCATACCAACACTTAACCCAACAAACCAACAATATTTAATACAACATAAACCACCAAAATATACTTCAAAACAAGTATAAATCCAACATACAACCAAAACCACAACAACCCAAAACAAACCCATTTTAAAATCCTTCAAAATCATACCAAACTTAAACAAAACCTTACAAAAACAACCATGAGGTATCCATACCTCTTGGGGATCTCAAATCACCCAATAAACTCCACAAATCAAGATTTTGCAAGGACTTCTCTTCACCCCAAAGCTGGAACTCGAAAATGAGGGGAAGGGTTTGTGTGGGAATTGATTTTGGTAAAGTAAAGTGAATTGGTAAAGGTGGGATTTGGGTATAAAAGGGGATTGGATTTAATTAAACGCATTCCACAATCCCATGGTGTATAAAACACCCCAACATGATATTTTTAAAAGCATTAAACCAAAATGCACCAAAATATCAATTAAATCATGATTTCCAATTAATTGCTAACCATGGCAAATAAATCATGCTTCCAACCATAATTCCCAAACATACCCAACATGCACCCTGAAATGCTATCCCGGGTCACTATCACGTGACTAAGCATTTCCACATAATAATTCCAACACATAAATAATTACCATCATAATTAATCATATAAACACAATTAATGCACCAAGTTGCAATTAATCATTTCGGGGATATCACAATACTCCCCTACTTATAAGATTTCGTCCTCGAAATCACATGCACTTACCCCAAAAGGAAACTAAACATAAACACATACCAGAGAATAGTTCCGGGTAGTGCTGCACCATATGCCGCTCCGTCTCCCACGTAGCCTCCTCGACACCCCTGCGATCCCACTGAACCTTGATCATAGGTATCACTTTGTTCCGAAGTCTACGGTCTGCTCGATCCAGAATTCTGACAGGCCGTTCCACATAAGATACATCTGATTCTAACTGAACTTCGGCAGGCTGTAACACATGAGATGGATCCGGCTCATACTTCCGCAGCATCGATACATGAAACACATCATGTATACCAGATAAAGAAGGCGGCAAAGCCAGTCGGTAAGCTAAGGTGCCAATGCGCTGCAAAATCTCATACGGTCCAACATACCTCGGAGACAGTTTCCCGCGCATCCCAAATCGCACAACGCCTCTGAAAGGCGAGATCTTCAAAAAGACCTTATCTCCCAACTGAAATTCCAACGGTCTCCGCCGTCTATTTGCATAAGCTGCCTGTCTGTCCTGGGCCGCTTTCATTTTCTGCCTTATCGTCTTTATCTTATCTTCCATCTCCCGAATCAACTCCGGTCCTCCGACCGATCTGCGGTCCAAATCATCCCAACACGATCTACACCGTCTGCCATAAAGAGCTTCAAACGGAGCCATCTGAATACTCGCCTGGTAGCTATTGTTATAAGAAAACTCTACCAAAGGCACTGAATCCTGCCAAGAGGCATCAAACTCCAAAACACAAGCTCTCAACATGTCCTCGAGCGTCTGAATAGTACGCTCGGTCTGGCCATCCGTCTGAGGATGATAAGCAGTGCTCAATCTGACTTCAGTTCCCAAGGCTGACTGAAGGTCTTCCCAGAAATGAGATGTGAATCGCGGATCTCGATCTGACACTATGGAAACGGGGATCCCATGCAATCTCACCACATCTCTAATATACAACTGCGCCATCCTCAAAAGGTGAAAGTCATGCTATAGGGGATAAAATGGGCTACCTTGGTCAATCGATCCACGATCACCCAAATAGCATCGAAGCCTGAAGCACTCCTCGGCAAATGAGTCACGAAGTCCATGGAAATGTGCTCCCACTTCCACTTCGGTATCTCCAAGATTTTTAACTCGCCGCCAGGTCTCTGTCTCTTTGCCTTAACCTGCTGGCAGATCAAACACCTCTTCACAAAAGCGACGACATCACTCTTCATTCTCTTCCACCAAAACTGGCCACGTAGATCTTTATACATCTTCTTCCCGCCTGGGTGGATGCTAAGTCTGCTACTATGAGCTCGCTCCAAGATCCCTCTACGCAACTCCGGCGTACTCGGAACCACCCATCGGTCACCCAATCTCAAAGACCCGTCATCGGCCACTCTGAATTTTGTTGGCTGACCAAGATGTACTAAAGATAACCACCTCTGAACCTCATCGTCTGACCTCTGAGCTCTCCTAATGTTCTCATAGATATCTGGCTCGGCTAGCAAAGTCGATACATACACAGGCGATGCATCTATGTCAAAATCATAGCCCAGATGGCAATAGGAGGTCATCATGGCTGACAAATGGATGACGTCCTCAACAGAACTCCTCACTTTCCGGCTCAAAGCATCTGCTGTCAAATTAGCTTTTCCGGGATGGTACTCAATCTCACAATCATAGTCCTTGAGTAAGTCCATCCACCTCCTCTGCCTCATGTTCAGCTCCGCTTGAGTGAACAAAAACTTGAGGCTCTTGTGATCCGTGTAAATGGTAAATGAAGTACCATACAAATAATGCCTCCAAATCTTCAGGGCGAAGATGATAGCCGCCAATTCCAAGTCATGAACTGGATATCTGGTCTCATGCGGCTTCAGCTGCCTCGATGCATAAGCCACCACATGCTTATCTTGCATCAGAACACACCCAAGGCCCTGCAGTGATGCATCAGTATATAGGACAAATCTGGAGTTCTCCGTAGGGATCACTAACACTGGCGCCGTCGTCAACCGGTGCTTTAACTCCTGGAAGCTCTCCTCACAAGCTTCTGACCAAAAGAAAGGCACACCCTTCTGGGTCAACTGCGTCAATGGCTTGGCAATCTTCGAAAAGCCCTCGACAAAACGTCGATAATAACCGGCCAAACCCAGAAAACTCCGTATCTCCGGCACAGAAGTGGGGGCAGCCCACTCCATCACAGCCTCAATCTTCTTGGGATCTACAGATATCCCGCTGCTCGATATGACATGCCCCAGAAATACTACGCTGTTCAACCAAAACTCACACTTACTGAGCTTGGCATACAATTGGTGATCTCTGAGGATCTGGAGCACTGTCCTCAAGTGTCTCACATGTTCCTCCTCGCTCCGGGAGTAGATGAGAATGTCGTCAATAAATACAATGACGAACTGATCAAGATACGGCTGAAACACCCTGTTCATCAGACTCATAAAGACTGCTGGAGCATTCGTCACGCCGAACGGCATCACTAGGAACTCATAATGTCCATATCGGGTCCGGAATGCTGTCTTCTGCACATCTTCCTCTCTGACTCGAATCTGATGATACCCGGATCTCAAATCAATCTTGCTATACACCCTGGTACCTTGCAACTGATCAAACAGATCGTCGATCCTTGGAAGAGGATACTTGTTCTTTACTGTAGCCTTATTCAGTTGCCGGTAATCGATGCACAACCGCATCGAGCCGTCCTTCTTCTTCACAAAGAGAACTGGTGCGCCCCATGGCGACACGCTCGGGCGTATATATCCCTTGTCAAGGAGATACTGCAACTGTTCTTTCAACTCTCTCAACTCAGCCGGTGCCATCCTATAAGGTGCACGAGAGATAGCGGATGTCCCTGGCAACAACTCGATCCCAAACTCAACTTCCCTAGCCGGTGGAAATCCTGGGATCTCTTCTGGGAATACATCAGCAAACTCTGCCACTACTGGCACATCCTCAACTCTCAATTCTTTACTCTTCCCAGACGTGTCCACGGCATAAATGAGATAACCCGTGTGTCCATGTTCCAACAACTGAGTCATCTTGATCGCTGAAATCAACGGAATCTTCGCACGAGAACCGTTGCCATAGAAGGTCCACTGACTGCCCAACTCAGGTCTGAACTTCACTGTCCTCTGCCGGCAATCTACCACTGCCTAATATCTGTTCAGAATATCAATACCCAAGATGCAGTCAAAGTCTGACATGCCCAATACGATCAAGTCTGATCTCAATTCGTTGCCCTCAAAATAAATGAGGCAGTCTGCCATAAACTGATCAGCAACGACATTTCTTCCAGTGGGTGTCGAGACAAGGAGAGGCGTGGGTAGAGAAGACGTGCGCATATGGTGTCTCTCCACAAAACCAACAGACACAAAAGAGTGGGAGGCACCTGTATCGATCAAAATAAAAGCAGGGTACGTAAATAAATAACACGTACCGGCGATCACCTCCTCTGGGGCTGCCTGGGCCTGCTCTCTGGTCAGTGCATACACCTGTCCCTGGGGCGGTCCTACTGTCTGACCTCCCGATGGTCGAGGCCCAAACTGTTGCCTCTGCTGCACTGTCCTATCATCAAACCTCGGCCTGTTGCCCTGAAACTCTGACTGTCCTCCCCGGGTGGGGCAATACCGAGCGATGTGGCCCATCTTGCCACAGATATAACAGGCAGGACACTTGTTTGAAGAATGTGGCCCTCCACAATTGTCGCACCTAGGCTCTCCTGGCCTATTTCCTTGCGTGGATCCTCGGTTGGCGGACCAATTGCCCTTCTTGCCCTCCGCTTCTGTCCAAAGAATTTCTTTCCACCAAATTGCGAGGATGAAGAGGCACCACGGGGTTTAAATGGCTCTCCTCGGGGCCTCAAGCTGTCATTAGTCTGCCTCTGATGCGGTACTGGTGGTGGCATAGCACTAGGATAAGCTCCCACCCCAAGCTCGGCAAGCTCCGCCCTTGTGAGAGCATCATCAAAAGAAGTTGGGTTATTGGTGATAACCCGGTCATAGAGCTCCGGTCGCAACCCCTTCATAAAATTCCTCATCTTTGCGTGCCCATTAGTGGCAATGTGGGGAACATACCTCAGCAACGAAGAGTACCGCGTGGCATAGTCTGACACCGTCATGTTCCCCTGTTTCAAACTTGTAAATTCGTCCTCCTTCGTCTGTCTCGCCGCTGCGGAGAAGTACCGGTTCAGAAACCTAGTCCTGAAGAGTGTCCAATCAATCACAGCACCTAGTGCTCTTAGCTCCATCGCCGTGCTCCTCCACCACATTAGAGGTTTCTTAGCTAACTGAAACTCCGCCAGCCTCAGCCAAGCTGGAACAGCACAAGGAGCCGATACAAAGATCTGTTCAAGTCTTTCCAGCCACTCTTCAGCCTCTTCTCCGGACTCTGTCCCCTCAAACCGGGGCGGATGGTAAGACAGAAATTGAGTCAAACTGATCTCACCCGGTAGTAATAACTGAGCTACGGGTTCCATGCCTACGGCCGGTGGAGGTAGAGGGTTCACTTGTCCAACGCTTGCGTTCACACTACCAACATCTCCAACCTCCTCATTAGTAGCCATGCTGTAACACAAATGTTAACAACAATTCCAAAGCAATATATATGTTATGCCGTTAGATAACAGGAATGAGAATAAGCACGTTAGTATAACAGGATATACATTAATATGCACCACATGCATAAACATGCTTCAAATGTAAGCACCTAGCCAATCATGCTAAGGCTACCCTTCACTCGTTCCCGAGTTCTCTAACCTGACTCTGATACCACTAATGTAAGGACCCTAATCCTTAAGTGCGGAATCAAGGCATAATAGAGCTAATATAAAAGATCAGAGTGTAAAAGAACGTGTTGAGTCTATGAGCTTAAGCATTACATGCCAAAAATAAGGACTACCAAATGGATTAATTACATTCCAATCAATGAATGTGTTCAACTATAGTTTTATACTACTCCTAGAGTAGATACTATTCAAAATAATCCTGTCCTTCAAGTCCCAAAAGCATCCTCAACAAGCTCACCACCACAACCCGTTCAAGCCCTTCTATCATGCCAAAAAGGTACCTACAAGGACAACCCCCAAATATGAGCAATAATAATCATTCATATTCAACACAATATGAAGATAAAGCGTAAATGCATAATCATAATAAAACACTTCCTGTTTTTCCCATGCATTTCAAACGCTTCCCGTTTGGTTGTCCCTGTACCATAACTCATGAGTATAATCAATAGATTATTTTTAATGGTCTAAACATGTCATGACATATACCATCTCATCAATACCAAATACTGATCACCAATCCCTAGTCTGTCCATCACAATGTATTTTAATGCCCCTCGCTTATTTACATATAGGCGGCATAGGATAACCTCGCTTCAATGGACATGCGGGACTCCCACCCCTCGCCTCACATTGAGCGGCAAATACCCTTTCCTCGCCCTATATGATAACCACGCTCAAATGTGACATGCGGCGCTCCCACCCCTCGCTTCACATTTAGCGGAACCAAAACAAATAGCGGCAAGCATTAAAATCATCAAGGGATGACCATGACTCATGGGATGTGCACCAATAATCATCATATGCATCTATAAACATCATGCATAACATGTATTCGCATCCACAATGCAATACCACATATATACTCGCATCCACAATGCATAAACAATGAGTATATAAGATACATGTACCGTTGGGTGCCCGTACGTCCATTACGTACCTTTCCAAAAGTGGATATGGTAGGACTTCAATGCCTTGGCTGTGTTGCCACCTGGGATGGTTCTACACAATCACACAACCCCATATTAGAAGCCAAATAATAGCCAAATACCAAAAATTTGACAAAAGAATTCATTTCCCAAAAATCCACAGGCGGCGATCGATCGCTTCCCTCAGGCGATCGGTCGCCTCAAAATTTCCACTGCGGCGATCGATCGCGCCAAACATGGCGATCGATTGCCTATCCTTGGATTTGGCTACTGCCTCTCGGCGATCGGTCGCCTCATTTTAGGCGATCGATCGCCTATCCTTCGAAAAGCCTACTGTCCCATGGCGATCGGTCGCCTCTTTTCAGGCGATCGATCGCCTCGCGCAGAGTCGCGATTTTCACCATTTTTTGCACCCAAAAATCCTTCCAATCCATACCAACACTTAACCCAACAAACCAACAACATTTAATACAACATAAACCACCAAAATATACTTCAAAACAAGTATAAATACAACATACAACCAAAACCACAACAACCCAAAACAAACCCATTTTAAAATCCTTCAAAATCATACCAAACTTAAACAAAACCTTACAAAAACAACCATGATGTATCCATACCTCTTGGGGATCTCAAATCACCCAATAAACTCCACAAATCAAGATTTTGCAAGGACTTCTCTTCACCCCAAAGCTGGAACTCGAAAATGAGGGGAAGGGTTTGTGTGGGAATTGATTTTGGTAAAGTAAAGTGAATTGGTAAAGGTGGGATTTGGGTATAAAAGGGGATTGGATTTAATTAAAAGCATTCCACAATCCCATGGTGTATAAAACACCCCAACATGATATTTTTAAAAGCATTAAACCAAAATGCACCAAAATATCAATTAAATCATGATTTCCAATTAATTGCTAACCATGGCAAATAAATCATGCTTCCAACCATAATTCCCAAACATACCGAACATGCACCCTGAAATGCTATCCCGGGTCACTATCACGTGACTAAGCATTTCCACATAATAATTTCAACACATAAATAATTACCATCATAATTAATCATATAAACACAATTAATGCACCAAGTTGCAATTAATCATTTCGGGGATATCACAAATTATAAATTTCATGCACAAGCTATATATCATGCAACAGTTATATTTCATGCACCAGTTATGATTATGATGCACCAGTTATAATTGTATGCACCAGTTATGATTTACATGCACCAGTTATGATTTTGAACCAGTTATGATTTACATGCACCAGTTATAATTTACATGCACCAGTTATGATTTACATGCACCAGTTATGATTTACATGCACCAGTTATGATTTAAATGCACCAATTATGAATTACATGCACCAGTTATGATTTTAATGCACCAGTTATAATTACATGCACCAGTTATGATTTACATGCACCAGTTATCATTTACATGCATCAGTTATGATTTACATGTACCAGTTATGATTTTAATGCACCAGTTATGATTTACAAGCACCAGTTATGATTTTGAACCAGTTATGATTTACATGCACCAGTTATGATTTACATGCACCAGTTATGATTTACATGCACCAATTATGAATTACATGCACCAGTTATGAATTACATGCACCAGTTATAATTACATGCACCAGTTATGATTTACATGCACCAGTTATCATTTACATGCATCAGTTATGATTTACATGCACTAGTTATGATTTACATGCACCAGTTATTATTTTCACCAATTATGATTTACATGCACCAGTGATGATTTACATGCACAAGTTAACATTTACATGCACCAGTTATCACTTACATGCACCAGTTATGATTTACATGCACCAGTTATGAATTTGAACCAGTTATCACTTACAGGCACCAGTTATCATTTACATGCACCATTTATGAATTACATGCACCAGTTATCATTTACATGCACCAGTTATAATTTACATGCACCAGTTATCATTACATGCATCAGTAATGATTTAAATACACCAGTTATGATTTAAATGCACCAATTATGATTTACATGCACCAGTTATGATTTTAATGCTCAGTTATGATTTACATGCACCAGTTATGATTTACATGCATAGATATATGATTTACATGCACCAGTAATGATTTACATGAACCAGTTATGATTTTGCACCAGTTATAATTTACATGCACCAGTTATGATTTACATGCACCAGTTATGATTTACATGCACCAGTTATGATTTACCTGCACCAGTTATGAATTACATGCACCAGTTATGATTTTAATGCACCAGTTATAATTACATGCACCAGTTATGATTTACATGCACCAGTTATCATTTACATGCATCAGTTATGATTTACATGCACCAGTTATGATTTACATGCACCAGTTATGATTTTGCACCAATTATGATTTACATGCACCAGTGATGATTTACATGCACCAGTTATGATTTACATGCACCAGTTATCACTTACATGCACCACTTATGATTTTCATGCACCAGTTATGAATTTGAACCAGTTATCACTTACAGGCACCAGTTATCATTTACATGCACCATTTATGAATTACATGCACCATTTATCATTTACATGCACCAGTTATAATTTACATGCACCAGTTATCATTACATGCACCAGTTATGATTTACATACACCAGTTATGATTTAAATGCACCAATTATGAATTACATGCACCAGTTATCATTACATGCACCAGTTATGATTTACATACACCAGTTATGATTTAAATGCACCAATTATGATTTACATGCACCAGTTATGATTTTAATGCACCAGTTATAATTTACATGCATCAGTTATAATTTACATTTATGATTTACATGCACCAGTAATGATTTACATGCACCAGTAATGATTTACATGAACCAGATATGATTTTGCACCAGTTATAATTTACATGCACCAGTTATGATTTACAAGCACCAGTTATGATTTACATGCACCAGTTATGATTTTGAACCAGTTATGATTTTGAACCAGTTATGATTTACATGCACCAGTAATGATTTACATGCACCAGTTATCATTTATATGCACCAATTATCATTTACATGCATCAGTTATGATTTACATGCACCAGTAATGATTTACATGAACCAGTTATGATTTTGCACCAGTTATCATTTACATGCACCAGTTATATAATTTACATGCACCAGTTATATAATTTAGATGCACCAACTACAATTACATAATTACATGTAACAGTTATGATTTAAATTCCCCATTATGATTTAATGCACCACTTACAATTTCACGGTTTAGATCCTTCAATTCAATTGAGCTTAGCTTTTTGTACAAATCTACGAGATTCCATTTCATGAATCTGGGGAACAGATTCGCATCCACTGGATCAATTATCTTCGTTTTCTCGCATAGACAATACTATAAAAAAAAATGTTAGTCAATGTTATTAACAAACCAGGGATATTAATTGCCAAAAAAAAATTTGTACGCAACGTACCGGTATCAACGGAACACAACCAGAATGTTTTTCATTGTTGGATTCTATCAGGCTGCTCAATAAATTGTTTAAAATGTGTTCCGACCAATTGAGGGTGCATATTCTCTCCATATCATCCACAAGTGCAGCATAACCCCAGTTCGGTTTTGAAGATTTTGTAGCAATGAACAACGTTGCAAGTATGTACAAAACAACCAAACGAGCAACATCATTGACATCTGTAATATCCTGGCTTCCCACCTTAGAAATCAATTTCTTGTAAATTAAGCTCTTGCTCATTCTGTAATCCCGTAATTTCTCTTTCTCGGCTAGTTAGGAATGTTGTACATGGGTTGTCTACCATATGCGTGTCAATGTCCTTGTTGCCATCTCTTATTCCAAAAATTACTCGAACATCACTCGTAGTAATGGTCATTCTATGCTCCCCAAGATGGAATCCTTTAGATTCCTTGTGGAAACAATCTATTATTTTCTTGATTGCCACATCCCGTTTCTTGCAATGTTTCAATTCCACCCTGTTGGCTTGAATAACATTAACCATATGCCAAAAGGGCGTACGCTGCAACACTTGTAAATGTTCATCTCGGAGTTCAATTTTTTTCAGATCAATCACTACTGTTTGCAGGTTAGATCTGTATAATGATGTCTTATGCGATATTTTGCTAATTTCTTCCTCTGTTGGCGAGGATTCAATTGGTGCTGTAATGAAACAAATACGAGTGACATTAAATTAAACATTTCACACAATAACAATTTAGTTCATCATTACAAGCCCTAGTTGGGGGAAAAATCCGAATCAATACAGAAATCTCATTACAAACCTGAATATTTCAAGAATATACATAAAATGTTTACAGAAATCAGTAGAAAATTACAAGAATTCGAAAAACGTTATACATACCATGTTTTGTTACACCCGTGCGTCGATTCGTCTTCTTCTTCTCAGCCATTTTCTGCAAATTTTTGAGCGACTTTGGAGCCATGTCTTATCGTCTTACAGATTACGATTTTGGAATCTTAAAGGAAGTATAGTTGGATTGCGTTGGATGGAAGAGACTTTGGTATTAAAATCGAAAAGTTTTAGAAACGAATTCGAAATCGACGTAAAATGAAGTGAGAGAATTAGAATTGTGTCCAGAGTGAATGTAATGTACAGGACGTTGCAATTCGGAAGAGAAGGGTTTGCCGCCTTTGGTTTAACAGTAGTAAGGGTATATATGTATTTTTGGCCCAAAGTGGACCTAAATAGTTTAATATTTTTTTCTTAGACTAGCTTCAACAAATTTCAATCATAATGTACCGGCCTGATTTTTCCCAACAAAGTACCCTTTAGCATATATTCTTCTATTTACATTTTTGTAGTTGACATTAAAATAATATATCAACTACTAGTATCATAATATTTTGATATAATAAAGTTTTCAAAGGAAAAAAAATATTACAAAAATAATATTTATATCAACTACTAGTATCAACCAAGGTTGTGAAAACCGGACCGGCCGGTCCGACCGGTCCGACCGGTGACCGGGCATAGGTCCGGTCCGGTTAAACTCCATAGAACCGCCATGATAGAAAACCAGTGCTAACCGTTAAGAACCGGTCAAAAACCGGTCGACCGGTGAACCGGTCGACCCGTTTGAACCACTTTCTTTTTTTTTTTATACATTTTTTCCTGTTTTTATATATTTTTATTTTGTTACATTTTAGGTTTTTTATTTATTCCTAAATAACCTAGATAAAGGCCAAACAACTAAAACCCTAGTTATTTTCCCACAAACCCACAAATATCACCGTTCATTTTTTTTCTTTTGGTCAATCGGTTCTTCCTATCAATCAAACAAGGTATGCTCTTGCATTTTATTTTATCTTGAATCTTCATTTCTCACGTACGCATGATTGAGTTTTAATATGCTTTGACTATTGTTTATGATTATTGTAGGTTAATACTTAGGGTAGTAGTAGTCTAAATATGTGATTTGATTTTCTTGTTCCTGGGTTCTGTTTCGCTAGTTCAGTAGCTTTAGTTGGTGAGGATTCCATCGTTTTTTATGCGCAACTTCTCTACGTTTCAGCAAGAATTCTTTTGTTGTCATTTATTGCTTACGCAACTTATCGATTCCAGGATGTGTTTGTTGGGGGGTATGGTTCTCGTGTGGCATGGAATGGAGACCCGTTGTTGGTCTGTGAGATCTTAATACCATATATGCTTGTCTCATTAATTTTGCTAGTCCTGAGTGTAAAACATGTTACTTTTAAATTGCTCATCAATTGTGTATGAAAAAATGGTCATGGAGATCAAGCTTATTAGTCAAATGATGAAATTGTATATGATACTTTTTAATTCGTATCAAACAAGCGACTTTTAATGAAATCCTTGACACAAGGTCTTGATATTTCTGTTAAATTGTATTATTTATTTATTGAAACAGGACATGGAAAATGCTTTAGGTACACCTATGCAGCCTCAAGGAGTTGAACAATCAAGTTCAACACTTAGCTCTGCTCAAAATCCTCGGCGAAAGAATGACATAGCGTGGAAGCATTGTTACGAGTCACCATCAGCATACGGAAAGACTAAATCTATCATATGTGTTTATTGTGGTCAATCAATTAATGGTGGAGGAATTAATCACGTGAAGCAACATCTTGCGGGCATTACTGGTAATGTTAAAGCTTGTACTAAAGTTCCAGTAGATGTTCAATTTGAAATTAAAGGTGCATTAATGGAGATTGCACAAAGTAAAAACGAGAAAAGAATTTCTACATCTCAATTTGAGAATGATGTTGAAGAAATTCAAAAAATACAAGAAGTAGATGATAGTAATATAAGGAAGAAGACAAATCAAATAGGAAGTTATATGAAAGTTAGCGCAGGGATTGACTCATCTCAGCCTAGTATACGAGTGAAAATGCAAAGTAAAGAGAGATGGCATGAAACTGATATGGCATTTGCTTTGTGGGTTTATGATGCATGTATTCCAATAAATGCTGTGAATTCACCATATTTTCAACCAGCAATAAGTAGGATAGCAACTATGGGTCGTGGATACACTGGTCCTAGTTATCATGCTTTAAGAGTTCCTTTGCTTAAAGAAGCCAAAACCCAACTTCAATTGACCGTTGATGCTCTTCGAAGTAAATGGGTTGAGACTGGTTGCACAATCATGGGTGATGGTTGGAGTGATAAGAGTCATAGATCATTGATAAATTTCTTGGTTTATTGTCCTTATGGAATATCATTCATCAAGTCCATTGATGCCTCTGACATTGAATCAAACGCCGAAAATTTATGCAATCTCTTTTCTGAAATAGTTGAAATGGTAGGCGTTAAAAATGTAGTTCATATGGTTACAGATAATGCGGCAAACTACAAAAAAGCTGGAAAGTTGCTCACTAGAAAATATCCATCAATTTTTTGGTCTCCATGCTCTGCTCATTGCATTAATTTGATCTTGAAAGATGTTGGAGAGCTTTCCATAGTGAAAAATTTGGCAATTCTTGCATCAAAGATTACATGTTTTGTGTGTAATCGCAAATGGCCTCATGCATGGTTGAAGAAAAGGCCTGGATGGACTGAAATAATTGTTCCAGGAGCCACACGCTTTGGCACAACATTCATAGCATTGAAAAGTCTTTATGATCGCAAACAATATTTGGAAGCTATGGTTGTAAGTACAGGATTTAAAAGGTTTCTAAAGGAGGAAAAGGGCAGATAAGTTAAGCAAATTGTTCTAGATGCTACATTTTGGAATAATTGCTTAATTGTTGTGAATATTATGGGCCCAATTATGAGATTATTGCGCATATGTGATACTGATGAGAAGCCTTCACTAGGCTATGTGTATGAGGGAATGTGGAGGGCTATTAAGGGGATAAAAGAATTATTCAAAAACAAAGAGCGTCTTTACAACCCATATGTTAATATTATCAATGATAGGTGGGATAAAATGTTGCGGAAACGTCTCCATGCAGCAGCATTTTGGTTAAATCCTGCATTCAGTATGACCCAGATAGCCCTTGCCAAAATCCCGAGGCTTTGAATGGTTTACTTGATGTCATTGAGAAGCTTCTCCCGGGAGTAGATAATGTGATGGATGAAATTGCCATATTTCGAGAGCGTGGAAAAGGTTTTGGACGAGCATTAGCAATAAAGAATGCCAAAACTACTCGTCCCGGTATGTTTGCTAATTCATTTTTCTATATTTATTTTACTTGAAAATGTACTAAATTGATTTTAATTTCCTAGATGAATGGTGGAGGCTATTTGGTATTGGTGCACCAAACTTGCAGAAGATTGCGATTAAAATTCTAACTCAAACATCATCTTCATCTGGATGTGAACGTAACTGGAGTGTATTTGAGCGCATCCATACAAAGAAGAGGAATAGGTTGGAGCATCAAAGACTAAATGATCTTGTATTTGTTCATTATAATTTGCGTTTGCAAGATCGGTATGGCTTCTATTTTGTTGTTTTATATAAGTATTTACTTAAATTTGTATGTTCTTCACTATTTAAATATATTAATATTTGTTATGGATATTTTGTAGGGGTAAAGTGAAAAAAAGGCCATATGATCCAATTGACTATGAATGCATTGATAAACTGGAGTTTTGGATAGTTGAAGAAGATCTAAATGAAGAACTTGATTATGACGAGTTGGAAGAAATGCTTGAAGAAGATCCAGTAAATGATGAAAGTTCACAACCATCCATAGGTTGTCATGTTTTATATTATTTATTTATAATATATATTAGTATCTTATTTTGCTTATATTTTCTTTATAATTTTGGGACTAGGTGTTGAGGATGTGGATGTGATCAATGATCATGTTGATTTGACAAAGTTTGATAGGGTAAACTCAAGTCTTTGTGATGGCGATGCACTTCATATTCCAGGCCAACAAATGAATTTCTTTGTTGATGAAGATGAAGAAGATTAGAGAAATGACATTATGCTAGTTCTTGAATCTTGATACATTGTTCTTATTTAGAATATTTTTCTTTTGCTACAATGATATTTCTTTTATTATGAAAATTTGACAAATATATGTTATAAATATTCTAGAAAAACTAAACATAGATATTACATCATGCTGGCGTCATACACCGGTTGAACCGGTGGTTGAACCGGTTGAACCGATCGAACCTGTAACCAGTAAGGGTACCGGTTTTGTGTCCGGTCCGATTTTGAAAACACTGCGTGAATCCATCTCCTAGCCAATGAAAAACTCTCCTTTTTTATTGGTCCATGAAAATCTCCTTATAATATTCTCCCAAAGCTCATCAATCTGACGTGTCTCGATCTTCTATATTGCCATGACCCTCTTTTTTTGTAAATTTGATATTCCGTTGACTTTCCATGTTTCATCGGTGAATCTCGGTGCATTTTATTCCTCCAAATCAAATTGAATGATATCTTTGATAATCTCATCATATTTTGTTACCCAATCTCATCAGATTATTCTTCCGGACTTTTGCAATATCTCCTTTCCAAATTCACATGATATGCTCCCGAAAATATTTAATAAAATCTTGTTGCATAAGTGGTGCTAGGGTACAACATGGATTCTATTCCGGTGCACGATTTTTCAACTCTTGATACCCAATTTGAATTATTGTCACATTAATGCCTTCTCATCAACTTTTAGGAATAAAATGCTTAATTCCTTGGATTCCTACAAAATAAAAAAACCAAGAAAAAAACACGTAATTCTGCTCGAATACTAATATAAAAACAAATAAAAGAGAGCAAGATATAAGTGCAAATTTGCACTTATCAGGTGCTCTTGCGATTGATCTTACGCCCTGCATAGTCAGAGTCTGAATATCCAGTCAAATTGAAGTTAGAATCTTTGGGATACCAGGGACCAACATTCTGAGACCCTTTTAAATATTTTAGAATACATTTAGCAGCAATGAAATAGGATTGTTTTGGGTCGGATTGAAATCTAGCACACATACAAACCGAAAACATAATATCAGGCCGGCTCGCTGTAAGATATAACAACGATCCGATCAGACCTTGATACATTGTTACCTCAACTGCCATTCCCCCTTCGTCTTTATCTAGCTTGATTGATGGACTCATTGAAGTTGAAGCAGTTGAGCAAGTCTCCATACTAAATCGTTTAAGTAGCTCCTTAGTGTACTTGGTTTGATTAATGAAGATTCCATTGCTGAGCTGTTTGACTTGTAGACCCAGAAAGAAAGATAATTCTCCCATCATACTCATCTCAAACTGTCCCTGCATTAACTTAGAAAACTTCTTGCAAAGCTTGGGGTTAGTTGACCCAAAAATAATATCATCAAGATATATTTGAACTAACAAAGTATGTTCTCCCTTAATAAATTTAAATAAAGTTTTATCTACTGAACCGATCTGAAAATCATGATCCAGAAGAAATTGAGACAGAGTGTCATACCAGGCTCTTGGAGCTTGTTTAAGTCCATACACAGCCTTATTTAGTAAGTATACATGATCTGGAAACGAGTGATTATGAAATCCAGGAGGTTGTTCGATGTAGACTTCTTCCTGAAGTCTGCCATTTAGAAATGCACTCTTCACGTCCATTTGATAAACCTTAAAATCTTAAAAGCACCATATGCAAGAAAGATTCGAATGGCTTCTAGTCTGGCAACTGGTGCAAAGGATTCATCAAAGTCGATTCCTTCTTCTTGTCTGAAATCTAGTGCAACCAGTCTGGCCTTGTTTATGACTACAATGACATTCACATCTAGCTTGTTCCTAAAGACCCATCTGGTTCCAATAACAGGCTGATCACTTGGTCTGGGAGTTAAACTCCACACCTGATTCTGTTCAAATTGGTTGAGCTCTTCTTGCATAGCTTCTATCCAGTTATAGTCAGCTAGAGCTTTGTCAGTCTGCTTTGGTTCCAGATTAGATATGAATGCAGCGTGAGTGAATTCATCCATCATCTGTCCTCTGTTCTTATGGGTGCAGATGAACTTCCAATCACCACATCAGGTGGATGCCTCTTTGTCCAGCGGTAGTTTGATTCTGGAACATCTGGCCCTTATGGAGGTAGATTGCTGATATCGTCAGTATTTGTCTTTACATTAATGTCCGTTACTATCGGATCAGCGACGTCAGCTCGATCTGGTATAACTTCAGTGCCTTGATCGGGTCTGTCTGATACTTCCGGTTCCGGTGGATTGTCTCTTGTCCTGTTAACTGCAATCTCATCATCACTGTTAGCTTCGGGATGGATATTTTCCATCTGATTTTTAATTAATTCCTTGTTGTTCTTAATACACAGTGATTCATCAAAGACTACATGAACTGCTCTTCTACAGTCAAGGTTCGATTATTGAAGACATGATATGCTTTACTAACAGATGAATATCCTAAAAATATTCCATTATCTGACTTAGCTTCGAATGCAGTAAGATGATTCTTACCATTGTTATGGACGTAACATTTGCAGCCGAACACATGAAAGTAAGAGATAATCAGTCTGTTACCTTTCCATACTTCATATGGAGTTAAGTTTAACTTCTTGTTAATCATAGACCGATTTTGTGTATAACATGCAGTGTTGATAGCCTCTGCCCAGAACTTTTGAGAAATACCAGAGTCAGCAAGCATTGTCCTTGCTGCTTCTTTAAGCGTTCTGTTGCGTCGTTCTGCAACTCCATTTTGTTGAGGAGTTCGAGCTGCTGAGAATTCATGCTTAATTCCTTGGTCTTCTAGAAAGGATTCAAGATTCTGGTTTGAAAATTTAGTGCCCTTGTCACTTCGAATCCTGTCTATACCAGATGATTTTTTTGTTCTGAACGCGCTTCAGCAGCTTGATTAATTTCGGGCCGGTCTGATCTTTACTGGTAAAAAATATAGTACATGTAAAGCGTGAGTAGTCATCAATAATAACAAGAATATACCTCATCCCCCCTAAACTTGTTATTGGTATGGGACCAAACAAGTCCATATGCAATAATTATAAACATCGTGATGAGGATTTGGCATTCTTGTTCTTGAAGGATGATCTGATCTGTTTGCCCATTTAGCAAGCTTTACAGATCTTGTCCTTAGCAAAATCGATCGTGGGCAGACCGATAACTAGATCATGTTTACACATGCTAAAAATAGTCTTGAAGTTAAGATGATTTAAGCATCTATGCCATAGCCAGTGTTTATTATCATTATTAGCGATAAAGTGGTAGCGTTTATCGCGTACGCCCAAATTAATCCTCTCAAGTTAATAACAGTTATGAAAGCAGTAGCGTGAGTAGGAATCGATCCCACAGGGAAGTGAGTACTTTTGTGCTAACTAATATCAAAATAGGGGGTTTTCAAATTTCTTTAACTATAACTAAATTAAACAAAAGCAAGGAATTCACTAGTTTATCAAGATTAAAAAACAATTCTTTGTTTTTGGTCAACTTTACCTTTGGAAATTATTCACTTGATCATCAAATTACTAAACATATGAATTCATTCAATTATTCATCAATTGAAAACGTAATTCCTCACTTACCTTAATTGTAGTAAAAAAGAAAACAACATTCAATTCGACTCTTATCAAATCTTTAACCAAAACTACAGCCATTAAGATTAAATCAATGATAGTTTCAAAACTAGTAAGTTTGATGAATCTAATCAATAAAAAATACATCCGTTAAAATTAATCATCCAATCGTTTTTCATAAGAATTTAATAACACCAACAGCAGGTAATTATCAATCTTAGTTGCTTCTTAATTAGCATTAGACAATCAAACACAACTATCATAAGAATTAATCTGAAAAACAAATTGAAATTGAATTAAAAATTCAACAATCAAACCAAAATTATACAAGTATTTTTATTCCAAAGGCAAGTATCCCTCAACCAAGAATCAAAGTGTTTAGCTACTCATAATTTTATTTAAAACAAACGAAAGTTGTATAAAAATACATCAAACAATCAATAGAAAAGAAAGTTACTAAATCGAAGTACGATTCCAGTTTGTTGATTCCGTCTTCGTTCTTCGAGCGTTCTTCTCAAAAATTGAAAGAAAAATATTCTAAAATTTAAAAACTATGTTCTAAGGTCTGAATAATGAATTTAAGAGGCTGATTTTCGAGTATATAAGTTATGGAGGCTGATGGAGTAGGGAAAAATCCATATGGGAAGGAAAGAAATCAAGTCCCACACTTTCCAAAATACTATTGGCGATCGATCGCCATAAGGTAGTGATCGATCGCTAGCTTATTTTTTTTCGGTGAAATTCTTTATGCGATCGATCGCCTCTTTTTATGCGATCGATCGCTTTGCTTCAGTAGGGTTTGGCGATTTATCGCCCAATTCTTGTGATCGATCGCTGCCTCGTATAAATTGTTGCTCAACTTTCTGTCCAAAGGCGATTGATAGGGTTGAATATTACGTGTGTTTTTGCAATGATATGTATATATTTTCATGTAGATTCCGGGATGATGTTACGCTTTTTGGTATTTATTTGGTTGTTTCAGGAATCTAGGTGGAAAGTGGAAGAATTAAGCTAGAAGGAAGAAAACGGATCAAACCGTGGCAATAATTGAAGAATTTGGATTCTGACAGGACCGATCGATCGGTAGTGAAGCGCGATCGATCGAAGGAGACAGAGTTTTGGCCAACAAGAAAAAGAAGAGCTCGATCAATCGGAAACATATGCTCGATCGATCGAGAATGGCATAGAATTTACAAGCGAGATTGAAGAATGCTCGATCGATCGGCAGTTTATGCTCGATCGATCGAGTGAGGCAGAAAAATCAGGGCCGAGAGTTTAAGGTGCTCGATCGATCGAGACAATTGTACCGATCGATCGAGCAACAGAATTTTCAGAAAAAAAAAAGACTTGATTGAGTTTGATCTATATGGAAACACTTCCATGCAACTCCTCTTCTATAAATAAGGGACCTAGGGCACGAATTAAAGGAGAATATCAGACCCAATATCATCTCATACACCAATTTTCAGTCTCCATTCATCCTCCAACAACAATACAAATTTAGAGAAAAAGCCTTTGAAGTGCAAGGAAGGAAGCAAGAGAAGAAGTAACGTTCAACGCACGGACTCGACTCCTACTTTATCGTACTTCTAAACTTTAGTTGTTTTGATTTTCAAATTTATTGATGTTTATGAGGTTGAGAAACAATTATACATCTTTTTAGTTTGATTTGAATATAAATTAAGTTTATTTTATCAAGGTTAGGGAAGATTGTGATTGAGTCATTGATTTGAATGTCTTTGAGTGAATTAATTCTTTTGTGCATGAATTATAATCTTAATGCTATCAAAGACTTGCTAACTTTGATTGAATTTGTGAATTATAATTGAGATCGAGAGAAAAAGTTATAATACGCTATAATAATTCGTGTTATATGTTAAAGATTTAGATCGAGAGATTAAATCACATACATGATCACTTTTAATTGAGAGATTAAAAGTTAACGGTTTTCATTGAGATTTATTCAATATTAAATTGGTTTAAGTGAACGAGAGTTACTTGGTTCAATTTAATATTAGTTTCAATATAGCTTGAGAAAGTGTATTGATTATATTAGGGAATCCGTCACCTTAAGAATTAATTGGGTAGTAATTATTTTTACAAACAAATCATTAACGATAACACAATTGGACCAACATCTTGATAAATTTCTCGAGCGGAATTCCTTCGCATCTTCAAATGAGTTGATTTTGTTTTGAGTTTTTAAGTTTTTAGTTTAATTAGATAATTAATCATTTATTTCATAGGCTAAATATAATTTTACTAATTTTATTTGGTACTTATACGTTAGTCCCTGTGGGTACGACATCCATTCTTTTTAATCACTATACTAAAACTTGACACCGTGCACTTGCGGTCTAAAATCACTACACTGGAATTAATTGTTTAAAATAAAAGCGATCAGCGATCAATCTCTTCATCCATGTGGTCGATCGCTTCAACTAAAATTACATTTTTAGCCTTTTTTCTTGATGTACATTGAGTCCTTATTAGCTCCAAAGCTTTTCTTAGTTTTATTCACCTTTGTTAGCTCGATTTCTTCGATTCCACCTACAATTACACAAATATACGATTAGGTAGCATATGTATCAACTTATCCATCAAAACATACAAATTGTAAACAATTAAACTCAATGATGTATCTATTTCTAGTCACATCAAACTCTCTCATACTTAATCTTTACTCGACCTCGAGTAAATAAGACAAAACTACAATCTTTTTGTTTGGCTCATAGCATCATAACAAAATAACTTGTTCTCACTTTAATACCTCAACAATTTTAAACATGCATAGTAATGAAAGGCAGTGAAAAGTTAACAGTGGAATAAGTTCAATCCCCAAACATTTCATACTCAACAAAGTAGTGAGCATGTGTGTGTGGTCATAAACAAGTGTCGCGTACAAGTTATAGATCCAATTAATGTAAATTCATAATAGTTCAAGTCATACGCTAACACAAGTATAAGCTCACTTGCACACTCTTCTCCACTATCTTAGCCACTTACAAACATAAATCAAGTAGGTCTTTTTTGGCTTATAGCTTGGCCTAGGTGTTGTGAAAGAAAGGTAAGGATATATCAAGCAAGAGAGTATGTTGATATGCACAACCTAAACTTTTCTTCTTTTGTGATTTTTTCAAACCTTGTTCATTTCTCAAGGTTTAACTCAATTCTTTTCTTCTTTTGTGCATTGGCTCCCATTGGAGTCATATTTTTATTAATTCTTTTCAAGGCATCCCTTTTCTTTCATGCATCTCATTCTTTTGACAATAAGGATAAATAATGATTCAATGATAACATAAGTGCATGTGAATGAAATACATCATACTCCCTTCAAATGTGTGGATTAAAAATCATATTCAGGCTTATGAGGGAAAGAATGATAAGCTAGTCAAAGAATGTTGAATGGTGGTCTTTAGTATGCTTAGCACACAACCATTCTTTTACATTGAAGCTCAAAGAGGGTACTAGTGATTGATTTTCTTTACATGGTAGGCTTTAAAGGCTCAAACACATCAAAGATCGCCTATATCACTTTCATGTTTGCAAGTAGTCTAGACATACGCCTCAAAGAGTATGTAGTTAAGTTCTAGCATGTATTAGAGACTTCTTAAGACTATCACAAAGTTCACCCAATCTTCATTAAGCTATGCACACTTCACAAGTCACGACAATAATGTGCTCAAAATATTCAACTACCATGTCAAAGCAAAATTTGCATTAGAGTTCAAAGTGTTTCAAGGTTAACAATTCACCTATGTTCAAAAGCATGTATGCCACCAACTAGGTTTCATCATGTGCTGGTGATTCTAAGCATGCATTCGTTACTTAACTATGAGCTCAAAATTTTCAACTTTTTTGATTTTTTTTGTATTTTTGTGATAATAAAGCAATAACACACCACGAATCCCCCCCCCCCCCCCCCCAAATACCTAAATCTTACATTGTCCCCAATGTAAGGCAAAAGTACAAGAAAAGAGAAAAAGTTTAACAACTAAAATAAAAGGGAGAAAGAAAACTAACTCCCCTTGGGTTACCTCCCAAGCAGCACCTCTGTTTAACTTCGGTGGCCCGACATCAGTCCTTGCGATCAGTCAAAGTGAGGTGGATCCTCTAGAGCCACCTTGACGTTCACTTGTCCATCTTCCTCGGTTTGGACACCATCGTAGTAATGCTTCAATCGGTGACCAATCACCTTGAATGTCTTAGTGGTGTCCAAACTCTGAATTTCCAATGCACCATGGGGATATACATTAGTAATGATATAAGGTCCATGCCATCTAGAACGAAGCTTACCTGGAAATAGGCGAAGGCGTGAATGGTAAAGAAGAACTTTTTGACCAACTCTCCTTCTTGATATCATTTTGTCATGAAAGTCCTTCGTCTTACCCTTGTAGATCCTTGCACTCTCATACGCCTCATTCCTTATCTCTTCTAGTTCTTGCAATTACAACTTCCGATGCAAGCCACTCTCATCATAGTTCATGTTGAAATGCTTCACAGCCCAGTATGCTCTATGCTCCAACTCTACAGGAAGATGACATGGTTTACCAAAAATTAGTCGATATGGTGACATACCTATTGGAGTCTTATATGCAGTCTGGTAAGCCCACAGTGCGTCATACAGTCTTAAGCTCCAATCCTTCCTTGTTGGGTTGACAGTCTTTTCCAATATAGCTTTGATTTCTCGGTTAGAGACCTCTGCTTGGCCATTTGTTTGCGGATGGTAGGTGGTGGATACTTTGTGGGTCACATGATACTTCTTGAAAAGACTTTCCACTGTCCGATTGCAAAAGTGTGTACCTCTATCACTGATTATAGCTCTTGGGATTCCAAACCTAGAGAAAAGGTTATGTTTGATAAAATATGCAACAACTTTGGAATCGTCAGTCCGGGTAGCGATAGCTTCCAACCATTTCAAGACATAGTCAACGGTAAGAAGTATATAAATATGACCATAAGAGATAGGAAAGGGTCCCATAAAGTCGATGCCCCATACGTCAAAAATCTCAGAAATAAGAATGGGTTGTTGAGGCATCTCCTTTCTTTGGGAGATATTACTGGTCAATTGGCATTGCACACAGTTCTTGCAAAAATAGTAGGCATCACGAAACAGGGTAGGCCAAAAGAACCCACATTCTAGCACCTTCTTAGACGTCTTTGCACCAAAATACCCACCACAAGCGTATGAATGGCAGAACTTAAGAATGTTATTTACCTCAGTTTCGGGTATGCATCTTCTAATGATTTGGTCCGCATAGTTCTTCCATAGGTAAGGATCATCCCATATATAGTACTTGGCATCACTCCTTATCTTAGCTCTTTGAGACCTAGACAATTCAGAAGGTTGTACATTAGAGGCTAAGAAGTTCACAATATAAGCATACCATGGAAGATTGTCGCTTATGGAGAGTAGATGTTCATCCGGGAATTCCTCCTTCAAACAAAGCTCCTCATCCACATGGGGTAGACGGCTTAAGTGATCCGCTACTTTGTTCTCGCTGCCCTTCTTATCCTTGATTTGTATGTCGAACTCACTCAAGAGCAAAATCCATCGTATCAACCTGGGTTTTGCCTCCTTCATCGCCATCAGATAGCGAAGAGCTGCATGATCAGAATAAACAATGACTTTTGTACCAAGTAGATAAGATCACAAGAGCAAAAACAACTGCTAAAAGCTCTTTCTCAGTAGTGGAATAGTTTCGTTGAGCATCATTCAAGGTCTTTGATGCATAGTAGATGTCATGTGACGTTGTCCCCTCTTTTTGGCCTAAGACAACACCAACCGCATAGTTACTGGCATCACACATGATCTCGAAAGGCTTACTCCAGTCGGGTGGTTGTATGATGGGGGTAGAAGTCAATGACTCCTTCAGTCGATCAAAAGCTTTCTTGCTTGCTTCATCCATCTCAAAAGGAACATCCTTTTTGTAATAGCTTACACAAAGGTGTAGCAATCTTAGCGAAATCCTTGACGTACCTCCTGTAAAAACCTGCATGTCCAAGAAAAAAGCGCACATCCCGAACACAAGTAGGATAAGGTAAAGAATGCATAACATCAATTTTTGCTTTGTCGACCTCTATACCTTTAGCAGAAACGACATGACCCAACACTATACCTTGTCCTACCATAAAATGGCATTTTTCAGAATTTAGAACAAGATTAGTCTCTATGCATCTTCTTAATACAAGTGTACGGCTAGCAAGACAATCCTTGAATGAGTTACCATAGATGGTAAAATTATCCATGAACACCTCTAAATATGCTCAATAAACTCAGAAAAGATGCTAACCATACACCGTTGAAACGTGGCTGGAGCATTTCACAGTCCAAAGGGCATGCGTCGGTAGGCGAATGTGCCAAAAGGGCATGTGAAAGTAGTCTTTTCTTGGTCCTTCGGTGCAATTGCAATCTGAAAATAACCTGAATAACTGTCAAGAAAACAATAGTATGAATGGCAAGCTAACCTCTCAAGCATTTGGTCACAACGTTGAGCTTCCGGTAGTCGATACACACTCGTCATCCATTTTGAATGCGCGTGGGCACAAGTTCATCATATTTGTTCTTTATCATAGTAATACCGGTCTTCTTTGGCACCACTTGGTCTGGACTGACCCATTGACTGTCGGAGATAGGGTAGATCACCCCAACCGCTAAAAGCTTCAAAATCTCCTCTTTCACCACATCCATCATGGGTGGGTTAAGCTTCCTTTGGGGCTGACGTGTAGGGCTTCCTCCTTCTTCAAGTAGAATGCGGTGCATGCATGTGGAGAGACTGATTCCCTTGATGTCCGCTATGGTCCAACCTATGGCAGTCTTGTGCTCCTTGAGCACATGAATAAGATCCTTCTCTTGATCATCCCCCAACTTGCTAGATATAATCACTGGTAATGTATCTCCTTCACCAAGGAATACATATTTGAGATGGCTAGGTAGTGGCTTCAACTCAATGGTAGGTGCCTGCAAAACAAATGGAAGAATTCTAGTGTTAGAAACAGGCAATGATATAAAAGAAATGTTACCTGACTAATGTAGCTCAGGTGTATCATCCAAGGCATCTATGGTATCTTTCAACTCATTCATGATGAACAACTCCCCATCCTCCTTCTTCATAGCCATGGTAAGAGTGACTTCCAGTTCGTCTTTCCCTACAATCTCAAAAAATTCATGTGACAAATAGTCAATAACATCAATAGAATACACAGTGTCATCATCATTGCGAGGATATTTCATGGTATCATAAATGTTAAAAGTAACAATCTCACCATCAAATTCCATAGTAAGGGTACCACTATGCACATCTATCTTGGTCTTAGAAGTTTTGAGGAACGGCCTTCCTAACAAAATGGGACTACTCTTATCACCATTCTCCATATCAAGGACATAGAAATCCGCAGGGAATACCAATTCGTTCACTAGCACAAGAACATCTTCAATCACACCCCTAGGATATGCACTAGACCTATCCGCTAGTTGAATAACCACTCCAGTAGAGTTCAAAGGACCAAGTTGTAGAGAAGCATACATAGAGTATGGCATGACATTAATTGATGCTCCTAAATCTAACATGGCCTTTTCAAGGCGAGTGTTAACAATTGTGCACAGAATAGAGAACATACCTGGGTCCTTACACTTGGTAGGGATTTTTCTTTGGATCACAGCTGATACATTTTCACCCAGTTCAATCTTGTGGGATCCCTTCAACCTATGATTCATTTTTGCAGTACATAACTCTTTCAAAAAGTTTGCATAGCGAGGTACTTGTTGAATTGCATCAAGTAAAGGGATGTTTACCTCACATTGGCGGAAAGTTTGATATAGACCTTTAAGTCCAGCATCTTTCCTATTGTCTTTCAATGCTTGGGGGAAAGTGGGTGGTACTTTATAATCAGAGATGGAAGGAGACTTACCTTTTGGTACCTCTTGTTCCATGGTGGTCTTGTCTCCAACTTCAGCTTCCTTTTCTTTATCACCCTTGGGTAGATCTTCCGTCTTCTCCTTCGGTATCTCCAATTCTTTACAACTCCTAAGTGTGACTGCATTAGCATTTTCCCTTGGATTCACCACTGTTTGGGATGGTAGGGCGGTCGATCCATGGGCTTCAACACGATTGAGTGTGGTGGCTAGTTGACCCACTTGAGTGTTCAAGCTTTGAATACTTGATCTTGTTTTTTGTTGGAATTTTGTAACATTATGAGCAAGATCTTGAATAATATTCTCTAATCTGTCGCTATTAGAAGGGTAATTAGATTGTTGTGTCCTCTGAAAAGGTGGCCTGTATGGTGGTGGATGTTGTGGCACTTGAGGTGGGACGTGATTCATCGATTGTGGTCCATAGCTCAAGTTAGGATGGTCTCTCCACCCTGGGTTGTATGTGTTGGAGTAAGGGTCGTATTTGCGTTGAGGTAGCCCCGAAAATCCACTTGCTGCATTCACTTGCTCAGCAGATGCTTCTTGAAGTGATGGGCATGAATCTGTAGTATGACTCATCTCCAAATATATTCCACATGGCTTCACTGTCTGTTCGTTTCCTCCTGCCATTTGACGAACAAGAGAGGTGAGGCTAATAAGTTGTTGTTCTAGGTTAGACATATTTACCTCTCCTTGTTTCCGTTGATTCAGCTCATTTCTAAAGTTGCCAAACTGCTGTGAGTTGGCCGTCATGTTTGCTATCAAGCTTCTTGCATCTTTCGGTGTCTTATCCACAAAAGCTCCACCGCTCGCAGCGTCGACCAAGTTCCTGTTACTAGATAAAAAAAACTTTCATAAAAGTATTGTATGAGTAAATGTTCACTTATCTGGTGTTGTGGGCAGCTTGCACACAACTTCTTGAAGCGCTCCCAGCACTCATGCAATGTCCCTCACGTGTACTATCTAATAGAGTAGATCTCCTTCCGTATATTAGCCGCCCTCGATGCTAGAAAGTATTTCTCCAGAAACGTCCTCTTGAGATCATTCCTTGTTGTGATCGAACCTGATGGTAGGTAGAATAACTACTCCTTTGAAGCGCCCTTTAAGGAAAAAAGGGAAAGCTCTCAACTTGATTTGCTCCTCAGTAATTCCAGTCGATTTCATGGTGGTGCAAACCACATGGAACTCAATCAAATGCTTATGAGGATCTTCTCCTACAAGTCCATGAAAAGATGGCAACAAATGTATTAGTCCAGATTTCAGTTCAAAATTGACATTAGTTGCAAGAGTAGGAAAAGTAATGCAAAGAGGTTGTTGGTTCAAATCCGGATTGGCCAGTTGTCGTAAACTTTGATTCGCAGCAATGTTGTCCCTTTCTTCCTCTTCTTGCCTTCGATTTTCTCTCCTTCTCCGATGTAGTGTCCTCTCAATCTCAGGATCGTAGTGAATATTGTCTTCTTGATCTGAGGGGTCACCTGTACTCATGAACAAACAACACGAGTATAAAATGAAATAAATAAAATAAAGTGACGTTAACACAAAAGTAATTGCCTTCCCCGGCAACGGCGCCAAAATTTGGTAGCGTTTATCGCGTACGCCCAAATTAACACTCTCAAGTTAATAACAGTTATGAATGCAGTAGCGTGAGTAGAGATCGATCCCACAGGGAAGTGGGTACTTTTGTGCTAACTAATATCAAAATATGGGGTTTTCAAATTTCTTTAACTATAACTAAATTAAACAAAAGCAAGCAAAATCACTAGTTTAACAAGATTAAAAAGCAATTCTTTGGTTTTGGTCAACTTTCCTTTGGAAATTATTCACTTGATCATCAAATTACTAAACATATGAATTCATTCAATTATTCATCAATTGAAAACTTAATTCCTCACTTACCTTAATTGTAGTAAAAAAGAAAACAACATTCAATTCGACTCTTATCAAATCTTTAACCAAAACTACAGCCGTTAAGATTAAATCAATGATAGTTTCAAAACTAGTAAGTTTGATGAATCTAATCAATAAAAACTACAGCCGTTAAAATTAATCATCCAATCATTTTTCCTAAGAATTTAATAACACCAACAGCAGGTAATTATCAATCTTAGTTGCTTCTTAATTAGCATTATATTTTGCATGTGATTACTAGGTGATCAATCTATCAATCAAACACAACAATCATAAGAATCATAATCTGAAAAACAAATTGAAATTGAATTAAAAATTCAACAATCAAACCAAAATTTTCACAAGTATTTTTATTCCAAAGGCAAGTATCCATCAACCAAGAATCAAAGTGTTTAGCTACTCATAATTTTATTTAAAAAAAAACAAAAATTGTATAAAAAAACACCAAACAATCAATAGAAAAGAAAGTTACCAAATCGAAGCACGATTCCGATTTGTTGATTCCGTCTTCGTTCTTCGAGCGTTCTTCACAAAAACTGAAAGAAAATATTCTAAAATTTAAAACTATGTTCTAAGGTCTGAATAATGAATTTAAGAGGCTGATTTTTGAGTATATAAGTTATGGAGGCTAATGGAGTAGGGTAAAATCCATATGGGAAGGAAAGAAATCAAGTCTCCACACTTTCCAAAATACTGATGGCGATCGATCGCCATAAGGTAGCGATCGATCGCTAGCTTATTTTTTTCGGAGAAATTCTTTAGGCGATCGATCGTCTCTTTTTATGCGATCGATCGCTTTGCTCCAGTAGGGTTTGGCGATCGATCGCCCAATTCTTACGATCGATGCTGCCTCGTATAAATTGTTGCTCAACTTTCTGTCCAAAGGCGATCGATCTCTTCATCCATGCGGTTGATCGCTTCAACTAAAATTACATTTTTTGCCTTTTTTCTTGATCTACATTGAGTCCTTATTAGCTCCAAAGCTTTTCTTAGTCTTTATTTGCCTTCGTTAGCTCGATTTCTTCGATTCCACCTACAATTACACAAATATACGATTAGGTAGCATATTTATCAAATTATCCATCAAAACATACCAAATCGTAAACATTTAAACTCAATGATGTGTCTATTTTTAGTCACATCATAAAGCAAGTAGGATTATTGGGTTGGGCAAAATTCCAGTTAATCTTATAAGTATTCTCAATCCTGATTCCTATAAGCATGGTTCTACCATCTGATGATTTGACAGTTCAAGTGTGTTTGCAAAATTCTACAGCATAACCATTATCACATAACTGACTTATGCTAATCAGATTATAGCATAAATTTTCAACTAAGAGCACATCTGTGATGTCCGGGAATTAATGGTGTTAATCCCGGTGTAGTATTAATCCTGGATGGATTTTTAATTGTGGCAATTAGGAATTAATTGCGGTTCGGCATCTTCCGAGGTTGGTAAATCGGGCCTTCTGGGCTCGTCTAATTGATTAGTTGGGATCGTTGGATCCCGAGGTTGAGATCGTATTCTCATTCCGGTGAAAACCTGCGAGTTGGGTTTTTAGTGTGACTCAGAATTTCGGGTGCTGTGTGTGGGCACCGGTAGGGGGTTTTTGAGTTAGAGAGAGAGTTTTTGAAAACAGATGATTTTTAATGAATCATGATGTATTTGTGGGGCTATTAGTATTTCGGGGTATTTTTGCTATAAATACCAATTGAACCCGGGATTTTAATTATCGGAGTCATTTTTCCTCACCTCTCTCTCTCTCCTCGCGCCCGCAGCCCCCTTTCCCGATCCCCTTTACCCCCGCGCACAAAAGGCCACCGCCCGCCGCCGTCCGACCGCCGTTCGGCGCGTCCGACCCGCCGCCGTGTTCGTCTCTTCCAGGCGGTTCTATCCATACCAACAATTTGAAGTTTGGTCGAGAATCGAGCTCGGATTTGCCAGAAAAGCGTAGGGTTCAAAAACTGGATTTCATCCGATTTTGGGGCGCGATTTTGGTATGTTTTTGGTGCGATTTTTCTGATGTTTTTGGGGCGTTTTTAAGCTGGTTTTGAGTCGATTATTTCAGCCTTTTTGGTTCGAAATTATTGGTTAAGTTTGGTTCGAATTTTCAGCTCGATTTCGTGGGTTAGGGTTCGAAAAATTGGGGGTTTCGCTTGTGGGGCGATTATTGTTGTTGGTAATTGATTAATTCATGTTGTAGATGCATTATGATGCTTGATTGTGTTCGAATTCGAAGAATTGTAAGGGTTCGAATTTAAGGGCTTGTTTGGGTTCGAATTTAAGGGTATTGAATTCGAAAATTGGGGGTTTTTGGCAAGGAGTGTTGATTCTTGCTTGGATAGCTTAATTCATGTTTTAAATGAATTATGGTGATTATTTGGGTTTGATTTGTGTTGTTGGGGTTCAAATTTAGGGGTGGTCCTTGAGCAATTTTCGATATTGTCTCATTCGATTTCCCTCCCTGTTTATGCCCTGCCCCGGGTCTTTTAAATGGTAAATTGTTGTGGATTGACAATATGTTGAGGGTTATGGGTGTGCTTGAGCATGGATTGCATGTTCGTAATTAATTGTGAATTATTTATCGTGTTAGCACATCGTTCCTCGGAGCATGGAACTCGAGCAAGGTTTGGCTCGGACTTCGGAAATTAAGGTACGTGGGACGTACGAGCATAGCCTATTATAGTATTGCAACTGTAATATGCATGGTTTGTGATAATGGTATTAAATGGGCATTGGAATACATGGTGTATGGTAATTGTATTATATGGACATTACAATATCTGGCAGGTGGTCTGGCATGTGGTAATTACATTGGATAAATATTGAGATGCATGGTGCACTATATTTACTTCAAATGGATAATGATATGCATGGTAAACGGTCTTTGCCTTCAATGGATATATATATATATATATTGGGAATCATACAGTGCCGCCTTCGAGCGAGCGATGATTCGGGATGCGGTCGCCATTGGGCGACCATCGGTTATGACGCCGCTATTGTTGAGCGTGCGCGAGGTTTAGTATGCCGCTATTGTGGAGCGAGCAATGAAATAAGAACATGGAATTGTTGGTTAGATATATGCGATATCTATAGTCTTTTACATTATGTTCTTATCCCTTTGATTATGGAACTGGTATAATAGAACGGTATTAGTTAATCTATGTGACGATTAACTGGCTTTGGGAATTTGATGAGTTTGGTTATTTTGAGAACAGGGACAATACAGGGGGATCCCGGATGAGGGTATTGCCATCCAGGGAGTATCATTTAAATTATGGCATTTACATTCTGTAAATTATGAATTGCAATATTATTATTTTGTGATTGGTGGTATTGGTATGCTCACCCCGTGTGGGGGCTGTCTCTGTTGGGGCAGGTAACACAGGTGTAGCGGCTTTGGAGTCGAGCTCGGGCTTTTGGTTAGAGGTACTTCCAGGATCGAGGTACCAGAGCTGGCTGGATGGACGCTCAGATCCAGTGTTGAGATCGAGTTGTGCTTGGAAGGTGCTTCCAGGATAGAAGTACCAGTAGCGGTATCCGGTATAGTGTTTTATGCATCAAATACACGTTTATTCATTGAGTACACCTTACGTGTATATGGGATGTATAAATGGGCTATGGCCTCTTTCTGTTCATTATGGTTGCATGCAATTAATTATGGAAATTGCTAAATGAACTAAGAGCATATTAGTGTATTATGTGGGTGCATGTTATGTGAATAATAATGGTAGGGGGAATTTGAATATTTGGAATTGAATGCAAGAAATTTTCTGGGTAGCATACGGTGTTGCACTTGCATAGGGTTTTTCCCCTGATGGTATGATTATATGCACTCATGGTATGGCTTAATGCACTAATTACGGGTTAAGGGCACGGGGGTCCTTACATTAGTGGTATCAGAGCAGTGGTTAGCTCTTTGGGGCTGTTGAGGGCCTAGGAACATGTTATTGGGAATGAGAAGCACATACTTATGCATGATTGCTTATGTGCGTTTATGATATGTGTTCATCATTGGCATATGTGTTGCTAACCATGGTGGTTGCAGGGTCTTATGAGACATGGACTATGCATTACGGTTGCATAGGTATACATCGGAGTGATGATTTTAATGCTTTGCCGCTACATGTTGGAGCGAGGTGCATTAAAATACACTCATGGCGATGTTTATGGGAATACGGATTATGCATTACGGTTGCATGCACGTCGAAGCGATGATGCCGCTGTCGTGTCGAAGCGATGGTAAATGCCGCTGTCACGTCGAAGCGATGATGCCGCTGTCGTGCCGAAACAATTATTGAAATACGGGTTATGCATTACGGTTGCATGCATGGCGTAGCGATATGAATACTTGCCGCTGTCGTATTATAGCGATGAAGAATATTTGCCGCAAATATGTCGAAGCGAAGGAAAATGCCGCTGTCATATTATTATTGCGAGGGATATTATGCCGCTAATACGTCGAAGCGAAGGGTATTTCCGCTGTCATGCCGGAATGATGGTAAATGCCGCTGTCGTGTCGAAGCGATGGTAAATGCCGCTGTCACGTCGAAGCGATGGTACCACCGTCATGTCGAAACGATGATGCCGCTGTCGTGTCGAAGCGATGATACATGCCGCTGTCACGTCGAAGCGATGATGCCGTTGTCATGACGTAGCGATGTGATCGGGAACAAGTACTACATGAGTGTGAGTACCTCTTGAGTCCGCGATTAGCCGGGTATTTTGTTGGCGATGGTTACGCCGGGTATTTTATTGGCGATGGTTACGCCGGGTATTTTATTGGCGATGGTTACGCCGGGTATTTTATTGGCGATGGTTACGCCGGGTATTTTGTTGGCGATGGTTACGCCGGGTATTTTATTGGCGATGGTTACGCCGGGTATTTTATTGGCGATGGTTACGCCGGGTATTTTATTGGCGATGGTTACGCCGGGTATTTTGTTGGCGATGGTTACGCCGGGTATTTTGTTGGCGATGGTTACGCCGGGTATTTTGTTGGCGATGGTTACGCCGGGTATTTTATTGGCGACGGTTACGCCGGGTATTCTATTGGCGATGGTTTATACCGCCGGATATCTATAGCGACATTTTATGCCGCTGACTCCATGGCGAGGGATCATGCCGCTGATTCGATAGCGATGGGTTATACCGCTATGTGTGTAGCACTGGATTATGCCGCCTACGAGCGATGGGTGCTGCTTATGTACCGCTGGTGGACGATGGATACAGGTATTCCGCTATCTCGATAGCGATGAGGTATGGCATATTACTTTTGTTATCAGTATGGTGATTATGGTGTATTATTATTTACCGTCATGTGTTTGACGATGAGATTATGGATGTCGTGTATCGACAGGTACCGTCATATGTTCGACGATGTTATTTGGGATAACTATGTGGACGCTTGGCGTCATTTTGGTGATTTATACATTCATGTTTATGTATATGGTTGTATGGTTTGAGTGCCGATGGTGGGCACATGGTAGGGTCTGGGTATTTAGTTGACGAGACCTTTTGCCGAGCAGGTTTGCTCGATGGATCATTGATGCATTGTACCGGTGAGAGTACGCATCGTATTATGGAGGTATATTATTGACGAGCAATGATACCCTTAGGTATGCTCGCTGGGATGGCTAAGGCCAAGTGAATGGTGGTAAGAGTAGTCATTGAGGAAACTACTCGCTTGTTATTGTGATGAGGAGTAAACATGGTTACACCCACCCTAAGGGCGTGGAAGAAGTCCTAATGGATTAGGATTGCATGATAATTGAGCGTGGACGCCGGGTTGTCCAGTGTGCTTTGGTGTTTTAGAGATATGTTGGGCAATGACCCACAACTCTAATGGTTTGGGCGGTATGGTATACCGGGATGGAATGTGTGTCGCGTTAATAGGTTGGTATAAGCCTATGGGACCAGCGAATCACTAGCCAGGTATTGTTGCAGTGCTTTAGTGTGCTTGTGGTAGCTATTATAATGCTCGTTGGATTCGAGTTTGGTGAATCGTATGGTGATACGATGAGGGTTATGGTAGACTCTTGTAGTCTCTATGTGACATGGTGTTTGAGGTAGGGAATACCTCACGGGGACGTTATACGTCATTGTTTTGAGGGACTTGTGCTGGGACAGCTCAAGTTTGTTGGTATTACCAACGTGAGTGTCAACAAGTCGTGGTTAGCTCTAGTTGAGCATCCTTGCATATGGCATGCAATGGGAGTCACAATGGTTTGTGAGATATAGTTAGTGGGGTGACACTACTATATTGATTTTTTTTATCTCTTGGAGAGATTTGGATTGTACTGTCTTGGAGACAGCTTGCATCGGTCGTGGTTTGATTGTAAGTCAGCCATGGTAAGCATTACTGATGTTGGACCGAGTAATGGATTTCTTACCTCGGTGAGACGTTTGAGGAGACGTCTTCGGGGAGATGCTCGATTTTGGAGTACTATGGTATTAGTACAGAGCATCGTTGGAAGGTGTATACATGGCGTATACGGATTTTTGGATCGGGTAATGGTAGTATTGATGCACTACTCTAACCAATTGTATATTTCTGGGTTCCGGGATATGTTTTGGTATTAATATACCAGGTTTTCCGAACGGTAATTCGAGGATTGGAGGATCATGGATTCATGACTTCTTCCTTGAGAGGAATACGGTATTGTGATTCCTACCGGTTGAATCTTTTGGGGAGATTCGTTATTTTGGTTCGTGTGGTGGTGATGTTGAAATCACACCCTTTGGTTTGGGTTTGTCAACCATCATTCTCCGTGGGGCGAGAATAATCGGGGTTTGACAGTTGGTTTTGGGATTTGGGTGTGATTGGAGACACCCGAGTCTATTGCATTGCGTATGCATGTTGTGTGGTGTATGGGCATGTATGCCGTGTGTGTATACGAATGCCAACCTTATTTCGTTCATTGTGGAACGCCGAGTGTGTATAATTGGTTTAGTGGATCTCCGGTGTGAGATTGTGGAACCTCGAGATCGGTAATCTCGATGGCACGATGCATTCTAATGAATGATCGTGAGGGTTGTTTGATTCCCCGAGGAGGGATCGACGTGGTTTGGAATCATGGTGGTTCTTGTTGGATAATTCGATAGCCTTCCTATTTTAGGATTGTTAGATCCAAGGATAAATGAGGGATGGCCGAGATTCGGATTTGTTTAGTGTCATGGTTGACACGTGTGTAGGAATGCATTTGGTTGCCTTGCATGTCCCCTATGGAACTTGAGACCTTGTGGAATCTTGATGGTGTGTCGGGACCAAGATATGATTTCTTGGAACACACCGGTGTAAACATCCTCGGTGATGTGTTTTGTGTGGATCAGTGACCGTGGGTAACCCGGTCCGGGTTGCAAGTGGTGCAACTACTCCTTTGGAGGAGATGGACTGGGATGCGAAATCTGGTTTTTCTGTGAGTATACTGTTGTATACTAGTGGCCCCCATCATGACGATGCGTGTCAGGCATCGTGGGCAGGTGGTGAATATCACGGGATGATGTCTATGTCAGAACTAATGGTGATTTGGTTGGGTTGCAGTTTTGGTGGACTGACTTGTGGGACGATTCACGTCGAGGTATGTTGTTATCTTTCGGGTTTGTATTGGTTTTGGCGTTGCGCTATTTTGGGGCTTGGTGCGAGACTGGTATTCTCGCAGTTGTTAATTCGATTCTAAGGTGATTCAGAATCAGGGTCTTGGCTTTGTTTTGTTGGTGTAGTCCTGGTGTTACGAGGAGTACACCGGTGCAATTTCGAGGACGAAATTTTATTAGTAGGGGATAATTGTGATGTCCGGGAATTAATGGTGTTAATCCCGGTGTAGTATTAATCCTGGATGGATTTTTAATTGTGGCAATTAGGAATTAATTGCGGTTCGGCATCTTCCGAGGTTGGTAAATCGGGCCTTCTGGGCTCGTCTAATTGATTAGTTGGGATCGTTGGATCCCGAGGTTGAGATCGTATTCTCATTCCGGTGAAAACCTGCGAGTTGGGTTTTTAGTGTGACTCAGAATTTCGGGTGCTGTGTGTGGGCACCGGTAGGGGGTTTTTGAGTTAGAGAGAGAGTTTTTGAAAACAGATGATTTTTAATGAATCATGATGTATTTGTGGGGCTATTAGTATTTCGGGGTATTTTTGCTATAAATACCAATTGAACCCGGGATTTTAATTATCGGAGTCATTTTTCCTCACCTCTCTCTCTCTCCTCGCGCCCGCAGCCCCCTTTCCCGATCCCCTTTACCCCCGCGCACAAAAGGCCACCGCCCGCCGCCGTCCGACCGCCGTTCGGCGCGTCCGACCCGCCGCCGTGTTCGTCTCTTCCAGGCGGTTCTATCCATACCAACAATTTGAAGTTTGGTCGAGAATCGAGCTCGGATTTGCCAGAAAAGCGTAGGGTTCAAAAACTGGATTTCATCCGATTTTGGGGCGCGATTTTGGTATGTTTTTGGTGCGATTTTTCTGATGTTTTTGGGGCGTTTTTAAGCTGGTTTTGAGTCGATTATTTCAGCCTTTTTGGTTCGAAATTATTGGTTAAGTTTGGTTCGAATTTTCAGCTCGATTTCGTGGGTTAGGGTTCGAAAAATTGGGGGTTTCGCTTGTGGGGCGATTATTGTTGTTGGTAATTGATTAATTCATGTTGTAGATGCATTATGATGCTTGATTGTGTTCGAATTCGAAGAATTGTAAGGGTTCGAATTTAAGGGCTTGTTTGGGTTCGAATTTAAGGGTATTGAATTCGAAAATTGGGGGTTTTTGGCAAGGAGTGTTGATTCTTGCTTGGATAGCTTAATTCATGTTTTAAATGAATTATGGTGATTATTTGGGTTTGATTTGTGTTGTTGGGGTTCAAATTTAGGGGTGGTCCTTGAGCAATTTTCGATATTGTCTCATTCGATTTCCCTCCCTGTTTATGCCCTGCCCCGGGTCTTTTAAATGGTAAATTGTTGTGGATTGACAATATGTTGAGGGTTATGGGTGTGCTTGAGCATGGATTGCATGTTCGTAATTAATTGTGAATTATTTATCGTGTTAGCACATCGTTCCTCGGAGCATGGAACTCGAGCAAGGTTTGGCTCGGACTTCGGAAATTAAGGTACGTGGGACGTACGAGCATAGCCTATTATAGTATTGCAACTGTAATATGCATGGTTTGTGATAATGGTATTAAATGGGCATTGGAATACATGGTGTATGGTAATTGTATTATATGGACATTACAATATCTGGCAGGTGGTCTGGCATGTGGTAATTACATTGGATAAATATTGAGATGCATGGTGCACTATATTTACTTCAAATGGATAATGATATGCATGGTAAACGGTCTTTGCCTTCAATGGATATATATATATATATATTGGGAATCATACAGTGCCGCCTTCGAGCGAGCGATGATTCGGGATGCGGTCGCCATTGGGCGACCATCGGTTATGACGCCGCTATTGTTGAGCGTGCGCGAGGTTTAGTATGCCGCTATTGTGGAGCGAGCAATGAAATAAGAACATGGAATTGTTGGTTAGATATATGCGATATCTATAGTCTTTTACATTATGTTCTTATCCCTTTGATTATGGAACTGGTATAATAGAACGGTATTAGTTAATCTATGTGACGATTAACTGGCTTTGGGAATTTGATGAGTTTGGTTATTTTGAGAACAGGGACAATACAGGGGGATCCCGGATGAGGGTATTGCCATCCAGGGAGTATCATTTAAATTATGGCATTTACATTCTGTAAATTATGAATTGCAATATTATTATTTTGTGATTGGTGGTATTGGTATGCTCACCCCGTGTGGGGGCTGTCTCTGTTGGGGCAGGTAACACAGGTGTAGCGGCTTTGGAGTCGAGCTCGGGCTTTTGGTTAGAGGTACTTCCAGGATCGAGGTACCAGAGCTGGCTGGATGGACGCTCAGATCCAGTGTTGAGATCGAGTTGTGCTTGGAAGGTGCTTCCAGGATAGAAGTACCAGTAGCGGTATCCGGTATAGTGTTTTATGCATCAAATACACGTTTATTCATTGAGTACACCTTACGTGTATATGGGATGTATAAATGGGCTATGGCCTCTTTCTGTTCATTATGGTTGCATGCAATTAATTATGGAAATTGCTAAATGAACTAAGAGCATATTAGTGTATTATGTGGGTGCATGTTATGTGAATAATAATGGTAGGGGGAATTTGAATATTTGGAATTGAATGCAAGAAATTTTCTGGGTAGCATACGGTGTTGCACTTGCATAGGGTTTTTCCCCTGATGGTATGATTATATGCACTCATGGTATGGCTTAATGCACTAATTACGGGTTAAGGGCACGGGGGTCCTTACAACATCATTGATAATAATATTACCATGGACAATCTTACCCTTGCCCAAGGTCTTACCCTTTGAGTTATCCCCGAAAGTAATCTTAGGACCAGTGCATTGTGTGATTTCAGACAGCAGCTCGATGTTTCCCGTCATGTGTCAAGAAATCCACTGTCTAAGTATCAGTCGGACACTTGCTTATGCAGTACCTGTTATCAAACAAAATTACTGTTGGTACCCATCCTACTTGGGTCCGGAACGGATTAGCCCTTTGGGAACCCACACCTGAATTAGCTTTATTGGCTTGTGTGTGTCTGGTGTGATGTGTGCTGTTCTGTTTCGATGTTGTGTGTGATACTGTGTGTGAAATGGAGGCCTTTGGTTCCTGTTAGGCAACCTATATCTTCGTTGGACCGGTTGTGAGTTGTGGTAGTTGGGTGGTCTTCCTTGCCTTAGATTATGCACCTCTGAATTGGTCTGATAGACACAAAGTTCGCCGGTCCTTTTTCCTTGGCTTGGTCAACATACCCAATGCCCTTTCTCAAACCTTTATCCTTGGAGGAGATTCCCGTTTGAATTGTAGGCACTTCGGATTTATATATTGTGCTGGATCTAACAAATGTCATTTGTTTGATTTTGTTTCTTTCCAGCAAAAACTCAGATTCACCTTTGGTGCTTTCATTGGTGCCAAAGCCTATACCGGTGATGTCACCGATACTTCTTTATACCTCTTGCAATTCTTCCAAAGAGGCTCTTGATTTTGTCCATGTTGTGAAAATGTGAGAAAATTTAGCATTTTGTGTGCTAATTCTCTGATTTTCTTCATGGAGCTGTTCATGAGAGATTTTCAGCTTATCCAGCTCGATCTTCAGACTGTTGCATTCACCTAGCTTGGAATAGCTTGGTTTGATATGCTTGTCTGTTTGATCTTTGGCTTCAGCTTTAATTTTCTCAAATGATTCAGTTAATATTCTGTAGTCATTAGCCATGTCTTGTAGTGCAGACACAAGCTCTTCTCGTGTGAATTCATTTGAGTCATAGTCGAGTACCTTGTCTTTCTGACCCGTCTCCTCATCTGCCATTAGGCATTGGATCTCCTCATCGCTTTCACTTATTGAACATTCTGAGTCTCTGATTCTGAGTCAGTCTGAGCCCACTTGCTGTTACCTTCCTCTGCTACCAGAACCTTTTGAGCCTTACCATAATGACTTTTTCGATCTTTGTAATGCTTCTTTTTCTTGTCATCGCGATGCCTTTCTTTTCTTTCATCTTTCTTTGGCCTGGTGCAATCTACAATAAAGTGTCCGGTCTTACCACAATTGTAGCAAGCCTGATTGTTACAGTATCATCGTTTCTTGATTTATACTGATGAGAAGGTTTAAATTCCTTTTATTCTTTGACATGAATTTACCAAATATTTTGATGAATAATGACATAGCATCATTACTTATCTGTTCGATAGATCGGTCTGTGGAGGTGGTGGACTAGTTTGGAATGGCTGCAAGTGCCTTGTTTGGCTGAGAGGTGGATGGCTCTGCTTCACCTCTGGTGATCAGCTCAAACTCGTACGCCTTAAGATCAGCGAACGAATCATGGAGTTCGACCTTGTTCAGACCTTTAGACTCCCTCATGGCAATCATCTTGACATCCATTCCTTTGGCAATGCTCTCATCACCTTCAGAGCATTCTCTCTGTTGGAATAGTCATTGCCCAGACCGTTTAGTTCATTGATGATGCCAGTAACTCTTTCATCAAACTCGTTTAGAGTTTCTCCAAGCTTCATCTTTATTCTGTCAAATTTTTGTAGAGGTACGGTCAAATTGTTTTCCTTTGTCTGGTCATTCCCTTCACAGAGCTGTGCAATCTTCTCCCAAATTTCTTTGGCAGTGGAGCACATCTTAATCTTGCTGAACATGTTCTTGTCCAAAGTTTTGAACAAAATGCCCTTGGCTACATTGTCTAGATTGGCTTTCTTTCTTTCTTCATTTGTCCAGATAGCCCTTTCTTTCTCGATCATTTGAGGTCCGCCACTTGACCCTCCTAGTGCAGGATTCACTTTTAAAATTTCCATTGGTCCGTCTGTAATGACGTACCACATATCATCATCTTGAGCTGCCAGGTGAGCTTGCATTCTTATTCTCCAATCATCTTAATCTTCTTTTGAGAACATGGGGATCTTGTTGAAGGATGCCATCAGTCCAGGTATTCTATTGATTAAGAATGCCTGCTCTGATACCACTTGTTAGAATCGGACGGGAGAGGGGGGGGGGGGGGTGAATGAACACTCCTCCAAAAATTAATTCTTAATGATTTCACTCAGGTTAGTAAATGAAATCTGTTTTTTAAACAGTACTTAAGCAGAACAGACCACTGAAATGAAAGTGCAGAAACGATCTGCTCTTAGCTAGTAAGAACGGTTGATGGCTATGAAATACAAGACAGTGCGAAATGTAAGCAGACGAGATATGTTTCTGGAAGTTCGAAGGAAAATCCTTCTACGTCTCCCCTTCTTCCAATCAAGGAAGGATTCACTAGAAGACTTTGAGTAATACAACTTTTTGTACAACCCCAATTCAGCTGGATTTACCCCACTACCAGACTGAAACTCCTAGTCTCTCAATCTGTTCAGACACAATCTGTCTGACAGTTACAAATAGATCACTCTTCTATTCTAGAACAGAATACAATTGAAAGAGTGGTTTTATCTAAGCATTAATGATCCTTAAGTGATCAAATGAAACAATGAGTTGTGCTTCAAATTTCGAGCAGAACGACAAGTTGAAGTCTTTCGATGATAGCGTTCTGCTCAACTGAATGCTTGATAAAGTTGATTGATCTTTTATGCGTTTTTGAATCTCTTGTGTCTCTATGATGCTCTCTTGAGCTTTTGAAGTTGCACCTATATATACTCGTTTCTGCCAACGACAATAATTCCTTTTGTGTGCAACTCTATACTCTGGTCAGTATCTGAACAAGCTGCAGTCTTCTTCTTTAGGTACTTTCTCTTCTGGTATGTTCTTTCGGCGCTTGTCAGATAGACTCTCATTTGTCTATTTACCATTTAAGGTAATCTTCAGTCCTTGGTCTTGTTCAGCATTAAATGCACCATTAAATGCTTCAATAAATAGCCGTTGATTATTCGGACTGAAGAACGAAGCTTACTAACTTCGTTTGTTCTGATCTGATCTGCATCGAGCTGGTCTGGTCTGATCTTGTTGATCGATCTGGATCTACGTCGATCTGGTCAGTCTGGTTTACAACGATTGGTCTGATCTGTTTTGTCATAGGCTCGATCGGTCTGGTCTGTTTTGTCATCTTTAAAATACAGAACTAACATATTGATATTATGTTTTTTAACTAGGATCTTACTATTTTTGTCACATATAATAATAATAATAATAATATATATATATATATATATATATATATATATATATAATTGTCACATATAATATATATATATATATATATAATTTTACACCGATTTTTGTTTTTTTACTAGGATATTAAGTTTTGTCACATATAATATTTATATATATATATATATATATTTATATATATATATATATATATATATATAATTTTACACCGATTTTTGTAATTGTCACAAATACATTTTTCGCATAACATAAAAATATAATTAATTTTACCTCTCCACATTTTGTAATTGTCTCTCCCTAATAACACGTCTATCCATCTCATTTCTCAAACGACTCGTTCTATTTCTACCGACGCTTCTTCTTTCACGTCTTACAGGATTGTGGTTCAATTGAAATGTGGGTGGATCCCAGTATCGAATGTCTGCAAGAGGACTAAATTTTCCCATGTAGGTTGCTGAGTACCGAGACATGTTATACCATGGTTGAATAAGTGTGGTAGGATCCAACGAATGATATTTGGGAGTACAAATAGCATGGGAACATGGAATTCCAAAAATCGTCCATTTACCACAGGAACACTCATTTGTTGATATTCTGACAACTTGAACATGTTGCCCCGACCTGGTCTTCCACCGGTCGCAACCGAAGCAGTTTGATCACGTACATCATATCGCGTAACATGATGCTCAATGGATTTTCTTGACAATTGTTCATATTTTTTATATGCATAATCGAGCCAGGGCTGATTGTTGTGAATCATACGTTGAGTTTTGGTGACACGTTGAATAAAGTATTGAATGCACCTTTGAATGGTCAATTGTATTATCGCGGAAATAGGTAGTCTTCGAGCACCCTTCAACACACCATTTAAGCATTCTGACATATTAGTAGTCATTACCACGACGCCAACCCCCATCTTGGGCTAAAGTCCATTTTTCCTTTGAAATTCCTGCCAAATGTCTATATGCCAGACTATTTTTGTTTTTGATTGCCTCCATTGTGGCATCAAACTTACAATTCTGATGTTGTGTGCCTGCTTCCCAGAATAGATCTTTCAAATGGATATTTTTAAACTTTGAATTAAAATTGGAGCACACATGTCTTAGACAGAAACGTTGCACACCATTAGGAGGTTGAAAAAGTGGTAGATCATCAACCGCGCGCACAATTCCCTTATGCCTATCTGAAATAAGACATACACCGGTTGCACCACGTATAACATGTCGGCCGATATTCTCTAAGAACCATTTCCATGAGTCGTATGTTTCTTCATCAACAATCCTGAACGCTAACGGTAATATCTGATTGTTGGCATCCAGAGTGACGGAGATCAACCTTTTATGCTTATACTTGGTGTACAAATGAGTACCATCAACACTAATAATTCTGCGACAGTGTTGAAACACATCTATCCATGGCTTGAAAGCCCAAAATACATAATTCAATGTATTCCCCGCTCGATTGTTAGATCTTATATGCCTCTACTCCACAATTGTTCCAGTATTATACTTTGACAACACACCCATGTATTTTGGAAGTAGACGTGCGGAGCTCTCCCATGTACCGTAAACATTTCCACCGCACGTTGCAAACTTCTCCATGCCTTCGTATACGAGATATCATAGCCATATGTATCTTTAACATTCTCCCGTACATACTTAATCTCGTACGAAGGATCACATCGTACAATCCCCAACAATGTATTTGCCACCATATTACTGTCCAAGTTGTGGTGGTCTATACCAACATTACTCGAGATACATGTGTGAGGACCACCATACTTCGTTAATTTCCAAAAACCCATTTTGGGCTTCAAAGACGCTCGAAGATCCCATTTACACCTTACGGCAGGAGAAGTCTTTTTGCACCGTAATTTCCACATAGTACGTGTGTTGTCCACAACATAATACTCATGACTGACAACTCTAACAGAGTAATCTTTCACAGATGTAATCAGATCTTTCTTATCCTTGAAAATCATGTACACGGACAGCTCTCCGACCTCCGGGTTGTAATATCGAGTTCGCGATCCATAAGGTACATCAATCGAATCAGGAACCTGCTCTTCGTTGACCGCATTAAAAAATGGTGGCATTTCAATCGTGCTTGGCAAAAATGGTGGCATTTCAATCGTGCATGGCAAAAATGGTGCCTCTTGCATATGTCTCGGACCATAAGGTGGTTCGCGGGATGTTGTCTCTTCACCGGGAAATGCATGGACATTATCATCGTCTTCATCATGCATCTCATCAGCCTCATTACCGTGTTCTCCAGAATCACTCGATGAATTATCGGGTTCACTATCACTCATGTAAACATCTCGATGACTATCTCCGTGTACGTCATGTGTGGCTGGCCCATCAGTTGCTGCCAACATAATTTTATGCTCCGAACCACCAACATCAGGATCAAATACATCATGAATTGGTGTAATTTCTTCTCGTAATCCCCAAACTTCTGCTATGTTTGGCCAATATGTAGGATTTTCTTCAGAAGAGCCGGTTATATATTGTTCCCAATGTCCACTTCCATGCTCGAAATAAGGATAATTTTGTTGTTGCTCAACATCTCAACCGCTTGAAGTAGAAGGTTGATCATGGACCACCATATTGCTCAATCCTTCAATGACATATGAAAGATTTGATTCTGGCCCTGCAAGACCAAAATCATGATTACTTGCCTCTATATCGACGTACAAATGCAACATCTGCATATTGGGACATTCTATTATAAATTGTAGAACATCATCATCTACAATATTGATTGGTATTTCATTCCAAGACGATTTCTCCATGAATGCATATTTGGTTGACAATTTGATATTAAACATCGTTGGGTCGATGTTTAACTTTCTATGTGCTAGTTGAATCAAATCAAATAAAATAATAGAACGTGAAATTCTAATCGGTCTAACTGGTGGAATGCTATATTCGACCGATCCATTTCCAATAATAGTATTACCACCAAAATATAGCATCATGGAAATCGAATCCATTTTGAACAAACTAAGAAATATTTTGATTCACACTTTTGACACAACGAAAAAATTGAAGAGAAAAAATTGAAGAGGAAATTTGTTTGAAGGATTGTGGTGTCGAAAACATTTTATCTTCATGTTATTTATACACATTTCAGATACTAATTTTCGTAAAAGTTCACGGGTGTAATATTTACAAGCATTTCATATATAATATGATTAATTTTCGTCAGTAAAAATATAATATTATAAATGAAAATTTATGCGTACACAATCAGACGAAAGTGGGAAGAACAGATGCACGATAGAGGAGGTGGGAAGGGACATATAAGTTGACTAAATACGATGGGAAGAGACATAAAGGAGGGGAAGAGACATAAAGGAGTACGCGACAACCAACCAAACATGGGCCAGGTTGTAACAAAAGAGCAGTCGCCCTCAAGGAGGCGACTGCTACTTCTATAGAGGGGCAGCTACTCCCTCAAGCGGCCCTTCACCAATATTCAAACCGCTATATGATACAACGGTTTGAGGTATTTTTGCACACCCCACAATTCCAATGTATTTTTGAAAAAAAAAACAATTTCCCAAATTATTTAAAAAAAAAAAAAACTTATATCGGAGACACTGTGTTTGTACCTCTAATTGAACAATAGTGGATAAACTCTATATAATAATTATATTATAATATTATCCATCTTTATTTGATAATAAATATAGAAAAAATTACACATGTCTACCAATACTTTAACATAAAATACATTGCAGTGTAGGTAGATGTTATTGATTAAATCAAATCGATGAAATTCGTTATTCAAACTAGATAAAATTTATAGATAACTCACTCTTTTTTAAAAAATAATTCTACGAACTATTGTACTGAAATTTGGCCTTAAATTAAATTAACTTTTAAAATTAGTCTTTTATTATTTTAATTTCAAATATGTCCTTTAAACCTTGCACACAAATATATTAAATGGAGTAAATACGATAATATAATTATTGAGCTACTACATTTTTATTAAATTATTTTTTTAATTGTGTATTTTTTGCATTTGCTTTTATATTAATTTATTTGTTTTAAATTTAATATTTTTAATAATAAAACTTAATAACATTATTATTTTTAATATAAATTATTGTATATTCTAGTATTTTCTTTTTAAATAAAGTAAATATCATTCCTATTTGGGAAATATGAGTCTACCGCATTTCGTAAACTAAGGTGATTGAATCATTATTTGTGTTTTTAATATTTTTTTGAAAGAAAAAAATAATTGATATATATAAATTAATAAAAAAATCATAAATAGTAGTATACAAATTAATAAAAATGATAATGATAGTTGTTATTGTTAGTAAAAATAACAGAAATTGAATAATAATAAAAATAATAATAATAATAACAGATACCCACTATATAAAGTCAAATCTAATATTATTATAAGCATAATTTAAAAATAATGTAAATACATTGTTGGGATAGAAGTTGGGAGGTGGTTAGTCCACTTAGTTGAGTCTAATAAACTTGAGTTGCAACATGTTGCTTGAAGTGGGTATATCGAGGGATTAGATCGAGTTGATGTAAGTAATCAAGCAGAATGTACCCTAATTAATAACAAAAAAATCATTTAAACAAAATAGCAAGAAGTAAATGCACATATATTTGTTTCTGGAAGTTCGAAAATAGTGTAATTCTTCTACGTCCCCTTCTTCCATCGAGTGGAAGAATATACTAGAAGACTTTGAATTATACAACTCTTTGTATAAACTCACTCCAGTAGAGGTCATTCTTATGACTGGACTCCTATCAACACGACTCCACCAACTGAGGTCTTTCTTACTATGTGGGCACTTTATTTCCTTTCTACCATTTAGAGCTCTAGACCATATCATGAGGTGAAGCTTGATGATGCTAATTTAGCATGCATCCAAGGATCATGATTGATGTGGTTTGTCGTAACATGTCTGGCAACTGTCAAGTCCAAGCTAATTGACATGATTGGCCGAGGAAGAACTAACTTTGTAACACATTCTTCTGTTCTATGGCTCACAGGCCTCCGACTAAGTTGAAATTTATTTTTGACATGGTCATGAACATATATACTTAATTCAGAGAATAAATTATGCTCTATTTTATCATACGAGTGTTAGAGATGTTTTGTATGATGCAACCACATAGGTTGGGGTATATGCAAGTTTCTCATACTTAAGGGTTATGATAGTTTGGTGATTACATAACTCTCGCTAGTTTATTTTCTCGCTTTGTCGCACGCTCTATTTCCTAACAAAAGAGATAGAGACGTGAAACGAGATACGGTAGAGAAATGATGTGTATATTGATTCAAATATATATGAGTGGAAAATATAAGTGCATGGATCAGGTTGTGGCTCACGACCAAACATACATTTATATTTTAATTGGATTCAAGTTTAGATAGATAAGCGTTCGAATTAAGTTTATATATGTGCACTTTGAATTGAATTATTTCAGATAGATAAAAAAATATATTATAAGCATATGGTAGCTGTCCCCAAAAGATATACATGGCATAATACACTATGAGAGTATTATATCTCTCTTTCTCATAAGATAGTTAGTCCTTTTTGGATCATCACCGACGATTTAAGGATCTAAAGTGTAAATAAAAAGTATTTTGCTCTAATAATAATCTACGAATATCGAAAACCCGCTTCGATTTATATTTTTGTGTTAGATTTTTCCGCAAGTGTTAAATATAATGTATATACTGTGACTCGACTAGACATTATATTGACGGGGTGATTGTCGCTCCTTATACGCTATTGATCAAACAGTGTGAACGTCGGGAAATCTACTTTGAAATACCTAATGTTTGTAACTAAAATATTTAAATCACACTACAGCTCAAGCATCATTTTACGACAGCTTTCTTATCAAAGCGTATCATTGTTTGTCAAAAATTTTCTTCCAGTAATTGTACGACACCTTGTCCCCACTAAAACCCCCGACCTACTGGGTGTATATCTATTGTGAACAATCTATTAATCATCAAGCTCTTACTTTCTTACGAGTCAAAACAATGATAGAAATTTCTTAGCATCCAAAAAAAACATATTAAAATTTTCTGATTAGGTGAGTTTGTGAAAGATAACATTTCTCTGTCGAGTCCTTTAAAAAAAAAATGTGTCTAGTTACTGACTGAGATAATTGGAACAAGCAAAGAGTAAGCCGAATAATAATCTCATTAATAAACGTGAATATTATTGGCTCTATGTAAACAAACAAAAAGACAAATCATAAAATTACGATTGTGTTTTATACATCTCAAACATAATAATAATTAGCGGAAATGAAATTATAAAAATGGTCCTATAGAATACGAATATTTATCCTAGTAGTCCAAATTTAATAAAATATAGTTTCAAAGAAATTATCTTTAACAAAATTTGTCACCTATAAATATTTGTATCAAATATACTCACACGGAAATTACTTTTTAACATAAAACCCTTGACAAAATTTATGAACATTTTTTGTTAAAAAATCATTGAGACTTTATTTGTAAAAACATTTATTTGGGACTACTTGGGTTAAAAGTAATTTCTTTGGCACTATATTTGATTACTTCTAAAAAGTTGAGACTACTATTATAAATACACATATTCTATAAGACAATTTTTGTAATATACCCTAAAAATTATCTTAATTCCTATGAAACTTAATCAAAATTTGTTCCAAGTCAATATTGACTCATCCATTTTGACTCATGGATTACTAAGTACTAAACCTCTGATCACCCGAACTAAACTTATATGTTTGGCTTCTCATCTTAAATACTAAACATATTTTTAGGGCAAACTTATATATTGTTAACTCGAAAATACAAGTGTTAGCAGTAGCTCATGTTCTTGAAATGATTAAAGTGAGATTTGATCGAGTTTGGTTTAAGAAATCAAGCAAAAGTAACTCGAACTAACATGCTCCGTAACAAATTAAACATTTGAAAAAAAGAGGGAAATGTATGCATAGGTACAGTTAGCGATCAGTATTTGCAAATAACCAGCTTTTAAAAAACGTATACAAATAAATACTAGATGGGGTGAAGTTCATTCGTATAAATTCACTTTTCAAACATTTGCATTAAAAATGTCTATTTTCATACCCGAAATATCGTTTTGTTGAAAAAACTAATCATGAATTGAAATTATAAACACAAGTTATGGGGGCTGCACAGAAAGAATCTCATATCAAGATCATTCATTTTCGAGAAATCCGCTGAACAGAATAAATGCTTAGACAAGATTATGAAAGTTTGCTGGTTTGAAATCCGCTGCTAATCGATCAGGGAAGACATAGAAGTTAATTGGACGCCAAGAGATGATCCTGATACCACCTAGAACAAAATGGTTTGAGGCATTAAGATGGTAGCTACAGAGCTCCTTGGTGGGCATAGTCTTGGTGAGTCAAGAGGATATGCCCACCAAGTAAGGACGCATCATGGTGGAATGAAGACGTAAAGAAGGCTATCCAAATCAAGAGGGACTCTTACAGAGAGCTGAAGACGAACAATGGGGCCACTTTCGAAAGATATAAGCTTGCCAAAAAAGAAGCGAAGACAGCGGTTCGAGATGCTAGAACTAAAGTCTACAAAGAAGTGTACGATAAATTGGATACCAAGGAGGTAGAAAAAGATATCTACAGGATTGCACGAGCGAGGGAGAGGAAGACAAGAGACTTATGTGCAGTGAAATGCACAAAAGATGAGAACCATAAAGTATTGGTTCGAGGTGAAGACATCAAAACAAGATGGAAGAATAATTTTAACAGCTTGTTCAACTGTGGCTTTAGCCAAGATTTAGGTGATCTTAACATCCATCAACATGATGTAAACCGTGAGTTTACTCACAGAATTAGAGAATCTGAGGTTACAGAAGCTTTGAACAAAATGAAAGCACGAAGAGCAGTTGGTCCTGATGGAATCCCTATTGAAGTATGGAGATGTTTAGGACCGACGGGGATAAAGTGGCTAACAGATCTATTTAACAAGATTTGGAGGAGTAACAAAATTCCAAATTAATGGAGAAAGAGTACTCTCATCCCTATCTATAAGAATAAGGGTGACATTCAGAGTTGCACCAACTATCGTGGTATAAAACTCATGTGTCACACAATGAAGCTTTGGGAGATGATAATTGAATGTCGTTTAAGGAGGGAGGTTAAGATATCGGAGAACCAATTTGGGTTCATGCCAGGACGGTCAACCACTGAAGCTATCCATTTACTTCGTAAACTTGTCGAGCGCTATCGTGAGAGGAGTAAAGATCTGCATATGATCTTTATTGACTTGGAGAAGGCCTACGATAAAGTATCAAGGGAGCTATTATGGTAGGCTTTGATGAAGAAAAAAGTTCACATCAAGTATGTCAATATAATCAAGGACATGTACGACGAAGTAGCATCCAATGTGAGAACGTGCAGTGGGGTGACAAGTGAATTCTCGATCACTATTGGATTGCATCAAGGGTCTGCATTGAGTCCTTTCCTGTTCGCCCTAGTGATGGATGAGATAACAAAAGACATACAAACTGAATTACCTTGGAACATACTTTTTGCTGACGATGTTGTGTTAATCGACGAGACAATGGCAGGGGTAAATGCCAAATTGGAGTTATGGAGAGAGACTTTGGAATCCAAGGGTTTTAGATTAAGTAGGTCTAAAACGGAATATATGGAGTACAGATTTAGTGGTCGTTCCTTTCGGGATTCCGGTGTTGTAGTACTCGGTGGTCAAGAGGTATCGATGAGCAGCAAGTTTTGATACCTAGGTTCAGTTATCCAAAAGGATGTAGAGATTGACAGCGACGTTAACCACAAGATTCAGGGTGGCTGGTTGAAATGGAGAAACGCCACCGAAGTTCTATACGATTATAATATCCCGTTGAAATTGAAGGGAAAGTTTTATAGAACCGTCGTTAGACCCGCAATGTTGTATGTGACGGAATGTTGGGCACCCAAGAGGAATCACATCCAAAAGATGAGTGTGACAGAGATGCGTATGCTTCGTTGGATGTGCGGTAAAACCAGAAAAGATAAATAAGGAATGAAGATATTCGAGCTGAAGTAGGTGTATCTTGTATAGAAGAGAAGATGCAAAAAAGCCGTTTACGCTGATTTGGTCATGTTCGATGTAGGCCCAGCAGTGCACCTGTGCGTCGAGTGGAGTCCATGAATTTCGGCCAGTTCACGAGAGCGAGAGGACGGCCGAAGAAGACATGGCTTGAAGTTATACGCAAAGATTTGGAGTGCAAGGGTATTACAGAAGAAATGTTGACTGATAGAATCGTTTAGAGAAGACTGACACATGTGTCCGACCTTACTTGATTCTCTCTATTGTTCATGTAGCCTACCCCAATTCATTGGGATTAAAGGCTTAGTTGTTGTTGTTGTTGTTGTTGTTGTTGTTGTTGTTGTTGCTGTTGTTGGTTCCAATGAAATTTAGAGATGAAACACAAGTGTTGAATGTTAACTCAACATTTTCATTCAGTGAGTTAAAACCTCTCGCGATCGGTAATCGCGGTAAATGGCATGATTACATTGTCGATGAAATGTCTTTTAGATATTCTATACCTGGAAACTCTAAATTTGTTTGAGCAATGAAGATGATATTAGCAATATGTTTCTTCTGTGTAAGATTACAGATGTTCGAGTCGTACCAATTAATATTTATGATGAAAGATATTCATATAATGTAGTTCTTCGGGAAGTACGAATTGTCAGACATCGTCTGCTGTTGAGGGTGGTGGTAATGCATCGTTTCACTGTGGTGGTGCATGCGAACCAAATGTGCTCACAGATAGTAGGCAAAATAGTTGTTTAGGTGAAGCAAGTTGGCATACAGAACCTGTCGATGTAAGTGATTTATGTGCACATGGAGGTGACTCATCTCCAGGATATGATTATGACCATAAAATATGTAATGCTAAAGGAAAAGAGAAGTTGTTATTATGTTCCGGTTGGTCATCAAATATTAATAGGGTTGGTCAACGGTTTAGTGGTGGTGTAGAAGAGTTTCTATGTGAATTGAATTAATATTCGGTGGAGGTTGGGTTTGATTTCAACTATGTAAAAAATAATAAGGAAGGGTAGTTGCCGAGTGTGCTAGAAAGTAGATGAAAGTTGTGGTTGGTTAGTAAATGCAAGTGTTTCAAGAGTAGATAGGTCTTTTTACATAAAGAAATTGCACAACATCCACACTTGTGGGCTCAGAGTGATGAACGACAAATGTAAAATGATGAGTTCAGTTTTGATATTTGAAATTATTGCTGAACGAGTGTATTCAAGTCCAACCTTCTCTGCAATTGATGTATGCGAGTTAATGAAAAGAGACTATGGCTTGGATATAACTTACAGTAAGGCATGGAGAAGTGTGGAGAATGCTATATCTATTTGTTTTGGAAATTATGATAAGTAGTTCCAAGAACTGAAATCATATGTTGACGCGGTGAGAGCAATAAATGTTGGAAGTTTGGTGGAGCTTGAAGCGATAAAAAAAGATTTTGCCTTTTTTTGTTTAATTTCCTGCTAGTATTGATAGTCTCAAATTTTGTCGACAAATGTTATTCCTTGATGGAACGTTTCTCAAATCTCGATTCAAGGGCACCCTTCTGTCAGCCACATTGAAAGATGGGAATCAAGGTAATATAGAGGTATTCGGCGAATAATCTTTAAAATGGTTCATGTATATGATGAACGGGTGCACGAAATATTAACTTACTGACATGAAATATTAACTTACTGGTGCACGGAATATGTACTTTTAATGATGCACACGTAACATTAATTTACTGATGCATGAAATATTAACTTACTGGTGCACGAAATGTGAACTTTACTGGTGCACTGAATTTACATTTTTGTTCTTATTGATGCACATAATTACATTAACTGGTGCACCGATATGAGTAAACTTGTGCATGAAATATTAAGTTGCTGGTGTATGAAATATTAACTTACTGGTGCATGAGATATTTAATTTATTGGTGCACAAAATATTTAACTTACTGGTGTGGTGAATTTACGGTTGTACTTACAGGTGCATTAAATTTACATTTTGTATTACTGGTACGCTGAATTTTATTTGAACTTATTGTACTTATGGTTTATCTCGTAGATTTGTTGCCATTGGCTTTTGTTGTTGTGGACTCCGAGAGCTATGATAACTGGCGTTGGTTTTTATCTTATTTGAGCAATATTTTACATAACGGGGAAGATGTTGTATATATATTCGAACATAATGTTGGTTTGATAAAGGCGATGCATGTTGTGTCTGGAACTTCTCAAAAACACTTCTTTTGTCTATATCATTTAAAGTGCAACCTGCGTGACAGATATTCTGATAAAGACTTTTCATACAATTTTCACGATGGGTTATGTTTCTCGCTTGACGAAGGTGCATACTCCCCGACAGTGGCTATTTTAGTGAGAAACTTGATGTTTTCAAACGAGAAGGAGGATCAAATTTGGAATAGTTTTTGCAAGGACTTTCATTGGAGAAGTGGACAAATGTATACTCTACTGGGATGATGTACGGAGAGATGTATTACAATGCAATTGAGTCCTTCAATTCATGCATATTACATGTAAGGGGTCTTCCTATTATGCATAGGGTTGATTGCATTAGAATTAAGTTGATGTGCTTATTTTCTTATAGAAGAATAATGGAATGGCATCACAATGGACTGGGTGTTGTATGCTCGGATGGAAAAGAAATGGGCATCTTATGTAAACGAAGGTCGTGCTTGGAATGTGAAGACGTCTTCGGACTGCTTCTTTGAAGTGTTTTCCCTCCCTGCAGTTATGCGATTTATGTATTCATGAGGAATAAAGTACCAAAAGATGGAGTAGTTGACATATATTTTCATGTTAGTACGTACATGATATGCTACAAAGGAGTCATTTTATACATTCCAAGATTTACAAATGTTGTTGTTCCTCCGACTGGAATGGAAACAAATGTATTACCCCCGCAAACAAAAAGGCAACCAGGTCGTCTTAAGAAGAGAAGAATTCGATCTAAAGGTAAAACATTCGACACTTGCATTGTAGTCGATGTAACAAACATGGGCACAATATGAAAACTTTTAAAGAATATATTGGCTGAGCTTGGAAAAGTTTTTCGTGCACCTATAAGTGTGTAATGTTCTCGTATAATTATTAACTCATGCACCAGTTTTAATGTCATGCACCAGTTACTTTTTGTAATATAATGCATCAGTACAATTTTTATAATGTCATGCACCGATTACTTTTTCTAATCATGCACCAGTCTATATTTTTGTAATGTCATGCACCATTATTTAATTTTGTAATGTAATGGACCAATATAATTTTTGTAATGTCATGCACCAGTCTATATTTTTGTTATGTCATGTACCAGTCTTGTTTTTGTAATGCCATGCACCAGTTACTTTTTCTAATGTAATCCATCAGTATAATTTTTGTAATGTAATGCACCAGTTACTTCTTATAATGTCATGCACCAGTATATATTTTTATAATGTCAGGCACCAGCATTTTCTTGTAATGTCATGCACCAGTCTAGTTTTGTTATGTCATGCACTAGTCTATATTTTTGTAATGCCATGCACCAGTCTAGTTTTTGTTATTTATGCACCATTTAATTTTTTAATGTAATGTACCAGTTAATTTTTGTGATGTAATACACCAGTATAATTTTTGTAATGTCATGCACTAGTTATATTTTTGTAATGTAATGCACCAGTTACTTTTGTAATTAAATGCACCAGTATAATTTATTGATGTCATGCACCAGTATATTTTTTTTTAATATATTTGCATCAGCCTTGCGTTTTCGTGCACCAATATATGCCTCGAGCACCAGTATGTAGTTTCTTTTCATGATTACCAAAGTACATATGTTCAAGAATTACATGTCTCTTGCATCTTGAATGATCATCTTGGCCATCTTAACCATATAATCCGTATTATAGTCCACGCTACTATTTTTGGGCACATGCTGCCCTCTCATAACCTTTTTCATATTCATGCAAAGAAAGACGCCACAGTCGACGGACCCAGTTTCTGCTGTGCAGCTTCTTTATACGGCTCAATTTCATAAGTTTTTTTTCACTGGGAGTGTGTTGTACACCCTTTGTTTTGGGGTTCTCCTCAAAAAGTTTCTACATTTTTTCTTCGATATATACGTGCGCATACTATTTTGTATACAGACGTATAATATTTTGACATAAAAACTAGAAAATTTCAACAAAATTACCATTAATTTCGCATTCTCAAAGTAGTAATCAGTTTCGTCATCCCAGCTTGGCTTTATTGAATTGTAGTGTGTCCACTTTGATTCTTCCAGATCAAATATGAGCAAAGTCCAATGGTAGCCAGTAGTTACCACTGGGTCCTCACGTCCGCATGTGGTAATTGGAAATACTAAGAACATGTATTCAATGGTCTTGGTAAGCTTGTTACCTACGTGGTGTTTTGCAATTTCTGCGTAATACACTTCTCTTGACCTCCTTGCAAAAGTATGATGCCAAGCAGCACGAAGAAAATTATGACACACGAATATTTAGCAAAATAAAAACTAATTAGTTGTGTTTAATTACCCAAGATAAGCTATCAAAAACATAGTAAAGCTTCTTTTTTGTCCTTTTTTCTCAATTTGTTTTGTTGATAATTATGGACCAGCACTCAACAATCTGAAACTACTGTTAGGATACTGGCAATGAGTTGAGTGAAAATTATAACATAGACACTTGCACAACGCATTTCATAATTCGCTTACATAATTGTGAAGTGCTAGTCCGTTAAGGATTGCGCCAACGTATTTAACGTATATTTCTTTTGCTTCCACATGTCTCTCTAAATGACTCCCCTGCACACAATGATAAATTCCAACAATTTTGGTTTCATATATTGATTATATTTTTTTAAAAAAAAATAAGTAAGACATACCATTGTCCATGATCCTCGTTTACTTTTATTATCCAACCACGTTCTTATTTTGTCTCAGCAGTTTGGACGGATCATTTTGGGTTTTGAATTTGAATGGCCCATGCTCCTTGTTTTTCCCACATTTCCTCTTTGAAAACATTCTCGTCTGATAGTGTTGTGATATCTTTACTTTCAATTACTTTAGGAGCTTTTTTCTTTTTCCATGGCATCATTTCGTCAGCACCTCTTGGCCTTTCGTTCGTTAGGGTATGTATGGTCTTTATCTTTCACAGCCATTCTGTCCCACCATTGCTTGATTATTTTCACCATGGATGATTGGGCCGTATTTTCTTTGACGAGTTTCTTATTTTCATCGTTCAACATCAAAGACGCTGCTTTCGTGTTGCTCAGCTCATTGTCTATTGTTTGCTTATCATGTTTCAGCCCTTGAATATGAACATGGAGTTGTGCATTTATACTGTCAAGCTCTTCCTTTTGTTTCCTCGCTTCATCAAACTTGGAATGCAGGTCTCTCAACTCCTCCTTCCTCAGCAAAATAATTGTCTTGGCTTCCTCAAGCTGTATTATGAGTTTTGCATGTTCAAGCCATTGTGGTGTTGGCATTATTTGGTGCTCAAGAACAAATTCGTCAAATTTCATTTGTAAACCTTCTAACTCAAATTTCTTTACGAGAAGCTCCGCCTTTGTTTCTTGCAGTTGCGCGGCTAATTATGCAGACTTCATAAATTCTGCAGTTTGAGCGGATTATGTTGCTTCTGGACCTTCAGTATCCACACCTTCTTGCCATGGATCTGCTTCTACCTCATCGTCAAACAAAATTTTCTCCACATAGCTATTGTTTACAAACTTAAATAGATGAGTTTCTAACTCTTTGTCAACAAACACTTCCACCAACTTATCCTCAATGGATATGTCATCGGAGTCCTCGTATAAATTCTCCAATGTCGAATGTTCTTGCATATCAAGCAGTACACCCGTAATTGTTGTATCTGGAAAATCTTCCACTGATAGTTCAACAATTTCCAGGTTTTCAAGTTCTGTTTCTTCATTTAGATCTTCCTTAGGTTGTGGTGCATTATTTGCCCCCATTATCATGTCTGTTTCTTCATTTTGATCTTCCTCAGGTTGAGCTTCATCACTTTGTTCTCTTTCAGGTTGTAGTTCCTCATTCGGCTGTCTTTCATGTTGTTGTTTTGCAGTAGATGGTTCATCATTTTCTTGTTCTTCATTAAGTGGTTCAGGGTTGCAAAAGAATATCCTGTTGCAAGAGTTCACCTTTCTCATCTGACAGTGGCAAAATGCTTTCCATTATCTGCAACCACTTATTCAATGTGAGTATCGTGCACCAGCAATTTCATGCAACACTAATTATATGCACCAGATATTTCATGCACCACTAATTACATGCACCAGCTATTTCATGGTAATTACATGCACCAGCTATTTCATGTGCTAATTTCATGTACCTTTTTTTTTATCTTGTGATGCTTATGCGCTGGTAAGATATCAAGTGCAAGCTACTACACAAGTGATGTCATATGTAAATTATGTGCACCAATAAATTCATGTTGTAATTACGAGCACCACTTACGCATGTCATGCACCACTAATAACATGCACCAGCTATTTCATAATAATTACATGCACCAGTGGCTCGGAACATGCACCAACTATTTCATGGTTATTACATGCACCAATGGAAGGTTACCTGCACAAATTACTTCATGTGCATTGCATGTACATTACATGCACCAATGAAAGGTTACCACAACCAATGAATTCATGTGTATGGCATGTACAAAGTGATAAGTGTCGTTTTTACACTTATTTTGCTATGATTTTTTATTGATTTTCGTGTTGATTCCTGGATAATTTATGCTTTTTGGTATATATTTGTTGATTTTAGGAATCTAGGTGGAAGCGCCTAAAAGTTGAGGATTTGAGTTATTTAGCGATGAAAATGGCCAAATCGAGCTAAGCAATTGAGAGATGGAGAAAAATCTTGAGATTCAATATTATTGAGCACGGTGATCGATCTTATCACCGATCGATCGTCGTTTGATGAAAAGTGAAAAACAAAAGTTGAGTTTTGACGATCGATCGACATGAGCCCCACGATCGATCTCCTAAGGCAAAAAAATTGTGAGTAGATATGAACTCGACGTTCGATCGCCACATCTATCACTGGTTGATCGTCTGTCGCGAAAAAGTCTAGATTGGATGATTTTGAAGAATTTGTGTGCACAAGATGATGGGTTCCTCCTCCATTATATAAGAGACTTAATACACGAAAATTTTGACATTTGCACATATTTTTCCGGACCTAATAGCAGCCTCCACCCATACCATATCACCACAAGCCATTGAAGAGCAATAGCAATGCAAGAGAAGGAACTTCGGAGCAACGCACGGAGTCACTACCTTGTTTATTCGTATTTCTAGACTTGCTTACCTTTTATTCTCATATTTTTATGTTAAATTGTTGCAAAACATACTTATGCATTATTTGATGCTTGTTGGCTAGACTTGTTTATGAAGACTAGGGGATCCCATGTTTGAATCTATGATTTAAATATTATTTTTTGGTTCAATTCTTATAATCTCTGCGCATAATTTACGTATTTAATACTTTCAAAAGATTAGGTACCTTTTGCATGAATTTTGAAATCGTAATTGACTTGGCCATCGATATTACGCTACGACATAGTGAATTAGGCGGTGGGTTTTAGGTTGAGATGGACCAAGTAAAATATAGCACACGTGTGATAGCAATAGATTTACCAAAATCGAAGGCTAGTTGTTTTTGTAAGTAATCCAACAAGCATGGTACGCAGCGGAATAAAATTTTTGGATTACTACACACCGGATCTATACATAGGTTTTCATATCGGATTAGGGATTACAAAAGTCTCACCCTTGTAGCATGTTTGAGCAGATTCCACGAAGCAGCACCACGTCCAACGCCTCCTTCGAGTCACTAACACTTATCAAGTTTTGCCTCAACGGTATCCACACGATCAAATCGGTAAGGGATAATTTAAGAACAAAGTGCTAGATTTGTTCTTAAACCAATACACGAAGCACACTCGATTCACAATCGAATGATCGCCGGAATTCACCAAGTTTCTCTTCGGCTATCAAGAAAAACCGAGAGCTCCTTGTGATCGGCGGCCGTGTGCCTTGTGCTAGGTTGGAATGAATTGTGTTGTGTTAATTTTAATTAATCACATTGTAATCAAATTATATATGATTTAATTAAAGGCTTTCACAAAGCCTCATGGGCCCAATCCCATGATTTAATTAAATCTTTATATTCATTTAATTAAGACTCTTCTTAATTAATTAATTCATCCAATGAATTTGATTCCCTTTATCGATTTAATCTTTTGTGCGACCCGATAGGATCTTGTAATGTTGGCAGTGACATAAAATCTCATTTTACGTTACAAGCAAAGAGCGGTGTCTAGCAACACATCAAGGCTACCCAAATTACAAGAATGTCTTTGACTCGACATAACATTTAGAACTTGTGATAATATTAACCATGTAACTTAATCCCTTTGTCCTTTGTGTTTAGATTGAACACGAGTCATGGAATAGTCATACTCGTATATTCAATCTTTATTTCTTGATCCCCAAGTTTAACTAGAATAAACGAATAAGCTCGATATCACATATCGACTCATTCGAGCATGGCCATGCATTTTAGTCTCACTTGATCAAGGGCCAAACACTTCTCCTGTTATATAGGAGGGACAAATCCTATCTCGACCAATCAACATCCCTCTGCATAATTCGTAGTGTATCCAATAGTTGTCTTTATAGTTTACCCTGTTACAGATAACGTTTGACAATATCAAGATACATAACTCCTTATGTTGGGATCTCTGATGATCACAAGTCGTAAGGATTACATACATTATTATCACTATGAGAATTGCATATGACAATCATATAACTATCCATGCTGCATTCTCATGGTGGGTCTGTCCAGTACATCGTTCTCTAACATGTACCCATGTGTTGATTTGATATCTCATATCAATGAACAATTCATCAATCAACACATACTAGTCTCTGTGTATTATCATTATCCTGATTCATGATAACACTTGACTAGGGACAATGTTTAAGAATAATACAATATTATTCTAAGGACATTAACATATATATTAATTCACATTGCACAGTTAAACGAATAATATATAATAATGAATTGCCATTCATAAAATCATAAACATTGTATGTCAAAACAATCATCCAATGATGTGTCTTAAAGCATATCCCAACAAATCTCCCACTTGCACTAAGACCACTCAGACATATACCTAATGCCTAGAGATCTAGTATGACGATCATGCTTCTGCTGTGATAGTGGCTTCGTCAATGGGTCAGATACATTATCATCTGTTGGTACTTTGCATATTTTAACATCTCCCCTTTCAACGATTTCTCGAATGAAATGAAAGCGCCGAAGTATGTGCTTGGATCTTTGGTGAGATCTAGGTTCCTTAGCCAATGCGATCGCTCCATTGTTGTCACAATAGAGTTCTATCGGATCTTTAATGCTAGGCACCACTCCAAGTTCAGAAATGAACTTCCTGATCCAAATAGCTTCCTTTGCTGCATCCGAGGCAGCAATATACTCAGCTTCCGTTGTAGAATCGGCTACTGTCTCTTGCTTTGAACTCTTCCAGCTCACAACACCTCCATTTAGGCAATACACATATCCAGATTGCGATCGATAATCATCTTTGTCGGTTTGGAAGCTTGCATCAGTGTAACCCATTACATTGAGCTCTTCCTCACCTCCATAAATCAAGAATGTATCCTTAGTTCTTCTCAAGTACTTCAGGATATTCTTGACAGCAATCCAGTGACCTTCACCTGGATCAACTTGATATCTGCTCGTCATGCTCAAAGCATACGATACATCGGGACGAGTACATACCATGGCATACATGATAGATCCAATAGCTGACGCATATGGAATCTTACTCATGTGTTGTCTCTCATCTGGTGTTGAAGGACACTGTTCCTTTGAGAGATATATACCATGTGTCATAGGCACGAATCCTTTCTTTGATTCTTGCATGCTAAACCTTTTAAGCACTTTGTCTATGTATGTACTTTGACTTAGGCCAAGTAATCTTCTTGATCTATCTCTATAGATCTTGATTCCTAATACATAGGTGGCTTCACCCAAGTCTTTCATAGAAAAGCAATTCCCTAGCCAAATCTTTACAGATTGTAAGGCAGGGATATCATTCCCAATGAGAAGTATGTCATCTACATACAATATTAGGAAGATAATTATGTTCCCACTGACCTTCTTGTAGACACAAGGTTCATCTAAATTTTTGATGAAACCAAACTCTTTGACCGCATCATCAAAACGAAGATTCCAACTCCGAGAAGCTTGCTTCAATCCATAAATGGATCGTTGTAGTGCATATCTTTCCAGCATCCTTTGGATCGGCAAAACCCTCGGGCTGTGTCATGTACACATCCCAAGCAGATTTCCATTAAGGAAAGCTGTTTTGACATCCACCTGCCAGATTTCATAATCATGAAATGCAGCTATTGCAAGTAAGATCCTTATGGATTTAACCATGGCCACTGGTGAAAAGGTTTCATCATAGTCAATACCATGAATTTGTTTGAATCCTTTTGCAACCAGTCGACCTTTATAGGTTTTTACATTACCATCCATATCGGTCTTTTTCTTGAAAATCCATTTGCACCCTATGGGTCGTACCCCTTCAGGTGGATCAACCAAAGTCCATACTTGGTTTGCATACATGGATTCCATCTCAGATTTCATGGCCTCTTGCCGTTTCTCAGAATCAGTGCCCATTATAGCTTGTTGATAAGATGACGGCTCATCCTCATCAATAAGTAGTAAGTCACCTTGTTGAGTCACAAGAAATCCATATCTCTGTGGCTCCCGGTGTTCTCTTACAGACCTACGCTGGGTTTGTGTCTCTTGAGCAGGTACTTCGTCCACAACAGCTTGCGGTGCCTGCTCTGTTTCCATCTCAATCTCAGGTTCAGTGTTTTCTTGTGGTTGAACTTCACTAAGTTCTATTTTTCTCCCACTGGTTTTTCTAGAAATAAATTCTCTTTCAAGAAATACACCAGTCCGAGCAACAACTACTTTGTTCTCGGTGGGATAATAGAAATAGTATCCTTTAGTTTCCTTAGGATACCCCCACAAATAAACACTTATCAGATTTGGGTCCAAGTTTGTTAGTGGCGTGACATCTAACGAAAGCCTCACAACCCCAAAACTTCATAAAAGACATACTAGGACGCTTCACAGTCCATATCTCATATGGTGTCTTTTCCACTGATTTAGATGGAACACGGTTCAGTAAGAATATTGTTGTTTCTAAAGCATGTCCCCAAAAGGATATCGGAAGATCTGCATGACTCATCATTGATCGAACCATGTCCAACAAAGTTCGATTTCTCCTCTCAGATACAACATTCATTGTGGAGTATACGGATGAGTGAGTTGTGGGACTATCCCACACTCCTTTAGATAGTCATGAAATTCTTGACTTAAGTATTCACCTCCTCGATCTGATCGAAGGATTTTAATACTCTTGCTAAGTTGGTTTTGTACTTCATTCTTGAAATCTTTGAACTTTTCAAAGGTTTCATGCTTATGTTTCATTAGGTACACATACTCATATCTACTGAGGTCATCAGTAAATGTAACGAAATATTGAAAACCACCTCTAGCTTGTGTACTTATTGGTCCACATACATCACTATGTATTAGTCCCAATAAAACATTTGCCCTGTCAATATGTCCCTTGAAAGGGGCTTTAGTCATCTTGCCCATTAAACAAGATTCGCATGTTTCATATGATTCAAAATCAAATGAATCTAATACTCCATCCTTATGAAGTGCGGTTCTCGTTTATATGGCCCAAGCGACAATGCCAGAGATAAGTTGCATTACAATCATTATTTTTAATCCTTTTAGTATTTATGTTATAGACAGGCATATCAAGATTTAATAAATAAAGACCATTCACCATTTGTCCACTAGCATAAAACATATCATTTAAATAAATAGAACAACAGTTGTCCTTTATCATAAATGAAAATCCATACTTGTCCAAACAAGAAATAGAAATAATGTTTTTCGTAATAGAAGGCACAAAATAACAGTCTTTTAAAATCAACGATAAACCAGAAGGCAAAGATAAATGATAATCCCCTACAGCTAATACAGCAACTCTTGCTCCATTTCCAACTCGGAGATCAACTTCGCCTTTCGCCAACAATCTACTCTTTTTGAGGTCCTGTACATTTACACAAATGTGAGATCCACATCCAGTATCTAATACCCATGATGAAGAAGTAGATAAATTGACTTCTATAACAAAAATACCTGAAGTGGAAGTCACACTTCCTTTCTTGAGATCCTCCAGATATACTTTGCAGTTCCTTTTCCAATGATCGGTCTCACTGCAATGGAAATAGTTCCCTTCCTTTGCTATCCCTCCCTTTGGCTTCAGTGCAGAAGACTTTGGCTTAGATTTAACAAAGACCTTCTTTGCTTTCTTATTGCACTTAGCTTTGGCCTTTCCTTTGCTCTTATTCACAATAAGAACATTTGTGGCCTTAGTCTTCTTTGTATTTGCTTCATATGTTCTCAACATACCAAGCAATTATGGTAGAGTCTTTTCCATGTCAGTCATATTGTAATTTACTACAAATTGACTGAAGCTCTCAGGCAACGATTGCAAGATCACATCGGTGGCCAACTCTTGGTCCAATGGAAAACCCAATTTCTCCAGATTCTCAATGTACCCAATCATCTTGAGCACATGAGTTCCAACTAGGCTTCCCTCTACCATTCTGCACTGGAACAACGCTTTAGAGACGTCATACCTCTCTTGTCTAGCTTGCTGTTGGTACAATTGCTTTAAGTGTTCGATCATATCGAACGCCTCCATTTCCTCATGTTGCTTCTGAAGCTCAGAGTTCATGGTGGCAAGCATAAGGCAGCCAACATCAAGTGCGTCATTCTGATGCTTCTTGTAAGCATCTTTATCGGCTCTAGTAGCCGTCAGGGGAGGTTCCTCAACAGGTAAGGGTTCCTCTAGGACATATTGCTTCTTTTCTTGCTTGAGGACTATCCTCAGATTCCTATACCAGTCTAGGAAGTTTGTCCCATTTAATTTGTCCTTCTCAAGGACCGATCGCAGTGATAATGTGCTTGTTGTATTGTTAGTTGCCATGGATATCTACGATATAAATATGCAAAATAAGTTTATGATTTAATCATTTAACATGGTCTTATATTAAATGATACTCCCACTATTTTGTTTAAAAATATCAACCCTCGAAACCTTTAGTGGGCCAAGATCCATATTTCGCCTAATCTTGAGTTAGCTTTGGCTAATCGCCCAAGACTCGGTTATTTAGGTAGACAACACTTTGTCAATTACATCACATGTAATTCTTGGATAGTTGGATGAACAACGCTTTGTTCAGTTCATCAAATGAATTATTATCTAACACATGCCTCTAGGTTCCCAATCCTATTGAGATAACCTAGTTAAGTCGTACCCAATTTAAAGTATAACGGATATCACTTTTATCCTTTCGCGCCTTACTAAGATTGCCATGGTGCTTTGCTTTGGCAAACCCACACATGTTCAATCGAAGTCTTGACGAGTACTTTTAATTTTGGAAGGCATCTAAAACTTAATATTTTAGAGGGATTTATTGATCTCATGATTAGTTTGATAATTTAAAATATGTCCACTACATATAGGCATATACATATCTACATATATGTGAATACAATTATCAATCTAAAACATAAGATAAATCATGCATCAACATACATAATTAAATGTGACATGGTTATAGCCCCTACTAGCGATTTTCTCAAGCCAGTGAGAAAATCGTAAGAGTCAACCTAAGGTAACTTTACAAGCACCTTCTTTTGGCTCCAATTTTTGAATGGCCTCCTCATCCCGGCACCATGCTCCATCTTCATTGATCACCATCAATAAATAAACTATACTATATAACATTTACAAATATAGAGAATTCCTCGATTCACATTCGAGGGGAACATAGGGGAGGGATAACATTTAGAATAAAATAGAGAAGGCACGACACGCAGGTCGTATTATAAATTACAAACATTCACAAATCCTATCTAATAGGTCAAAGGGTTATAACCATGCACCATGCTCAAACAAACACATAAAACATGTTATATCATTTAATTAATTAAATTCTAAACATTTTAAAATTTGATTCTAATTAAAACTGTAAAATAAAATTTTGGAAAATTATCGTACGCTCGGGACATCACATCCAACGAACTAAAGCGACTAAACCATGAACCATCATGGTTCGAACCATCATGGACCACGGCTGGATCAATCATGGGCCTAGGGTTCGAAACCCTAGCCCACGACTTGGTCCGAGTCCATGTGGGTGCGGCGGCCGTCAAAACCTAGCCACATGCGCCGTCAAGATCTAATCTTGTGTTTCCATCGAGCCAACTTGTTCGAAACGCCGGAATTTATGAGCCACGAATCATGGTCAAGCCATGCACGGTGGTGGCTCAACCATCTCGAGCCAAGGGTTCGACGCACCCTTGCTCTCACGTGGTGAAGCCACTTATCCATGCATGCGAGAACCATTATCGAGCCAAAGAGTTCAAAACTCTATCCGTGTCTCGACACCTCCATGCATGAACATGAGCCACAACGGCTAGACCATCTCGAGCCAAGGGTCCGAAGCACCCTAGCCCTCATGTGGTGCAGCCGTGGGTCAAGTGCATAGGTGGTGGCCGAAAACAACTTGTTATGGATTCGATTATTCGCTTCGTGTATTGTATACATTAAACTTCAATTATATCAAATATAATTTCATGATAATTTCATAAACTCAATTTAATCATATCATATATGATTATATACAGTTATTATAGCATGCAATACAATTCTAATATGATTAAAACAATTTAACCACATAAATCCGATATGAGCCTTGAACCTGGCTCTGATACCACTGTAAGTAATCCAACAAGCATGGTACGCAGCGGAATAAATTTTTGGATTACTAGACACCGGATCTATACGTAGGTTATCATATCGGATTAGGGATTACAAAAGTCTCACCCTTGTAGCGTGTTTGAGAAGATTCCACGAAGCAGCACCACGTCCAACACCTCCTTCGAGTCACTAGCAACACTTATCAAGTTTTGCATCAACGGTATCCACACGATCAAATCGGTAAGGGATAATTTAAGAACAAAGTGCTATATTTGTTCTTAAACCAATACACGAAGCACACTCGATTCACAATCGAATGATCGCCGAAATTCACCAAGTTTCTCTTCAGCTATCAAGAAAAACCGAGAGCTCCTTGTGATCGGCGGCCGTGTGCCTTGTGCTAGGTTGGAATGAATTGTGTTGTGTTAATTTTAATTAATCACATTGTAATCAACTTATATATGATTTAATTAAAGGCTTTCACAAAGCCTCATGGGCCCAATCCCATGATTTAATTAAATCTTTATATTCATTAATTAAGACTCTTCTTAATTCATCCAATGAATTTAATTCCCTTTATCGATTTAATCTTTTGTGCGACCCGATAGGATCTTGTAATGTTGGCAGTGACATAAAATCTCATTTTACGTTACAAGCAAAGAGCGGTGTCTAGCAACACATCAAGGCTACCCAAATTATAAGAATGTCTTTGACTCGACATAACCTTTAGAACTTGTGATAATATTAACCATGTAACTTAATCCCTTTGTCCTTTGTGTTTAGATTGAACACGAGTCATGGAATAGTCATACTCGTATATTCAATCTTTATTTCTTGATCCCCAGGTTTAACTAGAATAAACGAATAAGCTCGATATCACATATCGACTCATTCGAGCATGGCCATGCATTTTAGTCTCACTTGATCAAGGGTCAAACACTTCTCCTGTTATATAGGAGGGACAAATCCTATATCGATCAATCAACATCCCTCTACATAATTCGTAGTGTATCCAATAGTTCTCTTTATAGTTTACCCTGTTACAGATAACGTTTGACAATATCAAGATACATAACTCCTTATGTTGGGATCTCTGATGATCACAAGTCGTAAGGATTACATACACTATTATCACAATGAGAATTGCATATGACAATCATATAACTATCCATGTTGCATTCTCATGGTGGGTCTGTCCAGTACATCATTCTCTAACATGTACCCATGTGTTGATTTGATATCTCATATCAATGAACAATTCATCAATCAACACATACTAGTCTCTATGTATTATCATTATCCCGATTCATGATAACACTTAACTAGGGACAATGTTTAAGAATAATACAATATTATTCTAAGGACATTAACATATATATTAATTCACATTGCACAGTTAAACGAATTATATATAATAATGAATTGCCATTCATAAAATCATAAACATTGTATGTCAAAACAATCATCCAATGATGTGTCTTAGGGCATATCCCAACAGTTTTCACAAATCGTATTAATCATCCAATAAAAACATGCGAGTGGTTTATTGTAACATTAATATTAGACTTGTTATAGCTTGACCATAGTATAACAAATGCAATATGAAAACTCGCCACCTTAGAGTGTAGGATATTAAATCTTAATTAATAGGAAAATTATGGGGGATTATGTGGGTGAACCGACGTCTTGATAATTGTGTCTATCATATTTCTTCATTATCTATCACTGCTTAGGTTAATTATTGTGTTTTATTCAATATAATATCATAATCACTGATAATCGTAGCTAAATATAGTTAAATTAATTGAAATTGCTACTTACTTTCTATTCCTCGTGGGTTCGACACTCGTACTTTTCATCTATTTACTAAAACTTGACAACCGCGCACTTGCGGTATAATCGTGCTACACTACAATTTACTCTTTAAATAAAGTGCGATAAATTTTTTGGCACCGTTGTCGGGGACAAGTTTAAGTAATATCATATTAGATTAGTTACAGCAATTTAACCATTTTCTTTTTGGTGTTTTGTTTTTGTTTTGATTTCATTTTACTACTACACTTTTTCTCTTTGTTTCTTGGTTTTTGCTGGTTATTACCCCTAGTGCATGTTAAGGAGTGAACGACCAACACTCGAGTTTTTTTACCCCAAAATTGGAAGAACCTGTCATAGGAGATTGCAAGAAGCTCGAGCAATGGCAGAAACAATCAAGAGGGAGGTGGAAGAAACAATGAAATGAATGAGGAGGTGTCAATTACACGATCACTGGTGGAGTACGCACAACCCTCTTTCCAAGGCAACCTGTCGAGCGTAGCTAGACCAGGATTCAAGATAATAACTTCATCAAGCCTGCTATAATTCAAATGATTCAACACTCGGTGCAATTTGGAGGATCGCCTACTAATGATCCTAATGCTCATATCTCCAACTTCTTGGAGACTGTGATATTTTCAAGCACAACGGTGTTACTGACGATGCCATCAGGTTACGATAATTCCCTTTCTCTTTACATGATAAAGCTAAGAGCTGGTTGAATTCACTGCATGCAGGATCGATGATGGCTCAAGCATTCTTATCAAAAAACTTTCCTCCATCCAAGACAGCTAAGATGTGCAACGATATCGCCATGTTCTTGCAAAATGATATTGAGACATTGTATGAAGCTTGGGAGGGCTCCAAGGACTTACTGAGGAGATGCCAACATCATGGTCTTCCTATTTGGCTTCATGTTCAAACATTTTATAATGGTTTATTTTTTGATAATAGATCTATGGTTGATGCAGCAGCAGGAGGTACCATTATGAGAAAGACACTTGAGGAGGCCTATACACTTTTAGAGGAGATGACTTCTAACAGTTAGCAGTGGCAGTCTGAGAGGAACGTGCCAAAGAGACCGATTGGGCTTCATCAACTTGACGATGTTACAACAATATCAGCTCATTTGAATGCATTGAGCAAGAAGCTTGATAGTTTGAGCATGACAGCGATACAAGTTCAATGATCATCTGTGATTTATGTGGGGGCAACCATCCGAGCACGGAATGCCAAACATGTACTCCTTTTGTTCAATCTATTGAAAGACTAACCATGTAGGAAACATGTCATCGCAGAACAACCACTACTCCAATGCCTAAAACCAACCTTGGAGGAACCATCCGAACTTCTCTTGGTCCAACCAAAAGAATCTGTTGAATCCACAACCACCACCGGGCTATCCACCGAAGTCGAGCATGGATGAGTTATTAACCAAGTTCATTACTTCGACAAAGACTAGAATGCAAAATCAAGACGCTTCGATAACGAACTTGGAAACTCAAGTGGGGCAGTTAGCAACCATATTGGCTGGACGAGCTCAATGTGCATTGCCTAGTGACACCGAAAAGAACCCCAAGGATCAAGCCAAGGCCATATCACTAAGGAGTGGAAAAGAGATTGTTCCACAAACTGACAGTAAGATTGATGAGCACGAAGGTTAGTTTGATGGCGAGGATAATAGTCAGACACGCGACAAGGGTAAGTCTACTACTACCACTACACCTATCACACCAACCAAGAAGGTACAGATCCCTCTCCCATTTCATATTGCATTAAAAAGGGTTAAGGTAGATGCTAGTTTTGCTAAGTTCTTAGAGATCTTTATGAAATTATAGATAAATATTCCATTTGTTGATGTCTTACTTCAAATGCCTAGTTATGGTAAGTTTTTGAAGGATTCTGTCAAATAAGAGGAAATTGGGTGAGCATGAGATGATAAAGTTAACTGAGGAGTGTTCTGCAGTTGTTCAAAATAAAATGCCTCCTAAGTTAAAAGATTCAGAGAGTTATTTGATACTTTGCACTATTGGGTCTATTTCATTTACAGAATCTATATGTGATTTGGGTGCAAGTATTAATTGTATGCCTTTGTCGATTTTCAGGAAATTGGGACTTGGAGAGCCAAAACCGACCTCGATTTGATTGCAGTTGGTGGACGACATGGGCCTAAGAAAAAGCAAAAGAAAGTCGCTTCATCTTCGCAAACATACGATGAGTTTAAGTTCGTCAACCAAGAAGCGGCTGATTGATATTTCATCTACCGCCGGGAACTACTCACTAGAGAAAGGGGCATGGACATCAACACTCTAGAATGTCCAGTGACCCAAGAAGCTAGGAGGAGAGGGTGGTTTGGATTCATCCAACAGACGTACGATGCAGTTGTTCCTATTGTGCGAGAATTCTCTTCCAACTTGAGGATTCTCAACGCCGATGTACCTAGCAATGTTTATGTCCCGGGAAAGTGGTTGAAATCGATTCTTATCAAAACAACGACCACTATCGGATGCCTTTGATAAAGATTATGACTACAACGCATTCATGGACGGTCCGGTCAACCACGATGAGGTACTCTCCTATATCATCATTGAGGGGACATAATCGAAACTGACCAACCATGGAGATCCACAGTTAGTCCTTAAATCACAGTTAAAAGCGGATGGACAAGCTTGGTTCTCTTTCATAGTTTCATGGGTCATGCCATCAATACCACACTTCGGAAGTCACCAAGGAGCGAGCTGCCTTGGTGTATGTCATCCTCACTGGGAAATCTGTGAATTTAGGGAAAATTGTGAATGACAATATCCGAAGCTTTGGAAGGCGTCCTCTCACTTCTGGCTTACCGTTTCCTTCTATCATTACTACCATGTGCAAGAAGTGTGGCGTTGTCTGGGACACCGCTGACGAGCTCCTGCCACCCAAAGGACCCATAGTGGTAGACGCGCCACCACCACCTACTGGCCGACGTAGAGCAAAGCCGCGACCCTTGAGAAGTCCTTCTACTGGACCATCATCATCTGCTGCTACAATGCCTACCCCTGTGATTGGACTCACTCCACCACGATCTACAAGAGATACACATTGAATACGCCTTGAACAAAGGGAAATCCGCATTCATCAAACTACAACATTTCATCAAACTTGTCGATTAACAATGAACATAAAAATTTCAAACCCTATTTGAAGAAAAACACTAATTTCAAGAACTCATTTTCACTGTTTAACAACAAGCCCTAAAATGACAGAAAACCCAAATGTAATACATACCAGATTTTGTCAATCATTTTCTCTGCTTTGTCTTTTTTTCCCAGCGTCTTCCATCAAGGTTTTGCTTTCTTTTGGCGCATCTTTTCTTGGGGTTACATAGACAAAATCTTAGGCTTCTTGAATTGAAATGAAGGGGTGGGAGTATTTGAAACGAAGCGTGAAATTGAAACGAATGGGTGGGATTTCTGATGCCATCGAAGAAAAGTTATTTTTTTTCGAACTGGTGGAATGCAAAACTTGAGTAGATAGAATTCTAAACGAAGAGAGATAATCGAAATTGGAAGATAAAGGGTTTGCCGCCTTTGCATGAATTTTAAGGGTAGATTTGTCAGTTACATTTAACGTGGACTTAAGTGGTTGGATTTTTTTTTACTGGACTAGGTTGATTAATGTTTCACCACAATGGACCGGCCTGAATTTCCCCCCAAAAAAAAAAGCAGAGTAAAAATATTAAAGGACAGAAGAGTAAAAAATAGATTTCTTTCTGGGCGTTCAAAGCCATCTTTTCTACATCTTCCCTTATTCCATCGAATGGAATTATTCACTAGAAGACTATAAATTACAACACTTTGTACAATCCCACTTAGGTCAAACTCATACTTATGGTCTAAGTATACAAATTGGTTGTTAGACATACGAAAATGCATGATACAATTCAACTTCAACTGGTGGTATGTCCTGACTTGGGTAGGTTCATATTTTCATAACATGGAGACGTGGATACATCATGAATATTTGATAAAGTTGGTGGCAATGCTAATCGATATGCCTAATTTCCCACACGTTCTAATATTTCATAGGGACCAACATAATGTGGCAACAACTATCCTCTCATAACAAATCAAATTTTACCTCTAAAAGGTGAGATTTTTAGAAATATGCGATCTTTGAAAAGCAAGCGGTCTACGACGATGGCCTGCATAACTATATTGTCAATCTTGTGCATCTTCATTCATTTTCTGATCAGCTGGATTGTATCGTTCATCTCCTGGATCATTTCTGGACCAGTCAATTGCTTGTCACCTATTTCATTCCAAAATAATTGTGATCTGCATTTTCGTTCGTAAAGGGCTTCAAATAGTGCCATCCCTATACTTCGCTAGATGCTGCTGTTGTACGAGAATTCTACTAGTGGTAAAGCATCTTGCCACCCAACATGAAATCAATGACAATCGCAGTATACCACCTTCTGCATTCTTAGCTCTTTCGATGCTTATGCATACCCAGTAGGTAAACCAGACACCATATAGGTAGATATTGTTTTTTACAGGTTCCTATGACAAAGCTCAGAAAACAAATTGCCACACGATTGAAAGATTCCCAGAACACATTTGCATTGTCGACAACATTCAACAATGTTGACATGTAAGATCAGTTCTCTATGTTTCGGTTTTAGTTTATTGCTCCTTTTTATGGTCTTGTTTCTAACCTTTTGGTTAAATGGCAAGGGAAATGCATCTTACATTCGAGATTTCTATTTAAATAGGCTAGACATGTTTGAACTAAATCACATTGCTGGAATTGGAGTATTTCAATGTTTCTCTCTCTATGGGTTTCAGGCAGCTATCGTGTAATGCGTCGATCTGATGTCGACATATGTGATATGGTTATGGTGCAATTATGAATAATTACGGTATGATGTGGACTCGGGTTCGGGTTGAACCGAGCAGGAGTAATGCTATGCATGAATGAAATCTAGTTGGACATTAATGAATGCATATGTATATGTGAGAAATCAAAGATGGTGAGTTAATAACATAGACATGTGCTTAGTGGACAAGAGACTTACCATGTATCATAGGGTTGGCTATTAAAATGCATCACATAGTTGGGTCCTAGTGTGTCCGACATTTGACATGAATTTGAGGGGATTTTCATATGAGTTTGTGTTGAATTTGAAGGTTAGAATATATATCTAACATCAGATTTTAGAACACATACTTACACCATAAACACCTACAAATCTCTGCACTTTCTTTGGACTCTCTTGAAGGTTTGTCTTGGATTTACACTTGCAAAGACCTTTGTACACTAAGAGGAAGTGATTTACTTGTTAAGGGGAGAACAACTTCATTACTTTCTCATGTTATAGGAAGTTCTTTGGTTGTGATGGAATTATGGAGCATGAAAAACATGTATGGTCAATTGTTGCATCAAAGTGTATGTGAATCTAAGAACCAAGGTGTAAAAGTATGCAAACATGTTTATATGATGCTAGAGATTACATGGAACAAGTTGTAATGGTAGGAAGTGAGGTGTGGGAGAAATACCAAGAAAAGAGGTAGGAAATCGCCATGGTTTTTTCAGAAAACAGAGGAGGCGATCGATCGCTACCTAAGAGGCGATCGATCGCTTGAGGCTAAACATGAGAGTGGCGGTGTGATGAAAGATCGATCGCTTCAAGGAATCAATCGATCGCATCGAGGCATAATGTTTTTCAAAGGGTAGGCGATCAATTGCATGAAAATGAGGGATCGATCGCTCCTAGCCAGAAAGTTTAGGCGATCGATCGCGTCAAACATAGGGATCGATCGACTTTTTGAAAAATGTTATGTTTTTGTGGACTTTGATTTTGAAGCCTATTATAACATGATATATTGCTGATATTGTTGTAGCATCATCACAGGGGACAGGACGACGAGGCGGTTAGACATTGACGCCTGATTTCTATCTTTGCGTCGCACGACAGTTTCGTGTTGACGTACGAGTATATGATATTTTTGTGATGATGATGATGTGGACATTGTATCATATGATTGGTGGTATCATATGCATGTACATTTATGATATTCATATTGTTGAGATGGATGTCACGATACATATGTAGCATATGCTTTGGCTGATATCAGTGCCACAATAGGTATGCCAGTGTTGGGCATATGCTTTGACTGGGATTATTGCCACGATAGGTATGCTGCATATGCTTTGGCATGAGAGGTATACTCCGGTCGAGTATATGCTCTGGCTATTATAACGTGTGAGGACGGTGCTATGATATGTGCTGCTAATATGAAGATCTGAGGAGGTTCCACTGACATATTGAGCTGAGATTTATAACAGGATGATAAGTGAGACATGTCATGACATGTTTGCATTTGATGATGCATGATACAGAACAATCACAGTTGATATTTATAGTGCTTTATCGTTTTATGTTTCTTATTGTTATAGCACTGAGATGGTTGTTTAACTATACTCATGTTGTGTGATTGTTTCTGTAGGGACTCATAGACATGGGAGGACGGGATTGTGAGTCTTATTCCGATGCGAGCTGAACCACTGCTTCCTAAGTTGTATTGGCCTAGGTTGTTTTGTTGTACATATGATGTATATTATGACATGGTTTTGTCAATAATGTAACAACCTACATAAGTAAACTCGTAATCAGTGTATGATTTACTTAATTCCTACTCACATATGTATAATGAACTGATACATAATGGATTAAGTAACGAGGACCCCACATTAGTGGTATCAGAGCAGTGGTTTGAGAACGGGGTGAATAAGGGTAGATGAACTGTATTAGGGAATTGTCTATCACTTACAAGCATGTTGAGAGTATTGAACTGGTGTTATACTAACATGCTTTATTTATTTGTCTGTTGTTGTTAACCCTGGATTGCAGTAATGGCAGACAGAGTACCGCATGATGTTGGGGATGCTATGAGTGGTAATGCTAGTGTTGGATTGGCGCCTGTGCCAGCACCACCACTTGGGCAAGGGCTAGTAGACATGTACTGTTACCCGGGGAATTAACTTTGACCCAGTTTCTGAGTTATCAGCCACCTCGTTTTGAGGGTACTGAATCAGGGGAACAAGCAGAGGAATGGTTGGAACGTGTTGAACAGATCTTTGTGTCATCACCATGTGCCAAGTCCGTCTGGTTAAGTTTGGCTGAGTTTCAGTTAGCAAAGAAAGCGATGATGTGGTGGAAAGCCACATTAATTGAGTTGCGAGCTCAGGGACAGATTGTGGATTGGAATGTATTCAGAACTCGTTTTCTTGATCACTATTTCTCTGTGGCTGCGAGGCAGAGGAAAGAAGATGAGTTTACTAATCTCAAACAGGGAACCATGACAGTGTCTGATTATGCTTTGGAGTATTCTTCATTGTTACGGTATGTACCGCATATCGCTGCAAACATAAAGGCAAAGATCAGACAGTTTGTGAAGGGCTTAAGACCTAAATTATTTGATAGGGTGATTTCGAATAACCCTACTTCTTATGAAGAAGCGCTGACAAGAGCTGAGATGGCTGAGATTGCAGTTGGAGTTTATAAGGATGGAGGACAATCGCAAACACCTACAACAGATAGTATGAGACCCAGAGGAAACCGTTTAAAGCATCACAAGAGGTTCTTCTTCCTCTAGATTTGGTGGAAAGCGGTTTGCGATGCGGAAATGTTGTGAACGAGGTGCCAATGGACAGTCCCAAGGCAGTGGTAGTAGAGTAGTAGCAGTGGCTGAGGTGTACAATGTTTTAAGTGTGGAGGACCACATTTTAAACGAGATTGCCCACAACTTGATACGCCCGTTTGTTTTCGATGTGGGATGGCAGGACACATGATAAGAGATTGTCCTCAAGCGGGAGGACAACAGATGAGAGAGAATGTGCCTGACAGTACAGTGCAGCAGAGACCACATGGTGTTCCACGGACTGGTGGAGGACAGAGAGCAGGAACGCCTCAGGCTCAGGTGTATGCACTGAACAAGGAGCAAGCAGAGGCAGCTCCTGATGATATGATAATGGGTAAGTGTAGTTTATTTACTTATCCTGCTTTACTTTTGATTGATACTGGTGCATCACATTCATTTGTTGCACAAGCTTTTATTGACCGGTATCATATATGCTCGTCTCCACTGTTGATGCCTCTGTATGTCTCGACACCCATGGGATCTACTGTGATGACTTGTCAGAGTGTGACTGATTGTGTTATTCAGCTTGATACTGATTATGGAATACAGGCTGATTTGATTGTGTTAGATATGATGGATTTTGACTGTATTCTTGGTATTGACGTGTTGAGCAGATATAAAACTGTTGTAGATTATTGTCAGAAGACAGTGAGAATTCAGTCTGCTACTGGAAATCAATGGCTCTTCTATGGACAGGGATCACGTGCAAAGATTCCTTTGATATCTGCTATTCGATTGTCCCGTTTGTTAGAACGTGGACATACGGGATATGTGATTTATGTTGTTGATATAACAGATAAGAAAGTAGAAAGAAGAGTGGAGGATATACCAGTGGTTGCAGAGTATGCAGATGTATTTCCAGATGAGATTCCTGGATTTCCACCAAGTCGAGAAGTGGAATTTGGTAATGAATTGGTACCTGGTACTTCTGCAATTTCACGAGCACCATCAAATGGTACCAGCTGAATTGAGAGAGTTGAAAACTCAATTACAAGACCTATTGGACAGGGGTACATACGTCCTAGTGTATCATCTTGGGGTGATCCGGTATTGTTTGTTAAAAACAAGGAGGGTTCAATTCGACTGTGCATTGATTATAGACAATTGAACAAGGTAACGATTAAGAATAAATATACTCTTCCCCGTATTGATGATTTATTTGATCAGTTACAAGGATCGATGATCTATTCGAAGATTGATTTGCGATCTGGTTATCATCAACTACGTGTGAGGAAAGAAGATGTACAGAAGATAGCATTCAGAACTCGCTATGGACATTATGAGTTCCTAGTGATGCCATTTGGTGTGATGAATGCTCCAGCTGTCTTCATGAGTTTAATGAATTAAGTTTTCCAGGAATACCTTGATCACTTTGTCATTGTGTTTATCGATGATATACTGATCTATTCTCGGAGTGAAAAAGAGCATTTCCAACATTTGCATATGATATTGCAACTATTGAGAACACATCAATTGTATGTCAAACTCAGTAAGTGTGAGTTTTGGTTGCATAGTGTTGGATTTTTGGGGCATGTGATATCTAAAGATGGTATATCAGTTGATCCGAGGAAGATAGAAGCAGTGTTGAATTGGTCAGCTGTGATGACCTGGGATTATAGATGTTAATCCCGGAGTATTAATGACCCCTAAAGTTGTTTTACGTGGCGATTTGGAGTTTAATCGCGGTGTTGGGCCATCCAGGCTCGTCTATTTGAGTAGTTGGGATCGTTGGATCCCGATGTTGAGATTGTATTCTCATTTGGGTGAAAAACCTATGAGTTGGGTTTTAGTGTGACTCGGGATCTGGGGTGCTTTGTGTGGGCACCGGTAGGGGGTTTTTGAAGTTAGAGAGAGAATTTTAAAAAAAACAGATGATTTTTAATGAATCGTGATGTATTTGTGGGGCTTTTAGAATTTGGGGTAATTTTGCTATATATACCAGTTGAACCCGAGATTTTAATTTTTTTTAAAGACATTTCTTCACCTTGCCCGCCTCTCTCTCTCTCCCCGCGTTCTGCCCATTTCCCGTTGCCCAAACCCCCGCGCGTAAAAGCGTCGCGCCCGCCGCCGTCCGGCCACCATCCGGCGCGTCCGGACCGCCGTTAGCTTTGTCTCGTCCAGGCGCAGCTTTCCACACCGGTAATTCGAAGTTTCGTCGCAAATCGCGTTCGGATTACCAGAAATGCGTCCGATTTCTAGGGTTCTTCGATTTTCGACCGATTTCCTTCCGATCTTCGTATGGGTAACCTTCCTTACCCCTTTTTCATGCTTCTCATGTAATTCCCTGCCTTTTTGTGATGTATAGTTCGAATTAATTCCCTAATTTCGTGAGGGTTTGTGTTCGAATTTAGGGGTTTTGGCAGGGGGGGTGGTGATTCTTGTTGTTAATCGTTTATTTCATGTTTTAGATGAATTATGGTGCTTGGTTGGGTTCGAATTGTGATGTTAGGGTTCAAAAATTGAAAGGCGGTTCTTGAGCAATTTTCGTTGGTACTTCATTCGTTTTCCCTCCCTGCATGTGCCCAGCCCCGGGTCTTTTAGATGGTTAATTGTTGTGTGTTGGCAATATTTTTGTATAAGGGTTATGAATGTGCTTGAGCATGGGTTGCATGTTCGTAAATAATTGTGAATTATTTATCGTGTTAGCACATCATTCCTCGGGGCATGGGACTCGAGCAAGGTTTGGCTCGAACTACGGAGATTTAAGGTACGTGCGACGTACGAGCATTACTTTATATTAGAGCATTTGTGAAATGCATAATGTATTTTGATTGCATTAAATGGTTGTGCGTATGGTTATATATATATGTTGAGATAGCTATGGAGCGACCTAATCTTGATATCGCCGCCACAAGCGTGCGTGATACTAGAGTAGTATAACCTTACATGATATATGGGGTTCTGGATTTATATGACCATTGTAGGGCATTGAGATGCCTGAGAATGACTGTGGAATCATGTAATCATTATAAGACATTTGAGATGTCTGAGTATAATGGAGAATTGGTAAAATAAATGCGAGGCATTTGAGCTATCTGTGATTAATAGCGAAGTTGAGAAATCAGTATTTGATATTGAGATATCTATATTTGCATGTATAACGAATTTGGAATCACTATTTATTGATATTCGAGAATTAGGCATGCGATGAGTTAATCAATGTGTTGATTTACTGATCTTTGAGATTTGATGAGTTTGATGATTGTGAGAACAGGGACAGTACACGGAATCCCGGATGAGGACGTTGCCATCCAGGGAGTATCATTTGAATTCATTAGTATTTACTTTTGTTGTAAATTATGAATTTCATTATTGTGATTATGAGATTTTGTGTATTGGTATGCTCACCACGTTGGGGACTGTCTCTGTTGGGGTAGGTGAACAGGTACATCGATGGCTTTGGAGCTGAGCTCGAGCTGTTGATTGGGTATACTCTCAGGATCGTGGTACCAGGGCTTGATGGAGCATGGTATCGTATAGAGTACTTATATACACCCGATGGTTATATACACATTCATGATGCTCGCATGTGAGCACGGTTATACTTATATATGGATTGTATATAAAGGCATGAGCCTTTCTCTCTTTCATTCTATATTGCATGCAATTAAGGGTAGAATTGCTAATGATATGAGAGTCATTGGTGTATTATGTGGGTGTTGAAACCCACTTTTGTTGTCTTATGTGTGGTGTCTTCCCTGGCTGGGAATTTACTTAGTGTTGCTGTATTCTGTTGAGTATTGTGTTTTCCCTGGCCGGGAATTATGTTATGTGATGTGCTTTTATTTCGGGATAGCTCAATTTATGGGGAGACTATGCCCAAATTTTTATAAAAGTCCACAATGTAAAAAGTGGTGTAATGGGGATGGTAATGGGCGAAATCTATGAGTCTATTTGTTGGTAGAGATGATCTTATAACGTTGAATATTAAAGAAATTTTGTAATTGCCATTCAATGGTAAAGTATCATCTGAGTTTCCCGATTTATTTTTATTGAAAGCATGTGCCACACATAGTGGTTAATACACTAATCAAGGGTTAAGGGCTAGGGGTCCTTACATTAGTGGTATCGGAGCAGTGGTTAGCTCTTTGGGACTGTTGAAGGCCTGGAACATGCTGATAGGGACGAGTAGCACATATTTATGCATGATAGTAGCTAGTGTTGTGTGACAACACTATTTTGCTTATGTGCATTTGTAACATGTGATCATAGTGAAACGATTATATGTCATGACATCTATAGAATCATAATATAATCTGTTGATTATGATTGTGAGTTGTGACACAGGGACAACCAAATGGAGCATTTTGAAATGCATTGGGATACAGGAAGTACTTTGTACTCATAGTTTATGCATTTACTCATTATAATCACATTGTGAGGAATATGGATTATCGTATGCTCATGGTTTGTGATTGTTCCTGTAGGGACACTATGACGCGAAAGGCTAAGGCCAGGGTTGAAAGACACAACGGTAACCTGCGTTTTATATACATCATGGAATTATGCATTGTGGTTGCATGTGTACAATGGAGTGATGATTTTAATGCTCTGCCACCAAATGTTGAAGCGAGGGGTGGGAGTGCCGCATGTCGCATTGAGCGAGGTGCATTAAAATACACTCATGATGATGTATGTTGGAATATGGAATATGCTTTGTGTTGCAGGTATAGAAGGGATACTTGGTGAATATCCCATTAGTCATTGTTATGGATGAGTGATGATTTTAAATGCTTGCCGCTATTTATTGTTTTGTGCCGCTGAAATGTGATGCGAGGGGTGGGAGCGCCGCATGTCACATTGAAGGGTGGTTATCATATGAGGCGAGGAAAGAATATTTGTCGCTAAAATGTGAAGCGAGGGGTGGGAGCGCCGTATGTCCATTTAAGCGAGGTTATTCTATGCCGCCTGTATGTGAAGCGAGGGGTGGGAGTACCGCATGTTTTATTTGAGCAAGGGGCATTAAAATACACTACCGTAACAATGACTAGGGACCGGCTATTCGATTGGCGATGGTTCTTGCCGCCAGGTATCTTGATAGTGATGTTTCATTCCGCTATATTGATTGGCGATGGTTCATTCCGCCAGATGTATTGATGGCGATGGTTCTTGCCGCCAGGTATATTGATAGCGATGGTTCATTCCGCTATATTGATTGGCGATGGTTCATTCCGCCAGATGTATTGATGGCGATGGTTCTTGCCGCCAGGTATATTGATAGCGATGGTTCATTCGCTATATTGATTGGCGATGGTTCATTCCGCCAGATGTATTGATGGTGATGGTTCTTGCCGCCAGGTATATTGATAGCGACGGTTCATTCCGCTATATTGAATGGCGATGGTTCATTCCGCTATATTGATTGGCGATGGTTCATTCCGCCAGATGTATTGATGGCGATGGTTCTTGCCGCCAGGTATATTGATAGCGACGGTTCATTCCGCTATATTGATTGGCGATGGTTCTTGCCGCCGGATATATTGATAGCGATGTCTCATTCCGCTATTCTATTGACGAGGGATCATGCCGCTGATTCTATAGCGATGAGTTATACCGCTATGTGCGTAGCGCTGGATTATGTCGCCTACGAGCGATGGGTGCTGCTTGTGTACCGCTGGTGGACGATGGATACAGGTATTCCGCTATCTTGATAGCGATGAGGTATGGCATATTACTTTTGTTAGCATTATTGTGGATACTACGTGTTGTTATATACGTCATGTGTTTGAAGATGAGATTATGGATGTCGTGTATTGACATGTACCGTCATATGTTGACGATGTTAATTGGATGTCATATGTTGACATATGCCGTCACCGGATGACGATGACATAGCAGGTGTTCTATGTAGACGTGTAGCGTCGTTTTGATGATTAATACATTTATGTTTATGTATTTGGTTGTATAGTTCGAGTGCCTTTGGCGAGCACATGGTAGTGTCTGGGTCACTAGTTGATGAGAACATTATGCCGAGCAGGTTGCTCGAAGAATTATTGGGTGCACCGTACAGAATTGTACCGCACCACATATTCGAAGTATATATTGATATCCTTTGGGTATACTCGCTGGTTCGGCTAAGGCCAAGTGATTGGGTGGTAAGAGTAGTCATCGAGGAAACTACTCGCTTGTTACTAGGACATGTGGTAGACATGGTCACACCACCCTTGAGGGTGTAGAATGGATCCTAAAGGATTAGGATCAGGTTACGTTAAGTACATAGGGACACTGGAGTGTCCAGGGTGTATCAGCATTAGAGGAACGTCGGGTACAGACCCACTACTCTATTGATTTTTCTACGCGTGCGGAAACGTCCGTCTTGTTGGTAGGTTTGAGGTAAACCTAAAGGGGCAGTGACTAGTTTGTCTGCCGCGTGTGTGCAGCACCATGATGGGCTTGCTAGAGCCGTTATACTGCTCGTTGGAACCAAGTTTGGCAAATCGTAAGGTGATACGATGTGGATTGTGGTGGACTCTAGTAGTCACCACGTCATTTGAAGTTGAGGTTGTGTATGCCTCACTGAAACGCATATACGTTTATGTTTAATCTTGGTGAGACTTGTCTGGGACAGCTCATATTGTTGGAGTGCCAACAAGAGAGTCATCAAGTCGTCGTTGACTCGATTTGGGGAATCCGTGTACTTGGGATGCAATGGGTGTTATTGTATCCAGTTTTTCCGAACGGTGGTTCGAGACTAGTGGATCTCGAGTTCGATGGCACTTCACTTGTGGGGAAGGAGGTAATATTATACCTATTTGGGAATCTTTGAAAGATTCGGTAAGTTAATGCATGTGGTGTGGATTTTGGGAATCACACCGCGTGTTGTTAATCGTCGATTATCATCCTCCACTGAGTAGGGAATGACTCAGAATTGACAGTTGTGTTTGGGGCTTAGGGGTATGTTGTAGATACCCGAGCCAAGTGCATTGAGTATGCATGTGATGTCCGTGCTTAGGCAGGTATACCGGTGAATATACGGATGCCAGTTATTGATTTCCTTTTGTCAAGCATAGAGTTATGCTATTTTTGGATGGTTAAATCTCTGATGAGAGATATGGAACACCTGGAGATTGAGAATCTCCATGGCACGATAATTATGAGGAATAATCGTGAAGTTAGTTGACTCCCATTGAGGAGGGATTATCTTGTGTGGGTTGAGATGTTTCCTAGTTGATGTTTCCTCCGAGTTATACGATAGCCTTCCCAAGTTTGGATTGTTAAATCCTAGGGTTATCAAGGGATGGCAGGAATTCGGATTGGTTGGGTGTCGCTGTCGACACAAGCGTTGAGGATGCAAGGGGTTTATTGCATGTTCTTTCAGAATTTACGACTCTGCGGAGTCTCGATGGTTATTCTGATCAGGATGTGATTCTTGGAATATCCGGAGGTGGACATCTTGTGAGATGTCTTTTGCGTGAATCTGTGGCCGTGAGTTGCCCAAATTGAGTTGCAATGATGCGACTGCTCCTTCGATGGAGGAGCTTTGAAAGTGGAAACCAGGTTTGGTATGTGTACACCGTGGTATATTAATGTTTCCCTCGTAACGATGTATGTTAGACATCGTGAGTCATGGTAGAGACGTCATTGAATGATATCTACGATGGAATCGGGAGCGATTCGAATCCTTGCAGTTTCAGTTGACTAACTGCTTTTGGATTGTTAGCGTTGAGTTGTTGACGTTATGATGGATTTGGGAGTCTATTCCACTCCAGAGTTTGACATGAGGTCAACGTTCTCACGGTTGAGGTGTCATTCATGATGCGTTCTTACTAGTTGTATTAGAACTAAGGATGACTGTCTGATCTACAGTCGTAAGTATTGGTTGTTTTGCAGTCATGAGAGACTAACTTTTGGGATGACCCGCATCGAGGTACGTTTTTGCCTCTTGGGTGATATGTTGGTTTTGGTAAGTCGCTCTGTTCCAGAGTTTGATGTGAGGTAAGTATCCTCGCGTTCATTAAGACGATTCTAATATGGTCAAGGATCGAGGTTATGGCTTCATGTTGTTGTATAGCCTGGGTGTTACGTATTACAACGGTGCAAATTTCGAGGACGAAATTCTTTTAGTGGGGGATATTGTGATGACCTGGGATTATAGATGTTAATCCCGGAGTATTAATGACCCCTAAAGTTGTTTTACGTGGCGATTTGGAGTTTAATCGCGGTGTTGGGCCTTCCGGGCTCGTCTATTTGAGTAGTTGGGATCGTTGGATCCCGAGGTTGAGATTTTATTCTCATTTGGGTGAAAAACCTATGAGTTGGGTTTTAGTGTGACTCGGGATCTGGGTGCTTTGTGTGGGCACCGGTAGGGGTTTTTTGAAGTTAGAGAGAGAATTTAAAAAAAAAACAGATGATTTTTAATGAATCATGATGTATTTGTGGGGCTTTTAGAATTTCGGGGTAATTTTGCTATATATACCAGTTGAACCTAAGATTTTAATTTTTTTTAAAGACATTTCTTCACCTTGCCCGCCTCTCTCTCTCCCCCCGCGTTCTGCCCATTTCCTGTCGCCCCAACCCCCGCGCGTAAAAGCGCCGCGCCCGCCGCCGTCCGGCCACCATCCGGCGCGTCCGGACCGCCGTTAGCTTCGTCTCGTCCAGGCGCAGCTTTCCACACAGGTAATTCGAAGTTTCGTCGCGAATCGCGTTCGGATTTACCAGAAATGCGTTGAGGTCCGATTTCTAGGGTTCTTCGATTTTCGACCGATTTCCTTCCGATCTTCGTATGGGTAACCTTCCTTACCCCTTTTTCATGCTTCTCATGTAATTCCCTGCCTTTTTGTGATGTATAGTTCGAATTAATTCCCTAATTTCGTGAGGGTTTGTGTTCGAATTTAGGGGTTTTGGCAAGGGGTGGTGATTCTTGTTGTTAATCGTTTATTTCATGTTTTAGATGAATTATGGTGCTTGGTTGGGTTCGAATTGTGATGTTAGGGTTCGAAAATTGAAAGGTGGTTCTTGAGCAATTTTCGTTGGTACCTCATTCGTTTTCCCTCCCTGCATGTGCCCTGCCCCGGGTCTTTTAGATGGTTAATTGTTGTGTGTTGGCAATATTTTTGTATAAGGGTTATGGATGTGCTTAAGCATGGGTTGCATGTTCGTAAATAATGGTGAATTATTTATCGTGTTAGCACATCATTCCTCGGGGCATGAGACTCGAGCAAGGTTTGGCTCGAACTACGGAGATTTAAGGTAAGTGCAACGTACGAGCATTACTTTATATTAGAGCATTTGTGAAATGCATAATGTATTTTGATTGCATTAAATGGTTGTGCGTATGGTTATATATATGTGTTGAGATAGCTATGGAGCGACCTAATCTTTATATCGCCGCCACAAGCGTGCGTGATACTAGAGTAGTATAACCTTACATGATATATGGGGTACTGGATTTATATGACCATTGTAGGGCATTGAGATGCCTGAGAATGACTGTGGAATCATGTAATCATTATAAGACATTTGAGATGTCTGAGTATAATGGAGAATTGGTAAAATAAATGCGAGGCATTTGAGCTATCTGTGATTAATAGCGAAGTTGAGAAATCAGTATTTGATATTGAGATATCTATATTTGCATGTATAACGAATTTGGAATCACTATTTATTGATATTCGAGAATTAGGCATGCGATGAGTTAATCAATGTGTTGATTTACTGATCTTTGAGATTTGATGAGTTTGATGATTGTGAGAACAGGGACAGTACACGGAATCCCGGATGAGGACGTTGCCATCCAGGGAGTATCATTTGAATTCATTAGTATTTACTTTTGTTGTAAATTATGAATTTCATTATTGTGATTATGAGATTTTGTGTATTGGTATGCTCACCACGTTGGGGGCTGTCTCTGTTGGGGTAGGTGAACAGGTACATCGATGGCTTTGGAGCTGAGCTCGAGCTGTTGATTGGGTGTACTCTCAGGATCGTGGTACCAGGGCTTGATGGAGCACGGTATCGTATAGAGTACTTATATACACCCGATGGTTATATACACATTCATGATGCTCGCATGTGAGCACGGTTATACTTATATATGGATTGTATATAAAGGCATGAGCCTTTCTCTCTTTCATTCTATATTGCATGCAATTAAGGGTAGAATTGCTAATGATATGAGAGTCATTGGTGTATTATGTGGGTGTTGAAACCCACTTTTGTTGTCTTATGTGTGGTGTCTTCCCTGGCTGGGAATTTACTTAGTGTTGCTGTATTCTGTTGAGTATTGTGTTTTCCCTGGCCGGAAATTATGTTATGTGATGTGCTTTTATTTCGGGATAGCTCAATTTATGGGGAGACTCTGCCCAAATTTTTATAAAAGTCCACAATGTAAAAAGTGGTGTAATGGGGATGATAATGGGCGAAATCTATGAGTCTATTTGTTGGTAGAGATGATCTTATAACGTTGAATATTAAAGAAATTTTGTAATTGCCATTCAATGGTAAAGTATCATCTGAGTTTCCCGATTTATTTTTATTGAAAGCATGTGCCACACATAGTGGTTAATACACTAATCAAGGGTTAAGGGCTAGGGGTCCTTACATCAGCACCTACTTCTGTGCCAGAGATTCGTAGTTTTTTGGGTTTGGCTGGATACTATAGACGGTTTGTTGAAGGATTTGCCGCAATTGCCAAACCACTCACACAGTTGACACAAAAGGGAGTACCATTTAGATGGTCCGAGGCATGTGAGCATAGTTTTCAAGAATTGAAACATCGGTTAACTACTGCTCCAATGTTGATTATTCCATCAGAGCATGACAGGTTTGCTCTTTATACTGATGCATCATTACCTGGTTTAGGTTGTGTATTAATGCAGGATAAACATGTGGTAGCTTATGCATCACGACAACTGAAACCACATGAAATGAAATATCCAGTGCAAGATTTAGAGTTGGCAGCCATAGTCTTTGCGTTGAAGATATGGCGACATTATTTATATGGTAAGTCGTTTACCATATATATTGATCATAAAAGTTTAAAGTTTTTATTCACTCAAACAGAGTTGAATATGCGGCAACAGAGATGGATGGATCTCTTAAAAGATTATGATTGTGAAATCGAATATCATCCAGGAAAGGCGAATCTTACAGCAGGTGCCTTAAGTCTCAAAGTACACAACACTGTTGATGATATGATTCATCTGTCAGCCTTGATGACTTCTTGTTGTACCTTGGGCTTGAGTTTCATGTGGCGACAGTACCAGTAAGGGTATCAACATTGTTGGTTGAACCCGAGATCTTTGAGAAAATCAAAACGGCACAAACTACTGATGTTGAGGTACAACACTGGAAAGAAATGATATGTCAAGGACAAGCATCTCAGTTTGTGATAGCAAGTGATGGAAGTTTAAAACATCGCAACTGTTGGGTAGTACCTGCTTCGTCGCAACTACGCCAAGAAATACTACAACATGCTCATTGTAGTAGATACAGTATATATCTTGGAGGAAAGAAAATGTACAAAGATTTGCGTACCCAATTCTGGTGGAAACGCATGAAACAGGATGTACTGGACTTTTTGAAACGTTGTTTGATCTGTCAACAAGTAAAAGCAGAAAGACAAAGATCAGGAGGTGAATTGATGAGTTTAGAGATTCCTCAATGGAAATGGGAACACGTTACAATGGATTTTGTTACCCATTTGCCACGGACTTCTTTTGACTTTGATGCGATTTGGGTAGTCAATGACAGACTAACGAAAGTAGCTCATTTCATACCATACAATATGACATGCACATACTTGAATATGGCTCAGTTATATATTCAACATGTAGTGAGACTACATGAAATCTCAGTTTCCATTGTATCGGACCGAGATCAAGATTTGCTTCTCATTTTTGGGAAGGATTACAGTCAGCACTGGGAACGGAAGCACGATTGAGTACAGCGTATCATCCTCAAATAGATGGACAGACAGAGCTTACAATACAGATGCTTGAGGATATGTTACGAGCCTGTGTATTGGAGTTTGATAACTATTGGCAAGAGTCGTTGCCATTAGTGGGATTTTCTTACAATAATAGTTATCAAATAGTATACAGATGGCACCGTTTGAGGCATTGTATGGGCGGCGATGTAGATCGCCATTGTACTGGGATGATGTCGACCAGTCTTCACTAATTGGACCAGATACGAACGTGAAATGGAAGAGAAAGTGAAACTGATCAGATTGAAACTAAAAGCTGCTCAGGATCGACAAGCTGTTTATGCCAATAAGCAACGTAGACCACTTGATTCCAAGTTGGTGACCGAGTATTCTTGAAAATCTCACCTTTTAAAGGTGTGGTACGATTTGGTAGGCGTGGAAAGTTATCTCCACGATATGTTGGTCCTTATGAGGTGTTGCAACATATTGGTATGTTAGCATATCGATTGGTATTACCGCCAACATTGAGTAGTATCCACGATGTGTTTCATGTTTCACTCTTGAGGAAATATGAACCAGATCCGAGCCATGTAGTGCAACCATATGACTTACAATTGGATACAGACATGTCTTACGTGGAACGATCGGTTAAGATTTTGGATAGCGCTGAGCTAACATTGTGAAATAAAGTGATACAATGGTAAAGGTACAGTGGGATCGATGGGGTGTCAAGGAGGCAACGTGGGAGATAGAGCAGCATATGATACAACAGTATCCTGAGTTATTTTCTGGTGTAACTTTACATTTTTATGATACTGTTGGTGAGTATTTACTGCAATGTTGCTTATAAGATTATGTTTCTTGCCTTATTGCAGTAGGGTTGTAGGATTAATTATATGTTCCTGTTCTGTATATGTAATTTCGAGGACGAAATTCAATGAGTAGGGGAGATATGTAATGCCTCGATCTGACGTCTACATATGTGATATGGTTATGGCGTAATTATGAATAAATACGGTACACTCGGGTTTGGGTTGAACCGAGCAGGAGTAATGCCATGCATGAATGAAATTTAATTGGACGTTAATGAATGCATATGTATATATGAGAAATCAAAGATGGTGAGCTAATAACATAGACATGTGCTTAGTGGACAAGAGACTTGCCATGTATCATAGGGTTGGCTACTAAAATGCATCACATAGTTGGATCCTATTGTGTCCTACATTTGACATGAATTTGAGGGGATTTGCATCTGAATTTGTGTTGAATTTGAAGGTTAGAATATATATCTAACATCAGATTTTAGAACACAACTTACACCATAAACACCTACAAATCTCTACACTTTCTTTGGACGCTCTTGAAGGTTTGTCTTGGATTTACACTTGCAAAGACCTTTGTACACTAAGAGGAAGTGATTTACTTGGTAAGGGGAGAACAACTTCATTACTTTCTCATGTTATTAAGAATTTCTTTGGTTGTGATGGAATTATGGAGCATGAAAAACATGTATGGTCAATTGTTGCATCAAAGTGTATGTGAATCTAAGAACCAAGATGTAAAAGTATGCAGACATGTTTATATGATTCAAGATATTACATGGAACAAGTTGAAATGATAGGAAGTGAGGTGTAGGAGAAATACCAAGAAAAGAGATAGGAAATCGCCATGGTTTTTCAGAAAACAGAGGAGGCGATCGATCGCTACCTAAGAGGCGATAGATCGCTTGAGGCTAAACATGAGAGTGGTGGTGTGTTGAGCGATCGGTCACTTCAAGGAAGCAATCGATCGCATCGAGGCAGAATGTTTTTCAAAGGGTAGGCGATCGATCGCATGAAAATGAGGGATCGATCGCTCCTGGCCAGAAATTTTAGGCGATCGATCGTGTCAAACATAGGGATAGATCGCTAGGGTTGACTTTTTGAAAAATGTTATATTTTTGTGGACTTTGATTTTGAAGCCTATTATAACATGATATATTGTTGATATTGTTGTAGCATCATCACAGGGGACAGGACAACGAGGCGGTTAGACACTGACGCCTGATTTCTATCTTTGTGTCGCACGACAGGTACGTGTTGACGTACGAGTATATGATATTATTATGATGATGATGTGGACATTGTATCATATGATTGGTGGTATCATATGCATGTACATTTATGATATTCATATTGTTGAGATGGATGCCACGGTAGATATGTAGCATATGCTTTGGCTGAGATCAGTGCCACGATAAGTATGCCAGTGTTGAGCATATGCTTTGACTGGGATTATTGCCACGATAGGTATGCTGCATAGGCTTTGGCATGAGAGGTATACTCCGGTCGAGTATATGCTCTGGCTGTTATAACGTGTGAGGACGGTGCTATGATATGTGCTGCTAATATGAAGATGTAAGGAGGTTCCACTGACATATTGAGCTGAGATAGACAGATCATATCAGTCTCGTTATAACAGGATGATAAGTGAGACATGTCATGACATATTTGCATTTGGTGATGCATGATACAGAACAATCACAGTTGATGTTTATAATGCTTTATCATTTTATGTTTCTTATTGCTATATCACTGAGATGGTTGTTTATCTATACTCATGTTGTGTGATTGTTTTTGTAGGGACTCATAGACGTGGGAGGACGGGATTGTGAGTCTTATTCCGATGCGAGCTGAACCACTGCTTCCTAAGTTGTATTGGTCTAGGTTGTTTTGTTGTACATATGATGTATATTATGATATGGTTTTGTCAATATTGTAACAACCTACATAAGTAAACTCGTAATCAGTGTATGATTTACTTAATTTCTACTCATATATGTATAATGAACTGATACATAACATATTAAGTAACGAGGACCCCACATATCGATGTCTTACTGAAGCAGACAATAGTGAATGTTGTTATTGATGGCGATGATATCATTTATAGAGACTATGTCGACATAAGCAGTCCCAAGAATGCACTCAATAGTAAACCGTCCCATGATCATTGGAGGTAACATCATAGCAAGACCAATGATATACATTGTGCTGCCATATGACCAGCGGCTTATCGATGGGAGAGAGACTGTGTTCTTTTTTAGAAGAATCAAAGACGCCGTGGAGGATCCTCGTAGGTTGCTATTGGATGTATGAAAACTACATCGATAATGTACTCCTAGTTCATTTTTCATTATATCTGAGTTCGAACAATATCCTGTTCGGCATTGGATGTATGAAAACGCCGTCGATAATGGTGCTTCAAGTTCATTTTGCTATTATACCTGAGTTCGAACACTATCGAGTTTGAAATTGGATGTATTAAAACACGTCGATAATGGTGCTTCATGTTCATTTTGCTATTATACCTAAGTTCAAACAATATTGAGTTCGATATTGGATGTATGAAAATGCCGTTGTTAATGGTGCTTCAAGTTTACTATTATACCTGAGTTCGAACAATATCAAGTTTGGTTTTAGAGCCCGACAGACGAACTATTAGCATGAAATGTCCTACAAGTCAATGTGCCAATAGTTCGTCTGTCGGGCTCTAAAACCCTAGCCTAATTAGTGATGCAAACTCAACTGATGTTTCATCTCTAGGTTTTAGCACTCCATTCATTCCAATCAATTCACTTCTCATAGAAAAGTCGACATCACATTAGCACTGCTGCGGGCTTATAGATCTGTTTAGGTTGATTGGACTCGATGGATCACAGCTATCAGATTCACGTCGTGAACGGTAATTCTTTTTCGTGCTTTATATTTTGATATTTGCATGTTAAGATATCAATCAAGAGCGATCGTCCGTCCACGGATCAGATCTATTTATTTTTTATTTCCGCTGCTTTTGGATCTGACGCTGGGGACGAAACCCAACAGTGGTATCAGAGTTAGGTTGCACTTTGATTTATGTATTTTGATAATTAATTATGTTAGATAGTTTCCTATTAAGACTAATTGTTTTTAAAATTTTAGAAATTATGTAGTCCGGAAAAATATAGAAAATTAGAATTAAAAGGAGTTTTAATCCAACCCAAATTTTATCCGCATAGGAAAGTGTTTCTGACGGCATACTGTTCTTCGCACGGCCATGGACAGGCGGCACAGCAGGAAACAAAGGCGCTCTGAGCGGCGGAGCAAATGGCGGAAAAATGTTCTCCGTTGAGTGGCCGGCTCGCGCAAGCCGTGCGCGACCTGTTGTACTCGCGAGTCCATGGCCGTGCGCACAAGAAATCAAGACCAAGGACCCAGCTTTCTGCAAAAGTTGCAGATGAAACTCGCACGGCCATGGATTCTGCAATTGTTGTAGATGATAATCGCGTTACATCTGTGACGAGGAGATGTGACGCTGTGGAGCGAGACTCACGAACCTAGGGCTACGGAATGGTTCCGTGACCAGGATTGAATCGTGTGCCTCTGCGATTACTCTTCTCGTTAACCATGTGGTTGCGACCGGCGATTGAGCGACGAGGGCGAATTGGTGGCGGCGCTTCTTCAGGAGGCGAAATGCAAGAGGCGGCTGCATAACCCTCAATGGCTAGGAACCCTAATTTCCAATTATGAGAGATGATTAGTCCGAACAAAATTTTCAGATTAAAAAAAAAAAAAATTATCTTGTAATTCTAGGGTTGAAATCGCATTTATATTTTGGATCCAAATTGGTTTGGATCCATCAATTTTTGGGTGATTTTAGATATTTTATTCTGATATTAATTTCTTGAAATAATAAATCATAAACCTAATTTATTAAAAATATAATTTTTAATTTCTAAAGGGTAAAATGTAGATTTTACAAGTAATTGAAAATTTAATTAATTAAAAATTAAATGAAAATATTTCAATTAATTTGTTAATTTTATTTTCGATTAATATTATGACTTGAAGGTAAAATAGTGATTTTACCAAGTAATTACAAATTTAATTAATTAAAAATTGAATGAAAATGTTTCATTTAATTTGTTAAATTTATTTTCCATTAATATGCTGAATAAAGGTAAAATATAGATTTTACCAATTAATTGAAATTTAATTAATTAGAAATTAAATAAAATTATTTTATTTAATTTGTTAAGTTTATTTTCAATTAATGATATGATTAGTGGGGAAACGATAGAATAAATTAATTATTGTAATCTAATCAAATATGATGTGATTAATACAATTACATATGATGTAAGTGTTTACTTTAATGTTTAATTACATATGATGTAATTGTTTGTTTAAAATGTTTAATTACATATGATGTGATTGCATGGTGGATGATTACGGGCCTTGACCAACGTGTTTAGGTGAATGTTCAGGTTTTTATTGTTTCATTATAACTGTGATTTTTGGTTATCGGCCCTGCGAGCACGCTCTCTCTATTTTCTGATGTATCCAACCCCGGATTTGTATCCCTATTATCTTGTTTGCACGATTTAAATGTGAATTATTAGAGTTAGTGGGAGATCGAGATTGAAGATGGAGCACCAAACGGTTTGCTGATATTTTCCAAAACCTACAAGATGGGGTTTCGGTCTATGAGCATGTTGTAAGAAAACTATCTTTTGTTGAGGAATTGAAAAAACTGAATGTGACAATAGCTCATTAATTGGCTGTAGATTTGATCTTATAGTAAAAATTTTGGAAACTCATGAGTCCTTGATTCAAAGGAGAAACTTGTTCTTCATGTTGAATCTTCTATAATTGGTGGGAAGGATTCAATGATAAAGTAAAGGAAGGGAAATGAAAAGACGAAAATGGATATAGTAGTAACAAAAAAGGAGAATCAACTATGTTTTCACTGCTGGTCATTGGTGCAAAATTGTAAGGAATACCAAGACTAGAAGCGTTCTAGAAAGGATATGTATATATTAAAATTAATGTTTCTAGTGGTCTACTTCTTTGGCATATGATACCAAATGTGCTCGCATCTTTGCAAAGAGTTGCATATATTGAGAAGAGTAGAGAGCCCTACGAAGGTGACACCTACATGAGGCTAAGCATTGTAGCTTGAGTTGTTGCAAAGGTTGTTTGAAACATTTATTTAATGTAAAATGTTAAACTATTTTGAAACTAGTTTTGAACAATTGTTTATTATTTCATATTCAATAATAATGCATGTTTTATTGAATCTCGTGAACTTATGAACGACTTGTGATATCCCCGAAATAATTAATTGCAATTTGGGCATTAACTATGTTTATGTGATTAATTATGGTGTTAATTAAATTATGTGTTGGAATTAATTATCTTGTTGAAATGCTTAGTCACATGCAGACGTGACCCGGTGGCGCATTTCAGGGTGCATGTTGTGCATGTTGGGAAATTGGGCGTTAGCATGATTTAATTGTGATGATTGATAATTACATGGAAAGCATGTGTTTTAATTGAGGTTATGGTACATTTTTATAAAATGCTTTTAAAATACCATGTTGGGGTATTTTATACATCATGCTAATTAATGGGGTACCACTTTTAATCTTTAACCCACTTATACCCTTTCCCCCTTTTTAATCTCATTCATTACCCACAACTCCCAACCCCAACCCAAAATCCCCAATTTTCGTCCAAGCCAAGGAGGAGGAGGAGAAATCCTTGCAAACTCTTCATTTGTTGGAATCTTGATAGGATTTGAAGTCCAATAGAGGTATAAACCCCTCCTTGTTAATTTCTTGAAGATTTGTTTTGAAATGGGTTGGTATTTTGGGGTTTATATGGGTTTGTTTTTGGGTATGTGTTGTTTGTGGTTGGGTTATGATTTTTGAGGTGTTTCATGTTGGTTTTATGGAGTTATTGTGGTATTGAGTTGTTGAAATGTTTTGGTTTGAAGTATGTGTAGTGGAACTTTGGATTGTGCTCAAAAATGGAGGAAAATCGCGCACACATCAGGTGGCGATCGATCGCTACAAACGGAGCGACCGATCGCTACAAACGGAGCGATCGATCGCCGAGGGTCAGTGCAAAAATATGGTGCAGGCGATCGATCGCCATAAATGGCGCGAACGATTGCCTCGAGCCAGTGAAGTTTGACGATCGATCGCCATGTCAAGGCGATCGATCGGTAAGGCTCGCGATCGATGGCCTCGACACAGCAATCGATCGCCAGCAGCTGAATTGTGGGAAATGGATTTTTTTGACAAATTTTTGGTATTTGGCTATTATTTGGCTTCTAATATTGGGTTGTGTGATTGTGTAGAACCATCCCAGGTGGCGACGCAACCAAGGAAGTGAAGTCATATCAAATCCCACTTTTGGAAAGGTACGTAAAGAGACGTACGGGCACCCAACGGTACATGTATCTATTATACCCATTGATTATGCATTGTGGATGCGAGTATATATGGAATTGTGCATTGTGGATGCAAATACATGTTGACTTATGCGTTATGATTGCATATGTATATGAAGATTGTTTGGTGCACATCACATGAATCATGGTTATATAGAGTGATGATTTTAATGCTTTGCCGCTGTCACTTGAAGCGATGATAGAATACTTGCCGCTGCCATATTGTAGCGAGGAAAGAATATTTGCCGCCAAATGTTGAAGCGAGGGTATTGTCGCATGTCGCATTTGCGCGAGGTTATTCAATGCCGCTAATATGTCGAAGTGAGGTGTATTAGTGCCGCTGTCATGACAAGCGAGGTGCATTAAAATACACTATTATAACAGACTAGGGATTGGTAATTGGTGATAATGAAATGGTGTTGTGTCATGACATGTGTGAACCATTAAATAATCTATTGATTATACTCATGAGTTATGGTACAGGGACAACCAAAAAGGGAGCGTTTAAAATGCATGGGAAGAACAGGAAGTGTTTTATTACGGTTTATGCATTTACGCCTTATATTCATATTGTGTTGAATATGGATTATTATATGCTCATGTTTTGGGGGTTGTCATTATAGGTACATTTTGGCAAGATAAAGGGGCTAAGTCGGGTTGAGGCGGTGAGCTTGTGGAGAACGCTTTTGATAAGGAAGGACCGGATTATTTTGTATAGTGTCTACTCTAGGAGTAGTGTACAGCTATAGTGAATAACATTCATTTGTTAAGGAATGTAATTAATCCATTTGAAAGTCCTTAACTTGACATGTAATTCTTAAGGCTCAAAGTCTCAACACAAACTTTTATACTCTGATAATGTATGTTAGCTCTAATTATGCCTTTAATCCGCTCTTAAGGAACTAGGGTCCTTACATTAGTGGTATCAGAGCAGTGGTTAGAGAACCCGGGATTGAGTGAAGGGTAGCCTTAGCAATTGGTTGGCTAGGCGTTTATATTTGGGCATGTTTATGTATGTGGTGCATATTGATGTATATACTGTTATACTAACATGCTTATTGTTGTTTATGTTATCTAACGGTATAACATATGTATTGTTTTGGAATTGTTTTTAACCCTTGTGTTACAGTATGGCGGCTACGAACTTGGGAAACCTCAATGAAGAGGTGGGTGATGTTGGAAGTGTTAATGCAATCATAGACCAGACAAATCCTTTACCTCCACCAGCTGTGTGTGTGGAACCAGTGGCTCAGTTGTTACTACCCGGGGAGCTTAGTTTGACTCAATTCCTGACTTTCCACCCCCCCGGTTTGAGGGGACAGAGACAGGGGAAGAGGCTGAGGAGTGGCTTGAGAGACTGTAACAGATATTTATCTTCCCTCCTTGTGCTAGGACGGCATGGCTGAGGTTGGCGGAGTTCCAACTAGCAAAGAAACCCTCCATGTGGTGGAAGACTACGGTGATGGAATTGAGGGATCAGGGTATGTTGATTGATTGGACTCTCTTCAGAACCCGGTTTCTGAACCGGTATTTTTCTGCTGCTGCGAGACAGATAAAGGAGGATGAGTTCACAAACTTGAAGCATGGAGCTATGATTGTATCAGACTATGCCATGCACTACTCTTCTCTGCTGAGGTATGTCCCTCATATTGCCACAAACGGACATGCAAATATGAGGCACTTCTTGAAGGGGTTGCGGCCGGAGTTATTTGACCGGGTTATCACCAACTACCCCACTTCTTTCGATGATGCTCTTACTAGAGCAGAGTTGGCAGAGATTGGAGTTGGGGCCTATCCTAATGCTGTACCCCCACATGTGCCGCCGCAGAGGAAAGTTACTGATAGCTTGAGGCCACGAGGGGAGTCATTTAAGCCTCGTGGTGCTTCTTCATCCTCTCGGTTCAGTGGGAAGAAATCTTTTAACCGGAAGCAGGAGAATAGGAAGAACAATCTATTGGCCAACCGGGGACCCATGCAAGTGAATAGAATGGGGGAAACAAGGTGTGACAATTGTGGAGGGCCACACTCATCGATCAATTGCCCAGCTTGTTACAGTTGTGGCAAGATGGGCCATATCTCTCGGTATTGCCCCACTCGGGGAGGACAGTCAGACTTCTAGGCGAATAGGCCGAGATTTGAGGACAGGACAGTGCATCAGAGGCAGCAGATTATGCCTCGACCATCGGGAGGTCAGACAGTGGGACCGTCCCAGGGGCAGGTGTATGCACTGACTAGAGAGTAGGCCCAGGTAGCCCCGGAGGAGGTGGTCACTGGTACGTGCCATTTATTTACGTACCCCGCTTTTATTTTGATAGATACATGTGCCTCCCACTCGTTCGTATCTGCTGGCTTTGTGGAGAGACACCATATGCGCACGTCTTCGTTACCCATGCCTCTTATGGTCTCGACACCCACTGGAAGAAATGTTGTTGTTGATCAGTTTCTTGCGGATTGCCTCATTTATTTTGAGGACAATGAGTTGAAGGCATATTTGATCGTGTTGGGCATGTCAGACTTCGATTGCATCGTGGGCATCGACATTCTGAACAGATATCAGGCAGTCATGGACTGTCGGCAGAGAACCGTTTGGTTCAGTTCTGATATGGGAATACAGTGGACCTTCTATGGAAACGGTTCTCGTGCGAAAATTCCATTGATATCAGCGATCAAAATGTCCCAGTTGTTGGAACGTGGTCACACGGGCTATCTTATCTATGTCATGGACACGTCGGGAAAGAATAAAGAATTGAGGGTGGAGGATATACCAGTGGTAGCAGAATTTGCCGATGTGTTCCCGGAGGAGATCCCAGGATTCCCACCGGCTAGAGAAGTCGAGTTTGGGATTGAGTTATTACCGGGGACATCCGCTATCTCTCGTGCACCTTACAGGATGGCACCGGCGGAATTAAGGGAACTGAAGGAGCAGTTGCAGGAACTCCTTGACAAAGGATATATACGCCCTAGCGTATCGCCATGGGGCGTACCGGTTCTCTTTGTGAAAAAGAAGGATGGTTCGATGCGGTTGTGCATCGATTACCGATAAGTCCACGGTGAAGAACAAGTATCCTCTCCCAAGGATTGACGATTTGTTTGATCAGTTGCAAGGTACGAAGCTGTATAGCAAGATTGATTTGAAGTCAGGGTACCACCAGATTCGGGTCAGAGAGGAGGAAGTGCAGAAGACAGCATTTCGGACTCGGTATGGGCACTATGAATTCCTAGTTATGCCGTTCGGTGTGACGAAAGCCCCAGCTGTCTTTATGAGCTTGATGAACAGAGTGTTCCAACCATATCTCGACCAGTTCATCATAGTGTTCATTGATGACATACTCATCTACTCTCTGAGTGAGGAAGATCAAGTGAAACACTTGAGGACAGTGCTCCAAATACTTAGGGATAATCAGTTATTTGCCAAGCTCAGCAAATGTGAGTTCTGGTTAAGCAGTGTGGTGTTCTTGGGACATGTTATATCTAGCAGCGGGATATCGGTGGATCACAGAAAGATAGAGGTTGTGATGGAGTGGGCTGCACCCACTTTTGTACCCGAGATACAGAGCTTTCTTGGTTTTGCCGGTTATTATCGGCGCTTCGTTGAGGGATTTTCAAAGATCGCCAAGCCATTGACACAGCTGACCCAAAAGGGAGTACCATTCTTTTGGTCTGAGGCTTGTGAGTAAAGCTTCCAAGAGTTGAAACACCGATTGACGACGGCGCCTGTGTTGGTGATTCCTACTGATAACACGAGGTTTGTTCTTTATACCGATGCATCATTTCAGGGCCTTGGGTGTGTATTGATGCAAGATAAGCATATGGTAGCTTATGCATCGAGACAGTTGAAGCCGCATGAGACTAGATATCCAGTCCATGACTTGGAGTTGGCGGCTATTATTTTTGCCCTGAAGATCTGGAGGCATTACTTATATGGTACATCGTTTACCATTTATACGGATCACAAGAGCCTGAAGTTCTTGTTTACTCAGGCGGAGCTGAATATGCGACATAGGAGATGGATGGATTTACTCAAGGACTATGATTGTGAGATATAGTACCATCCTGGAAAAGCAAACTTGACAGCAGACGCCTTGAGCCGAAAAGTGAAGAGTACTGCTGAGGACGCCATGTACTTATCAGCTATGATGACTTCTTATTGCCATCTGGGCTATGATTTTGATGTGGATACATCGCCGGTACGTGTATCGACCTTATTAACGGAGCCTGATATTTATGAGAATATCCGGAGAGTTCAGAAGGCAGATGATGAGATTCAGAGATGGTCATCACTAGTATATCTTGGACAACCATCGAAGTTCAGAGTGGCTGAGGACGGATCCCTGAGATTGGGTAACCGTTGGGTGATTCCGAGTACGCCGGAGTTGCGTATAAGGATCTTGGAGCGAGATCATAGTAGCAGGCTTAGTATCCAACCAGGCGGGAAGAAGATGTACAATGATCTACGTGATCAGTTTTGGTGGAAAAGGATGAAGTGTGATGTCGTCGCTTTTGTTAAGAGGTGCTTGATCTGCCAGCAGGTTAAGGCAGAGAGACAGAGACCTGGTGGTGAATTGAGGAGTTTAGAGATACCAAAGTGGAAGTGGGAACACATTTCCATGGACTTTGTGACCCACTTGCCGAGGAGTGCCTCGGGTTTTGATGCCATTTGGGTGATTGTGGACAGATTGATAAAGTAGCTCACTTCATTCCTTATAGTATGACTTTCACCTATTTGAGGATGGCCCAGCTATATGTTCGAGATGTGGTAAGATTGCACGGGATCCCTATTTCTATAGTGTCGGATTTTGATCCGCGATTCACATCTCATTTTTGGGAGGGTCTGCAATCAGCCTTGGGAACTGAAGTAAGGTTGAGCACTGCATATCATCCTCAAATGGATGGCCAGACCGAGCGTACTATCCAAACGCTTGAGGACATGTTGAGGGCATGTGTATTGGAGTTTGATACTTCATGGCAGGATTCAGTGTCCTTGGTAGAGTTCTCATATAATAATAGCTACCAGGCAAGCATTCAGATGGCTCCTTTCGAGTCCCTTTATGGCAGACGGTGTAGATCACCCTTATGTTGGGATGATTTGGACCGTAAATCGGTCGGAGGACCGGAACTGGTTCGGGAATTGGAAGAAAAGATAAAGGTGATAAGGCAGAAAATCAAAGCAGCCCAGGACAGACAGGCAGCTTATGCTAATAAACGGCGGTGACCATTAGAATTTCAGTTGGGGGATAAGGTCTTTTTGAAGATCTCACCTTTCAGAGTGTTGTACGATTTGGAATGCGCGGGAAACTGTCTCCGAGGTATGTTGGGCCGTACGAGATCTTGCAGCGCATTGGCACCTTAGCTTACCGACTGGCCTTGCCACCTTCGTTGTCTGGTATACACGATGTGTTCCATGTGTCTATGTTGCGGAAGTATGAGCCGTATCCATCACATGTGTTACAGCCTTCCGAGGTTCAGTTAGAATCCGATGTATCTTATGTGGAACGGCCTGTTAGAATTTTGGATCGAGCAGACCGCAGACTTCGGAACAAAGTGTACCTATGATCAAGGTTCAGTGGGATCGTAGGGGTGTCGAGGAGGCCATGTGGGAGACGGAGTGGCATATGGTACTGCACTACCCGGAACTATTTTCTGGTATGTGATTTATGTTTAGTTTCATTTGGGTAAGTGCATGCGATTTAGAGGACGAAATCTTATAAGAAGGGGAGTATTGTGATATCCCCGAAATAATTAATTGCAATTTGGGCATTAACTATGTTTATGTGATTAATTATGGTGTTAATTAAATTATATGTTGGAATTAATTATCTTGTTGAAATGCTTAGTCACATGTAGGCGTGACCCGGTGGCGCATTTCAGGGTGCATGTTGTGCATGTTGGGAAATTGGGTGTTAGCATGATTTAATTGTGATGATTGATAATTACATGGAAAGCATGTGTTTTAATTGAGGTTATGGTACATTTTTATAAAATGCTTTTAAAATACCATGTTGGGATATTTTATACATTATGCTAATTAATGGGGTACCACTTTTAATCTTTAACCCACTTATACCCTTTCCCCCTTTTTACTCTCATTCATTACCCACAACTCCCAACCCTAACCCAAAATCCACAATTTTCGTCCAAGGCAAGGAGGAGGAGGAGAAATCCTTGCAAACTCTTCATTTGTTAGAATCTTGATAGGATTTGAAGTCCAATAGAGGTATAAACCCCTCCTTGTTAATTTCTTGAAGATTGGTTTGGAAATGGGTTGGTATTTTAGGTTTTATATGGGTTTGTTTTTGGATATGTGTTGTTTGTGGTTGGGTTATGATTTTTGAGGTGTTTCATGTTGGTTTTATGGAGTTATTGTGGTATTGAGTTGTTGAAATGTTTTGGTTTGAAGTATGTGTAGTGGAACTTTGGATTGTGCTCAAAAATGGAGGAAAATCGTGCACACAACAGGTGGCCATCGATCGCTAAACGGAGCAATCGATCGCCGAGGGTCAGTGCAAAAATCTGGTGCAGGCGATCGATCGCCATAAATGGCGCGATCGATCACCTCGAGCCAGTAAAGTCTGGCGATCGATCGGTAAGGCTCGCGATCGATCGCCTCGACACAACGATCGTTCGCCAGCAGCTGAATTGTGGGAAATGGAATTTTTTTGACAAATTTTTGGTATTTGGCTATTATTTGGCTTCTAATATTGGGTTGTGTGATTGTGTAAAACCATCCCAGGTGGCGACGCAACCAAGGAAGTGAAGTCATATCAAATCCCACTTTTGGAAAGGTACGTAAAGAGACGTACGGGCACCCAACGGTACATGTATCTATTATTCTCATTGATTATGCATTGTGGATGCGAGTATATATGAATGTGCATTGTGGATGCAAATACATGTTGAATTATGCATTATGATTGCATATGTATATGATGATTGTTTGGTGCACATCCCATGAGTCATGGTTATATAGAGTGATGATTTTAATGCTTTGCCGCTGTCACTTGAAGCGATGATAGAATACTTGCCGCTGTCATATTGTAGCGAGGAAAGAATATTTACCGCCAAATGTTGAAGCGAGGGTATTGCCGCATGTCGCATTTGCGCGAGGTTATTCAATGCCGCTAATATGTCGAAGCGAGGGGTATTAGCGCCGCTGTCATGACAAGCGAGGTGCATTAAATACACTATTATAACAGACTAGGGATTGGTAATTGGTGATAATGAAATGGTGTTGTGTCATGACATGTGTGAACCATTAAATAATCTATTGATTATACTCATGAGTTATGGTACAGGGACAACCAAAAAGGAGCATTTAAAATGCATGGGAAGAAAAGGAAGTGTTTTATTACGGTTTATGCATTTACACCTTATATTCATATTGTGTTGAATATGGATTGTTATATGCTCATGCTTTGGGGGTTGTCCTTGTATGTACATTTTGGCAAGATAAAGGGGCTAAGTCGGGTTGAGGCGGTGAGCTTGTGAAGAACGCTTTTGATAAGGAAGGCCAGGATTATTTTGTATAGTGTCTACTCTAGGAGTATTGTAAAGCTATAGTGAATAACATTCATTTGTTAAGGAATGTAATTAATCCATTTGAAAGTCTTTATGTAATTCTTAAGACTCAAAGTCTCAACACGAACTTTTATTCTCTGATAATGTATGTTATCTCTAATTATGCATTTAATCCGCACTTAAGGAACTAGGGTCCTTACACGACTAGTATGGATAATGTTCAAAGAATATAAAAAGAATGATAACTTAAATCCCACATCTCTTTAGCATGTGCTAAATGTCAATTGATTTTGATTCATATGGACGTATGTGGAGCACTAAATGTTAGTGCAAGATGATGTTGAGTTATCTTAAAGAGAATGTGATTCTCTCACAGTAACTCTCTAAAGTTACATATTGGTTGAACATAATTCATACAAATGTAGTGACCAAAGCTCCATATACGATATTGACTGAAAAAATAATCCAAATATAGATTTGGGATTGTTCTGCTTATCAAATCAACAAGTGGGAGATGAGTTGGATAGTTGATCCATCTTATGCTATTTTGTGGTAATTTATATTATCAGTTGAAGACAAAGTGTTTGTTTCGCAAGTACAATCTTTTCTACAGAAAATGTTTCTATTAGAAAAGAATGGCAAGATAATATAACTTGAAAGGGTTCAAGAACAACAAACCACTGGAAACGTGAAAATAGTGAAATTAATTGAGCCAATCATAACTTTTGAACTACACACACCAACGAGATTTGAAAATGTTTCAAGAACTCGTGATAGATTGAATTTATTCCTGTGGGGTCCTCTTTACTTAATTCATTATGTATCCAGGTAACATACATATGTGAGTCTGAATTAAGTAAGAACATACACTGATTTAGAGTATTTTACTAGTTAAGTTGTTACAGTACCAAAACCTGAGTACAAAAACTAACTAAATTTATTTTCTACATATACATTACATGTAAAATTTACAACCTAAGCCAGTACAACTCCTATGCAGTGGTTCACCTCGCAGCGGAATAAGACTCACAATTCCCATGTCTATGCAATCCTACAGAAACATTCACAAAACGTGAGTATAGATAAACAACTATCTCAGTGCAATATCAAAACACAATATCAATAACAATGATAAAGCACAATAAATCATCTAATGTGAATGTTCTGTCTCATGCATCCACAAATACACCATGTCATGACATGTCTCAACACATACCCTATTATCACGAGACTAAAATGATATGCCTATTCAGCTCAATATGTCAGTGGAACCACCTCACATCTTCATATTAGCAGCACATATCATAGTACCGTCCTCAAATGATAATAGCCATAGCATATACCCAAAAACCGGCGTATATCGCTATATAACATAACCGAGCATATACCCAAACCAGGCGTATATCTCTCTGTCACATAACCGAGCATATATCCAAACCAGGCATATATCTCTATGTCACATAACCGAGCATATATCCAAACCAGGCATATATCTCAAATACATAACCGAGCATATATCCAAACCAAGCATATATCTCAAATACATAACCGAGCATATATCCAAACCAGGCATATATCTCAAATACATAACCGAGCATATATCCAAACCAGGCATATATCTCAAATACATAACCGAGCATATACCCAAACCAGGCGTATATCTCACATACATATGATATCCATGAATGTACAGGCATATGATACTACCAATCATATGATAACAACATAACACAATTCATATGATATCAATCTCATAACATCATCACACAATATCTATACTGCTTACGTCACCACGTACCTGGAAAGCGACACAAACGAGATAAATCAGTCGTCCCTGGCTAATTGCCTCGTTGTCCTGTCCCCTGTGATGGTGCTACAACAATGCCAATAATATATCATGTTATCATGGGCATTAAAATCAAATTCTACAAAATATTTCATTTTTCAACATTTTGGCACTGGCGATCGATCGCTATCAACACCGATCGATCGCCAAAACTCTCTGTCCCCTCGCGATCGATCGCAACAACTTGGCGATCGATCGCCACAATGCTCTGTTCACAGCGATCGATCGCGACAATTTCACCGATCGATCGCCACACATTTTCACCGCCTTAAAATTTACTCTACCTCGGCGATCGATCACCACACAGCTCGCGATCGATCGCCGATGTCCAGAAAGTTTAGACATGGCGATTTTCAAGCTTATCTCCATGGTTCTTCTCCTATACCTCGAATTTTAACATATAAACAAGTTTCATGCAATCTCTACTACCATAACAACATGTTTCTACCATCTTAGAATCAAATTCATGGCATATAAACATGTTATAATTCTTCACATGAACATTTATATTCCACTTCTCATACATCCACTTCAAGTACATAATTTAAGTGTAAAACCATGAAGTCCTTACCAAGATATTAAGAAAGCACTTCACATAACTTCCTAGCTCACTTTACAAGTGAATCCCAAGCTCAAACCACAAGGAACTTGAAAGAGATGGAGAGGAGCTTGGTAGAGATTTGTAGGTGTAAAATGGTGTATTATGTGATTCCACCTCCCTAATCCACTTGATATAGATCCTTAGTCCCCTAATTTACTTGCTATCATGTCATTTAAAGGTAATTACATGTTAAGTAACATATACATGAAATGAACTCCAAATTCAAATTCACATGCTAATACAACATTAATGAAAGGCAAAGGCATATGAAATTCATATTAAATGCATACTATAATTCAAATCATTTCTTTGCACTACATCTTGTGCATCATGTTTCATTCCTTGCCACATATTTAATATTCAGTTCATGTATGTGAGTATTAACCCTCGGTTCAACCCGAACCCGAGTCCACATCATACCGTAATTATTCAAAATTACGCCATAACAAATCGAGGCATTACAATTCCCAGAAAGTAGTCAAAATGATTTTCATCATGTATGCGATCATATGACTTTCAAGGAGACGATGTTGGACATCGATTTGGGACATTGACAAGACGCTATGAAATCCTAAATGGACTTCATATACTCTAATAATGTATGAACCTTAGTAGATCCTCTTGAGGAAATTGTTCACATTGGCTGCGAATGGATCTACAAGCAAAAAGCTTGGAGTATATGGTAAAGTAGCGACCTTTAAAGCTTAACCGTTGGGAAGAAGTTATTCTCATAGACAAAGAGTTGTCTGTGAGGAACTTTTCATCAGCCGTGATGCTACAATCTATTTGGAATTCTATTAGTTATATATTTATTATGAATATGAGCTATGATAAATGGATGTGAACACAATATTTCTCAATAGTGACATTGTTGTAGAAATGTAGCAGCCAAATGTGTTCACAACTTCTGATAATGAGCAAAATGTTTGCAAACTCCAGAGATCCATTTATAGGCCGAAAAAGGCGTCCCGAAGCTAGAATATCCGGTTGATAACATTATCAAAATGTTGGTTTTGTTGAAAATCCCGAAGTATCATGTGTGTACAAAAGGGTTAGTGGGAGCGCGATTCTATTATAGTGCTTTTAGTCGATGATATTCTACTCATTGTGAATGATATTGGATTAATCAATTAAAGCATGATTATTAAAGCATGATTATTTACTAATTTCTCCATGAAAGATTTGTGAGAAGCATCTTATATGCTTGACATAAAGATCTATAGGATGGATCTACAAGGATGCTTGAGCTCTCTCAATCTACGTACATAAATACTATGCTAGAAGGGTTTAGCATGGAATAGTCAAAAAAGGGTAGCATCCCAATATGTCATAGTGTTCATCTCTCGAGGTCAATGTGCATTAAATGAATAAGGAAAGAGAAAAGATGATATTGGTACCTTAAGTTTCGACTGTTGATAGCATAATTTATGCTATGTTATGTACTCGGCCTGATGTGAAGTATGTTCTTAGTGTAATGAACAGATGTCAGGAAGATCCCGATGAAGATCATTGAAAAACTGTGAAATAATCCATAAAGTAATATCCCCGAACTGATTACTTGCAATTGGGCATTAATTGTGTTTATATGATTAATTATGGTGGTAATTAATTATGTGCTGGAATTATTTATCTTATTGAAATGCTTAGTCACATGATAGAGTGACCCGGGAGGGCATTTCAGGGCGCATGTTGTGCATGTTTGGGAAATGGTTATTAGCATGATTTATTTGCCATGGGTAGCAATTAATTGGAAATCATGAGTTTAATTGATATTTGGTGCCTTTTGGATTAATGCTTTTAAAAATATCATGTTGGGGTGTTTTATACACCATGGGATTGTGGAATGCATTTTAATTAATTAACCCACTTTATTACCCCAAACCCCCACCATACATTCACTCTCACTTTTCAACTTTCCCAAATAACACCTCCCAAACCCTTCCTTTGTCCATTTTCGTTTTTGTGCTTAAGGGTGGAGAGAAACCCTTCCAAAAATCTTGTTTTGTGGAGTTTGTTGGGAGATTTGAAGTCCCCAAGAGGTATGGATACCTCATTGTTGATTTTGTGGTATTTTATTTGAGTTTGAAATGGTTTGAAGGGTTTTGAAATGGGTTTGTATGAGTTGGTGTTATTTTTGGGTGAGTGTTAGATTTATGGTTGTATGATGATGTTTATTGAATATTTGTAGTGATTTGGTATGGTTGATGTTTGAATATATGAGTTTTTTTGAGTTGGGGAAGGAGATGGGTGAATAGTGCCCGAAAATCGGATGTGCAGAGCTCGGCGATCGATCGGCGCCTCCAGCGATCGATCACGAGTTGCAGGGCTGAAGGCAGTAGCCTTCAGCGATCGATCGCGAGTTTGGCGCGATCGATCGGCGAGGTCGCGATCGATCGGCCCAAACTCGGCGATCGATCGCGAGTTGAGAAATTTTGTTGGGCGAGGCAGTGTGGTCTCGCGATCGATCGGGGCTATATGGCGATCGATCGCGAGACACCAAAATTGATGTTTTTGGATATTTTTGTGGGATTTTTGGTATTGAACTATTATTGGGTTCTAATATTGATTTGTGTGACTGTGTAGAACCATCCCAGGTGGCGACACAGCCAAGGAATTGAAGTCCTACCACATCCTACTTTTTGGAAAGGTACGTAGAAGACGTACGGGCACCCAACGGTACATGTATCTAATATACTCATTGTTTATGCATTGTGGATGCGAGTATATATGTGATTATGCATTGTGGATGCAAATACATGTTGAATTATGCATGATGATTGTAGATGCATATGATTATTGGTGCACATCCCATGAGTCGTGGTCATCCCTTGATGATTTTAATGCTTGCCGCTATTTGTTTTGGTTCCGCTAAATGTGAAGCGAGGGGTGGGAGCGCGCATGTCACATTTGAGCGTGGTTATCATATAGGGCAAGGAAAGGATATTTGCCGCTCAATGTGAGGCGAGGGGTGGGAGTACCGCATGTCCATTGAAGCGAGGTTATTCTATGCCACCTATATGTAAATAAGCGAGGGGCATTAAAATACATTGTGATGGACAGACTAGGGATTGGTGACTGGTATTTGGTTTTTGATGAGATGGTATTGTGTCATGACATGTCTAGACCATTAAATAATCTATTGATTATACTCATGAGTTATGGTACAGGGACAACCAAACGGGAAGCGTTTGAAATGCATGGGAAAAACGGGAAGTGTTTTATTATGGTTATGCATTTACGCTTTATATTCATATTGTGTTGTATATGAATGATATCATTGCTCATGTTTGGGGGTTGTCCTTGTAGGTACATTTTTGGCATGATAAGAAGGGATAGACGGGTTGAGGTGGTGAGCTTGTGAAGAATTCTTTTGAGGAAGGAAGGACATGATTAATTTTGTATAGTATCTACTCTAGGAGTAGTGTAAAGCTATAATTGATAACATTCATTTGATTTGGGAATGTAACTAATCCAGGGATAGTCCTTATTTTTGGCATGTAATTCTTAAAGCTCATAGACTCAACACGATTAATTTACTCTGATCATTTATATTAGCTCTAATTATGCCTTTAATCCGCACTTAAGGATTAGGGTCCTTACATTAGTGGTATCAGAGCAGTGGTTAGAGAACCCGGGAACGAGTGAAGGGTAGCCTTAGCATGGTTGGCTAGGTGCTTACATTTGAAGCATGTTTATGCCTGTGGTGCATATTGATGTATATTCTGTTATACTAACATCTTATTATCATTCCTGTTATCTAACGGCATAACATGTATATCTGTTTTTAAAAATTGTTGTTAACCATTGTGTTACAGCATCGCTGCTATGAATGCGGGGAACCTTAACGAAGAGGTTGGCGATATTGGGAGCGTGAACGCTAGCGTTGGACAGGCGAACCCTCTACCTCCACCAGCAGTAGGCATGGAGCCAGTGGCTCAGTTATTGCTACCCGGTGAGATTAGCTTGACTCAGTTTCTGTCTTACCACCCGCCCCGGTTTGAGGGAACAGAATCAGGAGAGGAAGCTGAGGAGTGGCTGGAAAGACTTGAGCAGATATTTGTATCGGCTCCTTGTGCTGTTACAGCTTGGCCGAGGCTGGCGGAGTTCCAGTTGGCAAAGAAACCTCTAATGTGGTGGAGGAGCACGGTAATGGAAATGAGAGCACTGGGTGTAGTGATTGATTGGACACTCTTCAGGACCCGGTTTCTGAACCGGTACTTCTCCGCAGTGGCGAGACAGACGAAGGAGGACGAGTTTACAAGTTTGAAACAGGGGAACATGACAGCGTCAGACTATGCCATGCGGTACTCTTCGTTGCTGAGGTATGTTCCCCACATTGCCACCAATGGACACGCAAAGATGAGGAATTTTATGAAGGGGTTGCGACCGGAGCTCTTTGATCGGGTTATCACCAATAACCCAACTTCTTTTGATGATGCTCTCACAAGAGCGGAGCTTGCCGAAATTGGAGTTGGAGCTTACCCTGGTGCTGTGCCACCACAAGTACCACAACAAAGACAAACTATTGATAGCTTAAGGCCCCGAGGAGAGCCATTTAAACCTCGTGGTGCCTCTTCATCTTCACGGTTCGGTGGGAAGAAATTCTTTGGTCAAAAGCAGGAGAGCAAGAAGAGCAATTGGTCCGCCAACCGAGGGCCTACGCAAGGAAATAGGCCGGGAGAGCCGAGGTGCGACAATTGTGGAGGGCCACATTCTTCGAGTAAGTGCCCTGCCTGTTATAGCTGCGGCAAGATGGGCCACATCTCTCGGTATTGCCCCACCCGGGGAGGACAATCAGAGTTTCAGGGCAACATGCCGAGATTTGATGACAGGACAGTACACCAGAGGCAGCAGTTTGGGCCTCGACCATCGGGAGGTCAGACAGTGGGACCGTCCCAGGGACAGGTGTATGCGCTGACTAGAGAGCAGGCCCAGGCAGCCCCAAGGGAGGTGATCGCCGGTACGTGTCATTTATTTACGTACCCTGCTTTTATTTTGATAGATACAGGTGCCTCCCACTCTTTTGTATCTGTTAACTTTGAGAGACACCATATGCGCACGTCTTCTCTACCCACGCCTCTCCTTGTCTCGACACCCACTGGAAGAAATGTCGTTGCTGATCAGTTTATGGCAGATTGCCTCATTTATTTTGAGGGCAACGAGTTGAAGGCAGACTTGATTGTGTTGGGTATGTCGGACTTCGACTGCATTGTGGGTATTGATATTCTGAACAGATATCAGGCAGTGGTAGATTGCCTGCAGAAAACAGTGAAGTTCAGACCTGATTTTGGTAGTCAGTGGACTTTTTATGGCAACGGTTCTCGTGCGAAGATTCCGTTGATTTCAGCGATCAAGATGACTCAGTTGTTGGAACGTGGCCACACGGGCTATCTCATCTATGCCATGGACACGTCTGGGAAGAATAAAGAATTGAGAGTTGAGGATGTACCAGTGATAGCAGAGTTTGCTGATCTGTTCCCAGAAGAGATCCCAGGATTTCCACCGGCTAGGGAAGTTGAGTTTGGGATCGAGTTGTTACCGGGGACATCCGCTATCTCTCGTGCACCTTACAGGATGGCACCGATGGAGTTGAGAGAGTTAAAGGAACAGTTGCAGGATCTCCTTGACAAGGGATATATACGCCCGAGCGTATCGCCATGGGGCGCACCGGTACTCTTTGTAAAGAAGAAGGATGGTTCGATGCGGTTGTGAATCGATTACCGGCAACTGAATAAAGCCACAGTGAAGAACAAATATCCTCTCCCTAGGATTGACGATTTGTTTGATCAGTTGCAAGGTACCAGGTTATATAGCAAGATCGATTTGAGATCCGGGTATCACCAGATTCGAGTCAGGGAGGAAGATGTGCAGAAGACAGCATTCCGGACTCGATATGGACATTATGAGTTCTTAGTGATGCCGTTCGGTGTGACGAATGCTCCAGCGGTCTTTATGAGTCTGATGAACAGAGTGTTTCAGCCGTATCTTGATCAGTTCGTCATCGTGTTCATCGACGACATTCTCATCTATTCCCGGAGCGAGGAAGAGCACGTGAGACACTTGAGGACAGTGCTCCAGATTCTCCGAGATCACCAGTTGTATGCCAAGCTTAGTAAGTGTGAGTTTTGGTTGAGCAGTGTAGTATTTCTGGGGCATGTCATATCGAGCAGCAGAATATCAGTGGATCCCAGGAAGATTGAAGCTGTGATGGAGTGGGATGCACCCACTTCTGTGCCTGAGATTCGGAGCTTCCTTGGTTTGGCCGGATATTATCGACGCTTCGTCGAGGGCTTTTCGAAGATTGCCAAGCCGTTGACACAGTTGACCCAGAAAGGAGTACCTTTCTTTTGGTCAGAAGCTTGTGAGGAGAGCTTCCAGGAGTTGAAGCACTGTTTGACGACGGCGCCAGTGTTAGTGATCCCTACGGAGAATTCCAGATTTGCTTTGTATACCGATGCATCACTTCAAGGTCTTGGGTGTGTACTGATGCAAGATAGACATGTAGTAGCTTATGCATCGAGGCAGTTGAAGCCGCATGAGACGAGATACCCAGTCCATGACTTGGAACTGGCGGCTATCATCTTCGCCCTGAAGATTTGGAGACATTATTTGTATGGTACTTCATTTACCATATTCACGGATCACAAGAGCCTTAAGTTTTTATTCACTCAGGCAGAGCTGAACATGAGGCAGAGGAGGTGGATGGACTTACTCAAAGACTATGATTGTAAGATTGAGTACCATCCCGGGAAGGCTAATTTGACAGCAGATGCTTTGAGCCGGAAAGTGAAGAGTTCTGCTGAGGACGTCATCCATTTGTCAGCCATGATGACCTCCTATTGCCATCTGGGCTATGATTTCGACATAGATGCATCACCTGTGTATGTATCGACCTTGTTAGCTGAGCCAGATATCTATGAGAACATCAGGAGAGCTCAGAGGTCAGATGATGAGGTCCAGAGGTGGTTATCTTTAGTACATCTTGGTCAGCCAACGAAATTCAGAGTGGCCGATGACGGATCTTTGAGGTTGGGTAACTGTTGGGTGGTTCCGAGTACGCCGGAGTTGCGTAGAGGGATCTTGGAGCGAGCTCATAGTAGCAGACTTAGCATCCACCCAGGCGGGAAGAAGATGTATAGAGATCTGCGTGGTCAGTTTTGGTGGAAAAGGATGAAGTCTGATGTCGTCGCTTTTGTTAAGAGGTGTTTGATCTGCCAGCAGGTTAAGGCAGAGAGACAGAGACCTGGCGGCGAGTTGAGAAGCTTGGAGATACCGAAGTGGAAATGGGAACACATTTCCATGGACTTCGTGACTCACCTGCCGAGGAGCACTTCAGGCTTTGATGTTATTTGGGTGATTGTGGATCGATTGACTAAGGTAGCTCATTTCATCCCCTATAGCATGACTTTCACCTTTTTGAGGATGGCTCAACTGTATATCCGAGATGTGGTGAGATTGCATGGGATCCCCATTTCCATAGTGTCGGATCGAGATCCGCGATTCACATCTCATTTTTGGGAAGGTCTTCAGTCAGCCTTGGGAACTGAAGTTAGATTGAGCACTGCTTATCATCCTCAGACGGATGGCCAGACCGAGCGTACTATCCAGACGCTCGAGGACATGTTGAGAGCTTGTGTTTTGGAGTTCGATGTTTCTTGGCAAGATTCGGTACCCTTGGTAGAGTTCTCTTATAATAACAGCTACCAGGCGAGTATTCAGATGGCTCCTTTTGAAGCTCTATATGGCAGACGGTGTAGATCACCCTTGTGTTGGGATGATTTGGACCGTAAATCGGTCGGGGGACCGGAGTTGATTCGGGAGATGGAAGAGAAGATAAACATGATAAGGCAGAAAATGAAAGCAGCCCAGGACAGACAGGCAGCTTATGCGAATAAACGGCGGAGACCGTTGGAATTTCAGTTGGGAGATAAAGTCTTTTTGAAGATCTCACCTTTCAGAGGCGTTGTGCGATTTGGGATGCGCGGGAAACTGTCTCCGAGGTATGTTGGACCGTACGAGATTTTGCAGCGCATTGGCACCTTAGCTTACCGACTAGCTCTGCCGCCTTCTTTATCTGGTATACATAATGTGTTTCATGTGTCTATGCTGCGGAAGTATGAGCCGGATCCGTCGCATGTATTACAGCCTTCCGAAGTTCAATTAGAGTCCGATGTGTCTTATGTGGAACGGCCTGTTAGAATTCTGGATCGAGCAGACCGCAGACTTCGGAACAAAGTGATACCTATGATCAAGGTTCAGTGGGATCGCAGGGGTGTCGAGGAGGCTACGTGGGAGACGGAGCGGCATATGGTGCAGCACTACCCGGAACTATTCTCTGGTATGTGTTTATGTTTAGTTTCTTTTGGGGGTAAGTGCATGTGATTTCGAGGATGAAATCTTATAAGTAGGGGAGTATTGTGATATCCCCGAAATGATTAATTGCAATTGGGCATTAATTGTGTTTATATGATTAATTATGGTGGTAATTAATTATGTGCTGGAATTATTTATCTTATTGAAATGCTTAGTCACATGATAGAGTGACCCGGGAGGGCATTTCAGGGCGCATGTTGTGCATGTTTGGGAAATGGTTATTAGCATGATTTATTTGCCATGGGTAGCAATTAATTGGAAATCATGAGTTTAATTGATATTTGGTGCCTTTTGGATTAATGCTTTTAAAAATATCATGTTGGGGTGTTTTATACACCATGGGATTGTGGAATGCATTTTAATTAATTAACCCACTTACCCCAAACCCCCACCATACATTCACTCTCACTTTTCAACTTTCCCAAATAACACCTCCCAAACCCTTCCTTTGTCCATTTTCGTTTTTGTGCTTAAGGGTGGAGAGAAACCCTTCCAAAAATCTTGTTTTGTGGAGTTTGTTGGGAGATTTGAAGTCCCCAAGAGGTATGGATACCTCATTGTTGATTTTGTGGTATTTTATTTGAGTTTGAAATGGTTTGAAGGGTTTTGAAATGGGTTTGTATGAGTTGGTGTTATTTTTGGGTGAGTGTTAGATTTATGGTTGTATGATGATGTTTATTGAAGATTTGTAGTGATTTGGTATGGTTGATGTTTGAATATATGAGTTTGTTTGAGTTGGGGAAGGAGATGGGTGAATAGTGCCCGAAAATCGGATGTGCAGAGCTCGGCGATCGATCGGCGCCTCCAGCGATCGATCACGAGTTGCAGGGCTGAAGGCAGTAGCCTTCAGCGATCGATCGCGAGTTTGGCGCGATCGATCGGCGAGGTCGCGATCGAACGGCGCAAACTCGGCGATCGATCGGGAGTTGAGAAATTTTGTTGGGCGAGGCAGTGTGGTCTCGCGATCGATCGGGGCTATATGGCGATCGATCGCGAGACACCAAAATTGATGTTTTTGGATATTTTTGTGGGATTTTTGGTATTGGACTATTATTGGGTTCTAATATTGATTTGTGTGAATGTGTAGAACCATCCCAGGTGGCGACACAGCCAAGGAATTGAAGTCCTACCACATCCTACTTTTTGGAAAGGTACGTAGAAGACGTACGGGCACCCAACGGTACATGTATCTAATATACTCATTGTTTATGCATTGTGGATGCGAGTATATATGTGATTATGCATTGTGGATGCAAATACATGTTGAATTATGCATGATGATTGTAGATGCATATGATTATTGGTGCACATCCCATGAGTCGTGGTCACCCCTTGATGATTTTAATGCTTGCCGCTATTTGTTTTGGTTCCGCTAAATGTGAAGCGAGGGTGGGAGCGCCGCATGTCACATTTGAGCGTGGTTATCATATAGGGCGAGGAAAGGATATTTGCCGCTCAATGTGAGGCCAGGGGTGGGAGTACCGCATGTCCATTGAAGCGAGGTTATTCTATGCCGCCTATATGTAAATAAGCGAGGGGCATTAAAATACATTGTGATGGACAGACTAGGGATTGGTGACTGGTATTTGGTTTTTGATGAGATGGTATTGTGTCATGACATGTCTAGACCATTAAATAGTCTATTGATTATACTCATGAGTTATGGTACAGGGACAACCAAACGGGAAGCGTTTGAAATGCATGGGAAAAACAGGAAGTGTTTTATTATGGTTATGCATTTACGCTTTATATTCATATTGTGTTGTATATGAATGATATCATTGCTCATGTTTGGGGGTTGTCCTTGTAGGTACATTTTTGGCATGATAAGAAGGGCTGGACGGGTTGAGGTGGTGAGCTTGTGAAGAATTCTTTTGAGGAAGGAAGGACATGATTAATTTTGTATAGTATCTACTCTAGGAGTAGTGCAAAGCTATAATTGATAACATTCATTTGATTTGGGAATGTAACTAATCCAGGGATAGTCCTTATTTTTGGCATGTAATTCTTAAAGCTCATAGACTCAACACGATTAATTTACTCTGATCATTTATATTAGCTCTAATTATGCCTTTAATCCACACTTAAGGATTAGGGTCCTTACAACTTATGAAGAACTTAGGATATGTTCATGATTTTTGGATCTGTAAGTGGAGAAATAAAAGTTGAAGGATAAGCTGATGCTGGTTTTTTAGTCGGATATAGATGATTCCAAATCGATGTTCAGATTTGTATTTAAGCTTAATGGTGGTGATGTCTCTTGGAAACGTTCCAAGCAAGACACCATATCTGATTCCACCATTGAAGCTAAATATATTACAGCATACGATGCAGCAAAGAGGCAGTTTGTATATGAAATTTCATCCAAGAGTTGTGTGTAACTGTGCGGTTGACACAGTCCTTGTGTACCGTGACAGTAGTTGATTTATTACGAATAGCCAATATTGCATCAGAATCCAAACATATATCGAGAAAATATCATCTAATGAGAAAGATGGTAATACGACATCCTTATCGAGAGAGTTGCTTCACAAGAAAAATGTAGCAGATCCACTGACAAAGCTGATCGCTATTTATTTAAACAGAAAATCCCAGTGTACGATGCCAAGTTTAGTATAGATTATAAAAGTACGAGTGTCGAACCCACGAGCACTAGTAGCAATTTCCAGAATTAATTAGCCTATCTATATTTAGCCTACGAATATTGAGAGAAATTTAATTATTGCAAACCAAGAAATTTCGCCAATCCAAACAAACAAGTAATGAAAAGATACGGAAATCAATAGAGACGAATATCAAGACTTCGGTTCACCCTTGTAATCCCCACAATTCTCCTTTTAGTTACGACTTTAAGTTCTACGGTCTAAGGTGACGAGTTTTCCGAGTTTATCCAATATACTATGGTCAATTTATATTGAACTTAATATTGAATTGTAAGAAGTCAATGGTTATGTACTAATTTAACATTCAACATTGTATACGCTCTATGAAACATTTCAATAACAATAAATTATATATAATATATTTTGTTCTACAAATTTGATTTATAATTTTAAAAAATAAAAAAGAATTAAAATTTTAAAAATTAAAGAAAAAAGAAAGAACATACTGGTTCAACCAGTCAACCGGTTCACTGGTTGAACCGGGTTTTTACCGGTTCCCACTGGTTTTTTATCAGTGTGATTTTGAAGGGTCAATCGGACCGGATCAAGCACTGATTACAGGTTAAATCGGTTGAACCGGTCGATTCTGATCGATTTTCAAACACTGCCATATACCTTCATTCCATGAAGAAATGAAAAATGTAGCTAGAAGTTCTAATATTGTCTTTCTCGGTTGCTGTCGGATCAAGAATGAGCGTTATATGATATCAATTAACAATTGTGTGATTTTTAATGGAGCTTTATTTTATACTTGCAAAATAATGTGACGAGATGCAACCTCAATGTGAGGGTCTAATCATAATCATGTAATTAATGATAATACAATGATAATTATAGCGGAAAGAGCGGAAGATTTGTTTGACGTTTATTAACATGTGGCCAAAAAATTCGGCATGATCTCATCGCACGAGGGACATACCACATATACCAATAGGCATATACTGAAAATATATATACATACCATCAGTTTCATATACATCAACATAAACCAGCATACACAAATCCAACTATTAAACACATAACCATAATGGGTTATGATCAAATAATATACATAAACTTCTCATATCCCCAGGGACATACCCTGGTAGACATATGCATATACAACTGGATAAGCAGGAAAGTATACCTCTCAAATACGACTCCCACCGGACATGCCCTTGTGGGGTCCTGACCACCTGTACTATCTGTCATTGTCAACGTACAAAAACAACATCAGCCTCACTTGGGTGTGAGCAAAAGCCCAATATTGAACGATCAAAAGAAATACAACATGTATCCATAAAATGACATCAGCAAGGTGCCACCAATCCCCGTCTCAACTAATCGTATCAATTAACAGGGACCATGATTCCCTATGCTTATCGGGCCATGTAATGCCAACATGGTATCGCGGTATCAATCCCACTAATTGACAGAATCAAAGAAATATCAGGTATCGAAGAATCGTATCAACATGTATGTCATGCATCAATGTATATATAAAACATGGGGTGTTTTAACAAACAATTATTTTCATACACCGTTGTGCCAATTATAAATGCATGAATGTCACATAATTTAAATAAAATCGCTTAGCCACGTAATTCACAAAATTCAGCAAATCATATATTAAATAATATAGATACATGTCGTATGTTACCCGATCGAAACATACCTTATTTTCTTTTGATTGATCTGCAGTCGATGTCATTTGCTCTATCGTTCCACTTTCGGTGCAGGAAATGGATCTACATCATATTATACACATTTATTCAATCCACTAAGTCATTTAATTCTCAAAAGCTCGTACCTAGAAGTATTCTAATTCTCAATTCTTTGATCAAATTGCTCCTACTCACTATATTTAATCGAATTCATTATTTAACTACATTTCAACATACGGACCAATTTTTTAAAAAATATTACTATATCGTGTAAAAATTGAACTTGCTTATTGTACATGACCAACAAAAATTAATGGAACACTAAGAAACATAAATTTAAGCAGTGATTAATAGGAGATCTACTATTAAAAGAGTTCCTAAACAGGACTCTTTCGAAACTCTCCCTGCTTCTTCGCTCAGTGACGGGATGCTTGTTAGCGATCGAAAACACTAGAATCAGAAAACATTTATCTTCACAATATTTAATTAGAACAAAGGCACCAATTCACACATACTGTCAAAACCTTAAATTAAAGATTTCTTGTACTTTCTTCCTATTTTATGCTCATTAGGTAGGAAAATTTAGATAAAATACCATTTAGTAGCTTTTGTTTCACTTCCATTAGAAATTCTAGAATCATTTCTATAAAATCTCTCGAACAAGATTAAAGAAATCTGTAAAGACTTGCGCCATATCCACTTCTTGCTACATAGCTTAATGACAACTTTAATAGGATTCAAGAACATGGAATTTAGGGCTCGTTTGGGAAGATGGATTTGAGCTGATTTGGATTTCAAATCCACAGCCCAAATCCACTCCATTGTTGTTTGACTGTAAAATTAAAGTGGGTTGATTGGAATTTCAAATCCAAGCCCATATATTTTATTTGGATTTGAAAATCACTCTTGTTGGTCGTCATTTGAAATCCCAGCTCTGAAAATTACCTTCATTCCACGCCTCTTCTATATCCTCATTCACCTTCATTCCACACCGGCTTCTCGAACGCCGCTTACTCTTGCTTACGAGAGATTGAGGTAAATTCCCTTGGATTCCATTTAATTTTACTCGCTTATTTGACCGTGCCAAACCATTTTAAAATATGATATTTTTCCAAATCCAGTGTATTGGAATTTGTATCTTACTATCTTCTGTTATACAATCTTGTATAATTTTTTAACTAACTCTCACAGAGGCAACATGTTAGATTCTCCGTAAATCCCTCATTTCCACTTTGTTTTTCATATGGTCTAATATAGAAAAAAAATAATACCAAGATTTCATTGAAGATTGAGTACATCTTAATGGGATTTGAAAATTTTATATCAGATTATTTTGCCATATCGCCCTTGGATAAAGGGTTCTTGATTGCCTAGGCAGAATTTGCGACATAACATGGACGACTGATGAGCTTATTTCTCATATCACCACCACCACTTCTCGGGATTCATTTCCTTGAACAGACATTGTTTTTTTAAACCAATTATTAATTTGCTTATAAATAAAATATAATAAAGTCCTTGTCATTTGTATATGCAGTGCTTTTGTGTTTGTTGTATAGCAATTAGCTTGTACTGATATTGAGCGTCAATTGAGTTTTGTAAACAATATTTTTCATATAAAGAATCGATGTGGAGCTTTAGATTTTACTTAATTGTCCTAATTTTTCAGAAAATAAATATATCTTCGTTTTCTGAACGCAAATGTGTCCTTGATATTGCTTAAAGTGTGTCAGCCCTTGGTTAGCTCAATCGAGACTGCTATCCATGATGTGTCAACCCTTGGTTAGCTTCATAGATACAATACTGGTATTCTTGATCCCTCATAAATCTCTCATTTGCTTAAAGTGTGTCAGCCCTGGGTTAGCTCAAATAGGCTCGATGAGTAATGCTCATTCATTTTGTGTCTAAAACTATTGTTTTAAACATATTATATATTAGAACTTTGTTATTAGTATTATGATTTTAATCAAAGACTGGTTGAGGAACGAAAAAATGATTGTTGTTACATGAGATGAATATAGTTCATGGAATGAATATGTTGTGATAAGTTGTTTTTATATATTATTTTATGGTTTACCTATTTTACTAAAATATTTTATTTTTCTGTGAATAGTCACATCAGATGCCAAGGGTTACAAAATAGTGATAGAAAATTGGAGTGATATAGTACTTTTATGTGGAAGAGATAGAGAAACCGGTCAAGGGGCCAAAACTTTTGAAGAAAGAGCCAATGCAATGGGGGTGAAGAAGAAATTGACATAAATTCAGCACAAGCACGACCTTTGAACTCAATGGATTCAATATCCAATAATAGGATGAAAGCAAAAAAAGATGATCTGGTTGAGGTTGTTGGCATGATCGCTATTTCTTTTCAAAAGTTTGTGGCAAGTAAGAAGAAAGAAGAAAGACCAGCATGCATTGATATACATGATGTTGTCTCAAGCATTGATTGACTTACGGGCACCGAAGTGTTTAAGGCAGATCAAAAACTAATGAACGGTGATGTTGAGCAATTTAGATTATTGAATGCACGTCCAGGCGAGAAGAAAAGAGAGTGGATATATTTTCTTATTAACTCGTAACCACCATGGAATTTGGTTTGTATGAAATGTTACTTTGTTAATGTTTCGATGAGATAAATATTTGGATTTGATAATTTAGCGTATTATCTATCAAATGTTACTTTGTTAATGTTTGACGATAAAAATATTTGAATTTGATAATTTTAGAGTATCATCTATCAAATGTACAAATCCTATAATTTAAATTTTTTTTGCTCTCTAGGAAAATATTTATTCTTTGTTGGGCTTTTATTTGATATAAATGCACTAATATTTTATATTATAGCTTAAAATTCATTATTTTTAATTATCATGTGCTTATTTAGCTATATGTGGACTAACTCGTAGTGGTGTTCATCGGTTCGGTTAACTGGCAGAACCGGACTTAAAATCGAACCCCAAAAGTTTGCTTTTTTTAAAAAAAATCAAAATTTTCGATTTTCGGTTAACCTTCGGTTCAAACCGAACCAAAAAATTTTGATTTAAAAAAAAAATTGTTTTTGATTTTCGGTTACGAAGTCCGGTTAACCGAACCGAACCGAATTTTTTTTAAAAAAAAAAGTTAAAAAAAAAATTAGAATTTTTTTATTGTTTAAATAATTTTTTTAATAGTTAAATTTTTTTTTATTGTTTAAATAATTTTTTTAAAAGTTTCGCTCCTGATTGTATGAATAAGAACTCGTAAATTAACGTGTTTCAAATATAATATAATTTATTTTATTGTCTCATTTTAAACTCGATTTTGTATTAAATAGCTTCAAAATAATATTATAAGTTTAAAATTAAAAAGTCAAAGGTTCACAATTCATTTGAATCCAATGTATGATGTATTAATGTTTGTACTTATGTTGAATTTTCATTAAATAATCATCCAATTTTAAAAAAATACGGTTCGAACAGAAACTTTCTAAGGTTCACTATATATAATCTATTAAAAAATTTACAGCCGGAACGAGCAGTTAGCCACAACTTTCTCATACAATAGGTACTGGCGTTGGTTTTGAAGGACAACTTCAATATTTATAGTGCTATCAACGATGGGATCATAAATCTTATTGAGACGGTAGGCTCCAAAACGATGGTTAGAGCATAGTGTTACTGGATTAAAACTGTTGGTTAGTGATAGAACATAAAATCTTCTGCAGTTTTTTGAATTGCCTAAACAAGATGCAGTGAGGGCTCTTGATATTTACAGAAGAGCTGGAAAACAGGTTTACATTGCACAAAACCTTTGAAAGAGTTAACATGTGTTTCGATGTTAGATTGAGACAATATTTCTTATCCGTGTAGGCAGAACTTCTAGCCAATTTTATGGCTTTTGCAGAACCAGACCTTTCAGTTTCATGTTGGATTGGTATTCAAGTAATGTGAGGCAAAGAATTCAACAATTATACAAGTTTGAAGTCCACAAAATTTGCCCAACAACCATACCTAATTTTTTTCTCATTTCACATTGGATTTTTCTTATGATTCACACCATGATTTCACATCATGTTTTTCACCTATAATAGGTAAGAGAAGTTCTCATTTGTATCACAACACAAATCAAAAGTTTAGTAGAGACCAAAGTATGATTGAGAGAGTTTGAGTTAAGTTGAACAAGTTTGCTCCTATTCCAAGAGTTATCAGTTTTACTCATCTTGTAATCCCTTCATATTTGATATAGTGAAGTGTGTATGCACCGTAGATGTAGGCGAGTTTTGCCGAACAACGTAAATCTTTGTGTCTCTACATTTGTGTTTGCGTTGTTTTTCCTGTCTCTTATAACTTCCGCAACTTCAGAAAGAACATGACAATAATCGTTGTTCCCAAAAATTGGTATCAGAGTCATGACCATTTTGTTGGGTATAGCTTTGGTGTAGTAAGTGAATATGTATTGATTAAAGAGGTTCTGTCTATGAAAATCGCTATTTAAGTTGGATCAGTGTGACCCCATCAATTTTCCTAGGAATCTTAAAGTTCTGTCTAGGCAAGATTGATATTCTCTCTTTCTTGGGAGCTTAATTAGTATGTACTATTCAGGTATTTCATCAAAGTATCAGGAGCAATGGACGTAGACGAAGGGGAGTTAAAACTCGAAAAGTTCGATGGTTAAGATTTGGATTATTGGAAAGGAAAATATAAGACTATTTGTATCAGAGAAATCTGTATCAGACTCTAGACGAAAAGAAACCAGAAACAATGTCGGATCAAGATTGAAAAATCCTCTATAGACAAGCTCTTGGAGTTATCCGATGGACATTATCCCGCAATGTTGCTTTCAATATTGCAAAAGAAAAGACCACAACAGATGTTATGAAGGATCTCACTAGTATGTACGAAAAGCTGTCAGCCTCAAATAAAGCGCACCTGATGAGGCAATTATTCAACCTACGAATGACGGAAGGCGCATCAGTTGTTCAACATCTCAATGAGCTTAATACAATCACAATCGAACTGAGTTCGGTTGAAATTGAATTTGATGATGAAGTACTGATAAGTGTGGATTTTACACTTATTTTGTTGTGTTTTTGTATTGATTTTCGTATTGATTCCTGGATGATTTTACGTTTTTTGGTATATTTGTGTATTTCAGGAATCTAGGTCCAAGGGAATAAAAGTGGAGAAAACAAGCTAAAAATGTTGAAAAAGGACCAAACCGAGCGAAGACGTTAAATTGTGGACTGAATTCTCGAAGATTGAAAGTTAATCAGCTCGGCGATCGATCAGCATCAACATCGCGATCGATCGCGGAGCTATATATTGAGAAGCTGAGCAGATTACATTGGCGATCGATCGGTAAGAATTCGCGATCGATCGCCAATTTTCAGTAAAGTCTCGCGATCGATCGGGAGGATACGAAGATCGATCGCGGATATGATAATTTTGGCCATCACGTCCAGTAAGAACTCGCGGTCGATCGGGAGATTATGAAGATCGATCGCCGCGAAGAATTTTAAGGAAAAAAAGACTTTCCATGTTTGGTTCAAGGTGGACTCCTTCCTACTCGAATTTGCCCTATTTATCAGACCTAAGGGACGAAAATTAAGGGACTTTTGCACAATTTTCTAAACATTAATAGCAGCCACTCCTTCATCCCAAAGAGAAGAATCATACCACAAATCATTGAAGAGCAAGAGCAACGCAATGAACGGAAGAACGAAGCGACGCACGGAGCGACATCCTCGTTATCTTAGTATTTCTGAACTTAATTAATTTTTATTTCAGATTTTGATGTTGAATTTGTTTAAAGACATGTTTTTGCATTATAATTTGATTGTGGTTGTTGGCTAAGTTAGTTTGTCAAGACATAGGGCATCCCATGTTTGAACCCTTGAGTTAATTTAATGTTTTGATTTGATTTCTATGATCTTTGAGAATAATTTATGTTTTTAATGCTTGTAAATGATTAGCTACCTTTTTTCATGATTTTGGTCATCGTGATTGAATTGACCATAGAGATTACGATACGACGTAGTAAATTAGGCCGTGGGTTTTAGGTTGAGCACGTGTGATAGCAATAGATTTACCAAAATATAATGCTAGTAATTTTCACAAAGCGTTTTTCGGTATTAATCATTCAATAATGACACGGGAGTGGTTTATTGTAGATTATGCTAGACTTGTTATAGCCGGACCAAGGTATAACAAATGAAATAGGAAAACTCGTCACCCTAGAACATAGAATTTTGAATCTTAATTAATAGACAACTTTTGGGGGATTACATGGGTGAACCAATGTCTTGATAATTATTTGATCATATTCCTTCAAATATCCATCGCTGTTGTTTAGGTTAAATTTTGTGTTTATGTCAATTTAGTTTGATAATCATTCCATAATCGTAGGTTAAATATAGTAATTCTAATCGAACGTGGTACTTATTTTCTAATCCCTGTGGGTTCGACATTCGTACTTCTAATTTCATTATACTAAAACTTGACACCATGCACTTGCGGTATAGAATCGCTACACTGGAAATAATTGTTTAAAATAAAAGCGATCAAGTTTTTGGCGTCGTTGCCGGGGACTAGTTTAAGTAATATCATAGGAGATTAGTTGACTGTAATTTAGCCATCTTTTTGTTGTTTTTGATTTTTTTCTTCTCTCTTTTCCTATCTACTATTCTATTATTGCCTTCTCTTGCTTGGATTTTGTAGGTTATTACTTCCTAGTGCATGCTAAGGAGTGAACAACTGGCACTTGAGCCTTTTGACCCTGAAATTGAAAGAACTCTTCTTAGAAGACTAAGAGAAGTTCGTACAATGGCTGAAAACAATGAAGGATGAGGTGGAAGAGATGAAAGACGGAATGAAGAAGTGCCTAATAGAAGATCCCACATGGATTATGCTCATCCCTCGTTCCATGGGTCATTATCTAGTATCAATAGACCAAGCATACAGGCGAACAGATTTGAAATCAAGCCTGCAATCATACAAATGATCCAGCACTCGGCGCAGTTTGGGGGAGCGACCATTGATGATCCCAACACTCACATAGCGAATTTCTTGGAATTTGCGACACCTTCAAGCATATGGCGTCACTGACGATGCCATCAGGTTACGACTGTTCCCTTTCTCTCTAAATAATAAAGCTAAATCTTGGTTGCATTCTTTACCTGCACGATCAATTACCACTTGGGATGGGACGGTGCAAGCGTTCTTGTCAAAACTTTCCACCATCAAAGACTGCTAAGATGCGAAATGATATCACTACATTTGCGTAATATGATCCTGAAACACTGTATGAAGCATGTGAGCGCTTCAAGGACTTAGTGAGGAGATGCCCACACCATGGCCTTCCCATCTGGCTGCAGGTACAAACTTTCTATAATGGTTTATTTTCTGATAACCGTTCTATAATTGATGCAGCATCAGGAGGTACTGTGATAAGAAAGACGCCGGAGGAGGCCTATACACTGTTGGAAGAGATGGCCGCTAATAGCTGTCAATGGCAGTGCGAGAGGAACGTGCCGAAGAAGCAAGTTGGAGTTCATCAAATGAGCGAAGTTACTGCTTTGGCCGCTCAAATTGAGGCATTGAACAAGAGATTAAATAGCATGAGCATGACAGGGATGAAAGCTCAAGGGATTACTTGTGACCTATGCGGAGGCAATCATCCGATCATTGAATGCCAAACAGGTAACCCATTCGTTCAGACTAATGAAGCTGTGAATTATGTAGGAAACCGGCCACAAAACAATCCCTACCCAAATACATACAATACGGGGTTGAGGTATCAACCACAACCACTACCGGGTTATCCACCATAGCCGAGCATGGAGGAACTATTGACCAAGTTCATATCATCAACTGAAACAAGGATGAATAAGCAAGATTCATCTATCAAAAACTTGGAGATTCAAGTAGGGCAATTGGCAACTATCTTGGCTGGGAGAGCACAAGGAACTCTACCGAGTGACACAGAGAAGAATCCAAGGGAGCAAGCCAATGCCGTGACCCTAAGAAGTGGAAAGGAACTTGGCAAAGAGAAGGAGACTAAAAAACTAGAAATCAATCAAGAGAGGAATGAGCAATCACGCGCCAAGGGCAAGTCTACTAAGTCCACTACACCTAGCACACCACTAGAAAAGGTACATATTCCTCTCGCATTTCCTGCAGCTGTCAATAGGGCAAAAGTTGATTCAAACTTTGCCAAATTTTTAGGCATGCTTAAGAATTTGCATATAGACATACCATTTATTGATGCATTACGAGAAATGTCAAAGTATGCTAAATTCTTGAAGAAGATGTTGTCTAAGAAGCAGAAATTGGGAGAGCACGAAACTATCTTATTGACCGAGGAATATAGTGCCATTATGCAAAAGAAGTCGACCACAAAGTTGAAGGACCCACGGAGTTTTTCTATTCCTTGCACAATTGGGCCTATATCTTCCATTATATCATTATGTGATTTGGGTGCTAGTGTGAACTTAATGCCGTTGTCTATTTTTAGGCGACTTGGACTGGGAGAGCCGAATACCACAAGGGTGGTGTTGCAAATGGCGGACAAGTCTATCACCTACCCACTAGGAATCATCGAGGATGTGCCTGTCAAGATAGATCAATTCACTTTCCTGGTGGATTTCCTAGTGTTGGATATGGAGGAGGATGCGAGCATGACATTGATCATGGGCCCATTCCTAGCTACCGGAAGAGCTATTATCGATTTTGAAGAAGGGAAGTTGATCCTCCGTGTAGGAGAGGATCATGTCACCTTTACGATGTTTCAAACTTCACCACAAGCACACAACACGCACACATGTTTTATTATTGATAAAATTAATATTTTGCCTGATGATGTGGTACAAGGTACTGATGAGGTGAAAGCGAAGCCCGAACTAGAGACTGAAGAAGGCAAGAGCCATGATAGGGTGAAGCCAAGGAAGGCGAAGAAGCAAAAAGATAAAAGGACGTTTATGAAGGGAGAGACAGTTCAATTGCATAAAGCGCAACCACCTCACATTTTCCAAAGCAAGTGAAAGGCTTCATGGTTGGACCATTCACTGTTACCAAGATATACCTGCAAGGAGCCATTAAGGTAAGTGATCTTATTCTAGGCACTTATGTCGTTAATGATGAGAGGTTGAGGCAATACCCAATTGATTATGGAGATTCGTACTCTACAAACGATTCCAACCTTTGAGGTCATGTAGTAAAAAGTCCAGCTTGGGACTATAAATCAAGAACTTTTTCTTATCTTTTTGCTTTGTTTTTGCTTTGCTTTTGGGTTTGTTGTGGTTTGCTTTTGTTTTGTTTTTAATTTTTGGTGAGACTCCATGCGTGCTGTGATCTGTCCAACACTATACCCCATGAGTTGATGAGAAATTGGACAACGATCACTGACGGTCGTTGTCAAAGGTAAATGGTTTGTCTCATTTCCATGCCTAGTACACTGAGGGCAATGCACACACTAAGTTTGGGGGGGGGGGGGGGGGGGTCGGGTCTTTACTGATCACTGATGTTCTCTTGCTACTACTTTGCATGATATTCTATCGAGTGGTATGAAGTTGTTCTTGAGTATCTTAATTTAATTGTTTGTGAAAAATGAGTTCTTCGTTAAGAAATACATGAATTAAACTTGCAACTGTACTACATGATGAAAAAAATCTCCATCTCAATTAGAATTTTGAAAATTTTTGACTTGTTAGTGAATATCTTGGGTTGAGTTAATATGTCAAAAAAATTGAAGAACATTTTGATGCACATTTGAGTCATGATTGAGTGCAATATATGTAGGAAAGTGAAAATTCTGTTAACCATGATTTGTCTTGAGCATCTTAGAGCACTCTAGAATCTACTTGAGGGCACTTTGAGGCGAAATTTTAATTTTATAATTATGAACTTGACTTGGATATGATTTAGGCGATCCTTGGAATGTTTGAGCCTTTCGAGCATACCTTGTCTATATGTACCACTAGTGTGCCCCCTTGAGCTTAAATGAATAAGAATGGAAATTAGCCCCCATTCAACATTATTATTAGCAAACTCATTATACCCACATGTTTGAGCCTAAATTGAAAAAAAAAAATTATCCTCACCCTCAAGGAGTATAATGATTCTCATTAGATGCACATGAATTGCTATATTTTGATGAGCTTATTGAAAAAAAAAATTGATGAATGAGAAAAGAAAAGAATAGAAAAAGCCTTGAAAAAAAAATTTGAATAAATAAGACCCAAAGTGGCCAAGGTTAAAAGAAAAAGAAGAGAAGCTCAATTTTGTGCTAAAAATATGAACATTACATGCTTATGCTCTCTTATTTGTGCTATCCTATCAAGCCAAACACCATAAGCCTGACATTATAAGCTTAAAAAGATCTTCTGATCCAAGTCTAGGGAATAATTATATTAGTGAAGAAGTGCTTGAAAAGTAGGCTTATGGAGTGCTTGATAGTAATCTTGACTTTGAGTTTACTCGCAGAATTTGATGTAAAGATATGTATGAAACTCAAGAGTGATAATATCACACATGCACGTTCCAATTTTGCGATGTATTGCTTGGCATAGGAGAAAACACTTCTTGTTGATTTTTGGATTGACTTTTGTTGAAGTGTTAGTGGGATTTCTGAGCTGTTACATTTGAGTTGTTAAGTTAATTATGTTAAAGTATTGATGATAAACTCTACATTTTGATCTCATTGCTTGCTCGAGGACAATCAAGTCTAAGTTTGGGGGAGTTGATAAGTGTGAATTTTACACTTATTTTGTTGTGTTTTTGTATTGACTTTCGTGTTGATTCCTGGATGATTTTACGCTTTTTGGTATATATTTGTGTATTTCAGGATTCTAGGTCCAAGGGTATAAAAGTGGATGAAACAAACTAAAAATGTTGAAAAAGGACCAAACCAAGCGATTGAAAGTTAATCAGCTCGGCGATCGATTGGCATCAACACCGCGATCGATCGCGGAGCTATATATTGAGAAGCTGAGCAGATTACATTGGCGATCGATCGATAAGAATTCACGATCGATCGCCAATATACAGTGAAGTCTCTCGATTGATCGGGAGGATACGAAGATCTATCGTGGATATGATAATTTTGGCCATCACGTCCAGTAAGAACTCGCGATCAATCGGTAGGTTATGAAGATCGATCGCCGCGAAGAATTTTTAAGAAAAAAAAAGACTTTCCATGTTTGGTTCAAAGTGGACTCCTTCCTACTCAAATTTGCCCTATTTATCAGACCTGAGGGACGAAAATTAAGGGACTTTTGCACAATTTTCTGAACCCTAAGAGCAACCACTCCTTCATCCCAAAGAGAAGAATCATACCACAAATCATTGAAGAGCAAGAGCAACGCAAGGAACGGAAGAACGGAGCGACATCCTCGTTATCTTAGTATTTCTGAACTTAATTAATTTTTATTTCAGATTTTGATGTTGAATTTGTTTAAAGACATGTTTTTGCATTATAATTAGACTATGGTTGTTGGATAAGTTAGTTTGTCAAGACATAGGGGATCCCATGTTTGAACCTTTGAGTTAATTAACGGTTTTGATTTGATTTCTATTATCTTTGCACATAATTTATGTTTTTAATGCTTGTAAAAGATTAGCTACCTTTTGCAAGATTTTGGTAATCGTGATTGAATTGACCATAGGAGATTACAATACGACGTAGTAAATTAGGCCGTGGGTTTTAGGTTGAGACGGACCAAGTAAAATCTAGCACACATGTGATAGCAATAGATTTACCAAGCCTTTTTGGTATTAATCATTCAATAAAGACATGGGAGTGGTTTATTGTAGATTAATGCTAGACTTGTTATAGCCGACCAAGATATAACAAATGAAATAGGAAAACTTGTCACCCTAGAACATAGAATTTTGAATCTTAATTAATAGACAACTTTTGGGGGATTACATGGGTGAACCGATGTCTTGATAATTATTTGATCATATTTCTTCAATTATACATCGCTGCTGTTTAGGTTAAATTTTTTGTTTAAGTCAATTTAGTTTGATAATCATTGCATTATCGTAGGTTAAATATAGTAATTCTAATCGAACGTGGTACTTATTTTCTAATCCCTGTGGGTTCGACACTCGTACTTCTAATTTCATTATACTAGAATCGCGACACAGGAAATAACTGTTTAAAATAAAAGCGATCAAGTACGAGCATTGATACTTTTGTCTTCTCTACCAGAAAGTTGGAATGCTACAGTCACAACAGTGAGTAACTCGTCGGGAAGCAATAAGTTAAAATTTGATGATGTTCGTGATCTAGTCCTTCGAAGGAGAGTCAAGTGATACATCGTCCTCTTCAGCTTTTTCTACTGAATCAAGAGGAAGAACCATAGGAAATGGACGCGGCAGATCAAACCACCGAGGAAGATCAAAGGACAGGAGGTCAAAATTCAGGAATCCTCCTAATTCCCAAAACTCAAAGACTATTGAGTGTTGGAAATGTGGGAAAAGCGGGCATTATAAAAATCAATTAAAGAGGATAAGGCAGAAGCAAATGTTACTTCAACCTCAGGACAAGATGATACATTGATATGTTCCGGAGAGCAAAAAGGAATCTTGGGTGTTAGATTATGGAGCATCGTTTCATGCGACTTCACATAAAGAGGTATTGAACACATATGTGTCCATAAATTTTGGCAAAGTATATCTTGGTGATGACCAGCATTGTGGCATTGTTGGTAAAGGTGTAGTGAAGATTAAGTTAAACTCGTTTATATGGGAGCTAAAGGACATCAGACATGTTCCTGGCCTTAGAAAGAACTTAATTTCAGTAGGGCAGGTGGCCAGTGAAGGCTATACCACGACCTTCCATATTGATGATTGGAAGATTTCAAAAGGTGCAATAACTGTTGCACGAGGCAAAAAGAGTGGTACTCTTTACATGACAACAAGCAATTGTTGCTCAATCGCAATTGCAGCTTGCAACGATGATGCCAGCCTTTGGCACAAGAGACACGGCCACATGAGTGAGAAAAAAATGAAGATTATGCATTCCAAGGGAAAATTACTAGACTTCCGGTCAATAGAAATTGACATGTGCGAAGATTGCATATATGGCAAACAAAAGAGGGTCAGTTTTCAGACAAGTGGCAGAATCCCGAAGAAGGAAATACTGGAACTCATTCACTCTGATGTTTGGGACCAGCGACTATCTCATCAATTGATGGAAAATAGTACTTCGTGACATTTATCGATGATCACTCTCGGAAGGTATGTGTTTACTTTCTAAGACATAAATCTGAAGTATTTGATACTTTTAAAAGATGGAAATCAATGGTTGAAAACGAGACAAGTCTTAAGATCAAATGTTTCATTACCGACAATGGTGGTGAATATAAAGACACCGGATTCAAGAAATTCTGCTTCGAACATGGGATCCGAATGGAATGAACCGTGCCAAGTACGTCTCAACACAATGGTGTAGCTGAGCATATGAACCGAACATTGACTAAAAGAGCTCGAAGTATGCGATGTAGTCAGGTATACCAATGCAGTTCTGGGCAGATTCAATCAACACAACAACTTCTTGATCAACAGAGGGCCATTGGTTCCATTAGAGCACATGATACTAGAAGAAGTATGGAGTGAAAAAGAAGTAAAACTCTCACACCTTAAAGTATTCGATTGTGTTGTATATGTACATATTAGTGATCAAAGAAGGAGTAAGCTGATAAGTGCCATTTTTGCACTTATATTTATATGTTTTCTCATTATATTTTACTGAGATTCTTGAAAGATATTACGCTGTTTGGTATGATTCTGCATGTTTCAGGAATTTATGTTGAAATGCGAGAATGTATCAAAAAGACCCCAAATTACTGATGAAAATGTGGAAAAAGATTGCCCAATTAAGAAATATAATTAAACAAGGACTCCTGATAAAAGGAGACATTTGTCCACTCCAACAATGACTCTTTTAAGAGTATCCAAGGACACTTAATTTTCCTTCCTCTCCTCTATAAATACAATACCTTTGACCAATATTTCAAGGCACCACCATAATTCACCAACTTGGAACAAGCCAAGGAGGAGATTGAAGAACACGATCAAGAAGGAAGCGAGAGAGGAAGCAAGGATCTACAATCGGAGTTGACGCCGAGAGTTTATTCTTGTCTTTTAATATTCGTTTTGCTTTGTTTTGATTTAAATATGATGAACTAAGTTAATTTATCGAGGCTAGCCAACCCTTTGTTTTGAACCTATGATTTGATGATTATTTATTTGATTGAATTCTTATAATTCTTTGTGCATGTTTTATTGTTCTTCATGCTTTTGAGGGATTGATCACCATTGAATGTGTAAGGACCCCCGTGCCCTTAACCCATTATTAGTGTATTAATCATGCCATTAGTGCATACAATCATATTATCGTGGGAAGAAAACCACATGCAAGTATAGCATCATATACCATCTATAAAATTTCTTGCATTAGAATCCCATAATATTCAACTTCCCCAACCAAAACCACTTACATAGTATGCACCCTCATAATACACTAACATACTCTCAGTTCATTTAGCAATTCTGTATTTAATTGCATGCAGACAATAAATGAAGAGAGAAAAACCATGCCCATTTATACATTCCATATACACGTAAAAACGTGCCCACATGAGAGCACCTAATGAATAAAAGTGTATCTAGTGTATAAGATACTCTACCAAATACTGTTACTGGTGCTTCGATCGTGGAAGCACCTCCCATCCATATCTCGATCTCCACTCCGGATCTACCGTTATGCTTATTCAACCGGTTCTGATACTTCGATCATGGAAGTACCCCCGAGTCAACAGCCGAGCTCAACTCCAAAGCCATTGATGCACATGTACCACCAGTCCCAACAGAGACAACCCCCACACGGTGTGAGCATACCAATACCAACATTCCAATAATCACAGTACGTAATTTACAGAATATAAAATTGTAATGTAAAGGATACTCCCTGTATAGTATCGTTACCACGTAGGATTTCCCGTATTGTCCCTGTTCTCAAAATAACCAAAACCATCAAATTCCCAAAGCCAGTTAATCACCGCATTGATTAACTAAAACCATTCCTGCTATACTAGTTCCATAATCAAATATGATTAAATCATCAAATGAAGCACCACAGATATCACATATATCTAGCCAATAATTCCATAGTTCTATTACATAGCTCGCTCCACAATAGCGGCATTTTAACTCCACACGCTCAACAACAGCGGCATAATCACCGATGGTCGCTCAATGGCGACAACATTCCAATCATTGCTCGCTCAAACGCGGCACCATATAATTCCCAATGTATATCCATTTATCGCAATTACCATATACCATACATTTCACTATCCATTTATTGCAAGTACCATATACCATGCATTTCAATATCCATTTCATAGTTGCAACATTATAACAGGCTATGCTCGTACGTTATACGTACCTTATAATTCCGTAGTTCGAGTCCAACCTTGCCTGAGTCCCCCGACCCAATGAATTATGTGCTAACACATAAATAATTCACAAGCAAACATAAGCATGCAACCATGTGCCCAAGCACGTTCATAACCCCCAAATCTATCGTCAATCCATGAGAATTACCAATATAAAAGCCCGCGGCTAAGCATGCATAATACCCAAAATATACCATTTTATAAGTTTAAAATGATAGCCAAAAACTCAACCGAGAATTCCGTTTTATTAAACTTTGGCTCCAACCAATCCATTTTAAAAGTATAGCATTCCCATTGGAATGTAGACATTGTCCCTGCAAATCGGCTAATTAAACCCGTTTCCAAAAACCCGACATTTTCTAACATTTTCGAAAAAACTCCAACCTTCGAACGGCGATCGATCGCTGATTTTATCGCGATCGATCGCCCCTAACTAGTGGCCAACCAGCGCCTTATCGTGATCGATCACGAGTCTCCGCGATCGATCCCCAACCAACTCGCGATCGATCGCTGAGACCTTGCGATCGATCGCCAGTACTGTATATCTACACCAAATTCCAGCTGCTCGCCGCGATCGATCGGCACTCCCTCCGCGATCGATCGCGACCTGTGATTTTCCAAAAAACTCGAACTTCCATGGTGTTTTTCACACCCAAACTCAAAACCAACACCCATACACCTTGAACACCACAAAAACTCCATTAAAACTCGATTAAAACTCCAATAACAAACTTTAAGATTTTTACCCAAAAATCCACAAATCCAAATCTAACATAATACTCAACCAATCAACAATACTACTACCAAATCGAAGACAAGGACGAGGGGAAGATTAATACCTGATAATCTTCGAGAAAACTGGCTCACGAGCCAAGCTACCAACGATTTCTCCTCCAAGGGAGAAATAGGGGAAATGGGGAAGGGTTAGGCGTAGAGAGAGAGGGGAGAGAGGGAAGGAATCAATGACGGAACACCGAGTCTACTTGGTATATATAGTACCAAAACTCCAAAATACCAATCCCTCCACATATACATCATGACTCATTAAAAATCATATGTTTTCAATAATTACCTCTCAATCTCTATTTCCTCTACCAGCCCCAGTACAAAGTACTCGGGACCCCAAATTCCACCAAAAACCAAATTCCAAGGTTATCACCATGATGAGAATACATTCTCATCCCTTGGATCCAACGACTCCAAATACCGGATTTAATATCCCCGGGAGTCCCAATACCGCAATTAATTCATAATCGCCACAATTAAAATCCATTAAGGATCATTACCACTCCGGAATTAACACCATTAATTACCGGGCATCACAATTATCCCCCACTAATAAAATTTCATCCTCGAAATTTGCACGGGTACTCCACGTATTGCCGAGATTACAAAATCCAAACGTATTCACAATCTCGAATCATGAACATGTCATGAACGACACACCAACCGCGAGGATACCGACCTTGCACCAAAAACTGGAATGGGGTAAACCTCCCAAACCATTACAACTGCAACAGAACATCAGCATACCCCAATGCTAACCATCTCAAAAGCAGTCAGCCAACCCTAACTACAAATCAAACGAATCATTCGTGATTCCAAAATAGATATCGCCTCGATGATATCTTTATTATTTAGCCTACGATGTTAATCATACATCGTTACCGAGGAAACCACCAGTACACTACAATGTACTTATACCATATCCGATTTCCGCTCTCCAATTCCATCTCCATCAAAAGAGTAGTTGCACCACCTTGCAACACGGATCGGGCCACTCACGGCCAACGATCAACACAAAACACATCTCCAAAGATGTCTACATTCGTATGTTCCAAGAAATCATATCTTGGTCCAAATACACCATCGAGACTCAACAAGGTCTCAAGTTCCCGAAAGGACATGCAAGAAAATCAATTGCATTCCCGCCACATGTGTCAACCACGACACCTAACAAATCCAAAGCATGGCCATCCCTCGTTTACCCTAGGATTCAACAATCCTAACACAGGGATGTTATCAATTTACTCTGAAATGAATTACCATGGCTTAAAGTACGACAATCCCTCCTCAGGGGAAATCAACCGGACCTCACGATCATTCCTCAGAATGCATCGTGCTATCAAGATTACCAATCTCAAGGTGCCACAATCTCTCACCGGAGATTCACCAAACCAAGCATACTAATCCGATGCTCAACAAGGAACAATTAAATGCTGTCATTTGTGTACACACACTGGTATACATGCCTAAGTACCAATACTACCTACATACTCAATGCAATCGACTCGGGTATCACCAATCATACCCCAAAAGTCACAACCTCAACTGTCAATCCTCAATCTTTCTCACTCAACGGAGAATGATGATTGACAAACCAAAATCAAAGGGTGTGATTCCAACATCAACACCACACAAACCAATTCAACGAATCTCCCAAGGATTCCCAATAGGTATATCAATACTTCCTCCTCTCAAGGAAAATGTCATGTACCATGACCCTCCAACCTCGAACCACCGTTCGGAAAACTGGATATATTTATACCAAAATATCTCCCGGAACTAATAAATACACAATTGGTTCGGAATAGTGCATCAATGCCACTATTACCAAATCGAAATCCGTATACGCAACGTATACACATCTAACGATGTTCTGTACTAATACCATAGTACTCCACAAACCTCGAGCATCTCCCCAGAGACGCCTCCTTGTACGTCTCGCCGGAAATAAAAAGCCATTACTCAATCCAACACCAGTAATGCTTACCATGACTGATTCACAATCAACCCACGATCGATACCAGCTGTCTTCATGACAGTACAATTCAAATCTCTCCAAGAGATAAAATTGTTATAGTAGTGTTACCCCACTAACTATATCCACCTATCCAATTGTGTTTCCCATTGCATGACATATGCAAGATGCTCAACCAGGGACAAAAATGACTTGTCGACACTAACGTTGGTACTCCCAACAGAATTGAGCTGTCCCAGTACAAGTCCATTAACATTTGACGTATAAACGTCCTCGTGAGGTATTTCCTGCCTCAAACCTCATGCGACATAGTGACTACTAGAGTCCACTATTACCCTCATTGTATCATCATACGATTCACCAAACTCGGTTCCAGTGAGCAGTATAATGGCTACAACAAGCACACTATATCACTGCAACAATACCTGGCTAGCAAATCGCTGCCTCCATAGGCTTATACCAAACCTACCAACATGACATACGTTCCATCCCAGTATGCCATACCGTACAAACCATTAGAGTAGCGGGTCATCACCCAATATTTCTCTAAAACACCAAAGCATAATGGACATTCAGGTGTCCTTGCTCAACCACGATGCAATCCTAATCCATTAAGACTTATTCCACACCCTCAGGGTGGGCGTGACCATGACTACCCCACGTCACAACGACAAAAGCGAGTATTTTCCTCAATAACTACTCTTACCACCAATCACTTGGCCTTAGTCATCGCAACGAGTATACCCAAAGGTACCACTACTTGTAAAATATTTACTTCAAATACATGATGTGGTACTCTCACCGGTACAATGCCTCCAATAATTCATCAAGCAAACCTGCTCGGCGTAACGGTCTCGTCAACCGGTGACGTAGACATCACCTTGTGCTCACCATCGGCACTCAAACCATATGACTAAATACATATGCCCAGACGTATTATTCATCAAAACGATGCTACACGTCTACATAGAACATCTGCTATGTCATCGTCATTCTGTGACGGTATATGTCAACATATGACATCCAAAATGACATTGTCAACTCGTGACGGTACATGTCAACACCTGACATTCACAATCTCATCGTCAAACGCGTGACGGTATATGTCGATACACGATATCCATATTCTCATCGTCAAACACGTGACGGTATATGACAACACATGGTATCCACAATCATGCTAACTAAACAGCAATATACCATAACGCATCGCTAATAAAATAGCGGCATACCTGTCTCCGTCGTCCAATAGTGGTACATAATCCACACCCATAGCTCGTGGGCGGTACAATCCCGTGCTATGTAGATAGCGGCAGAACCCATCGCTATAAAATCAGCGGCATGATCCCTCGCCATAGAGTCACCGGCATAAAACATCGCTATATATATCTGGCAGCATGAACCATCGCCAATAGAACTAGTGGAATAAACCATCGCTATATAGATACCCGGCGGTATGAACCATCGCCAATAGAATAGCGGAATGAACCATCGCTATATATATATATATATATACCCGGTGGTATGAACCATCGCCATAGATGTAGCGGAATGACCCATCGCTATATGATACCTGGTGGAATGACCCATCGCTATATGATACCTGGCGGAATGAGCCATCGCCAATAGATGTAGCGGAGTGAACCATCGCTATAGAGATACCCGACAGTATAAACCATCGCCATAGATGTAGCGGAATGACCCATCGCTATATGATACCCGGTGGCATGAGCCATCGCCAATAGATGTAGTGGAGTGAATCATCGCTATAGAGATACCCGGTGGTATAAACCATCGCCAATAGAATAGCGGAATAAACCATCGCTATGAATACCGGTGGCATAAACCATCGCCAATAAACTAGCGGAATGTACCATCGCTATATAGATACCCGACGGCATAAACCATCGCCAATAGACTAGCGGCATGATATCCCTCGCTATAATATGATAGCGGTTGTGTTCTTTGCTTCATATCAGCGGCAAATATTCTCTCATCGCTATGGTATGACAGCGGCACCATTACTCCTCGTTTTAATCATGACAGCGGAAATACCCTTCGCGTAAACATGACAGCGGAAATACCCCTCTCGCTTAGACAATACTAGCGGAAAATAATATCCCTCGCTATAATATGACAGCGATCGTGTTTTTCGCTTCATATCAGCGGCAAATATTCTCTCATCGCTACGGTATGGCAGCGGCAAGTATTCACATCACTACGCCATGAAGGCGGCAAGTATTCACATCGCTACACCATCCATGCAACCACAATGCATAACACATATACCAATATACATCGTTAAGAGTATATTTTAATGCACCTCGCTTCAAATGTGACATGCAAAATTCGCCATCGCTTCAACATTTAGCGGCAAAGCATAAAAATCATCACTCCAATATGCAACCGTAATGCATAATCCATGTCCCATATGACCCTGCAAACACCATGGTTAGCAACAACATATTCCCATTATGAACACATATCATAAACGCACATAAGCAATATAGTTGTGCCACACAACACTAACTACCATCATGCATAAGTATGTGCTTCCCATTCCATTAACGTGTTCCTAGGCCCTCAACAGTCCCAAAGAGCAAACCATTACTCTGATACCACTAAGGTAAAGACCCCCGTGCCCTTAACCCATTATTAGTGAATTAATCCATGCCATTAGTGCATACAATCATATTATCATGGGAAAACCACATGCAAGCATAGCATCATATACCATCTATAATTTCTTGCCTTAGAATCCCATAATATTCAACTTCCCCAACCAAAACCACTTACATAGTATGCACCCTCATAATACACTAACATACTCTCAGTTCATTTAGCAATTCTGTATTTAATTGCATGCAGACAATAAATGAAGAGAGAAAAACCATGCCCATTTATACATTCCATATACACGTAAAAACGTGCCCACATGAGAGCACTTAATGAATAAAAGTGTATCTAGTGTATACGATACTCTACCAAATATCGTTATTGGTGCTTCGATCCTGAAAGCACCTCCCATCCATATCTCGATCTCCACTCCGGATCTACCGTTATGCTTATTCAACCGGTTCTGATACTTTGATCCTGGAAGTACCCCGAGTCAACAACCCGAGCTCAACTCTAAAGCCATTGTTGCACCTGTACCACCTGTCCCAACAGAGACAACCCCCACACGGGGTGAGCATACCAATACCAACATTCAAACAATCACAGTACGTAATTTACAGAATATAAAATTGTAATGTAAAGGATACTCCCTGTATAGTATCGTTACCACGTAGGATTTTCCGTACTGTCGATGTTCTCAAAATAACCAAAACTATCAAATTCCCAAAGCAGTTAATCACCACATTGATTAACTAAAATCATTCCTCACATACTAGTTCCATAATCAAATATGATTAAATCATAAAATGGAGGACCACGGATATCACATGAATCTAGCCAGTAATTCCATAGTTCTATTTCATAGCTCGCTCCACAATAGCGGCATTTTAACTCCACGCATGCTCAACAACAGCGGCGTCATAACCGATGGTCGCTCAATGGCGACAACATCCAAATCATTGCTCGCTCAAAAGCGGCACCATATAGTTCCCAATGTATATCCATTTATCGCAATTACCATATACCATGCATTTCACTATCCATTTATTGCAAGTGCCATATACCATGCATTTCAATATCCATTTATTGCAAATACCATATACCATGCATTTCATAGTTGCAACATTATAACATGCTATGCTCGTACGTTATACGTACCTTATAATTCCGTATTTTGAGTCCAACCTTGCCTGAGTCCCCCGACCCGATGAATTATGTGCTATCACATAAATAATTCACAATCAAACATAAGCATGCAACCACGTGCCCAAGCACGTTCATAACCCCCAAACCTATCGTCAATCCATGACAATTACCAATATAAAAGCCCATCGGCTAAGCATGAATACCCAAAATGTACCATTTTATAAGTATAAAATGATAGCCAAAAGCTCAACAGAGAATTCCGTTTTATTAAACTTTGGCTCCAACCAATCCATTTTAAAAGTATACCATTCCCATTGGAATGTAGACATTGCCCCCGCAAATCGGCTAATTAAACCCGTTTCCAAAAACCCGACATTTTCTAAAATTTTCGAAAAAAAACTCCAACCTTCGAGCGGCGATCGATCGCTGATTTTATTAGATCGATCGCCCCTAACCAGTGGCCAACCAGCGCCTTATCGCGATCGATCGTGAGTCTCCGTGATCGATCGCCATATTTTCGCCAAATTCAAGCTGCTCGTCGCGATCAATTGGCACTTCCTCCGCGATCGATCGCGACCTGCGATTTTCCAAAAAACTCGAGCTTCCATGGTGTTTTTCACACCCAAACTCAAAACCAACACCCCATACACCTTGAACACCTCAAAAACTCCATTAAAACTCAATAAAAACTCCAATAACGAACTTTAAGATTTTTACCCAAAAATCACAAATCCAAATCTAACATAATACTCAACCAAAATCAACAATACTACTAACAAATCGAAGACAATGACAAGGGGAAGATTGATACCTGATAATCTTCGAGAAAATTGGCTCCCGAACCAAGCTACCAACGATTTCTCCTCCAAGGGAGAAAAAGGGGAAATGGGGGAAGGGTTAGGCTTAGAGAGAGAGGGGAGAGAGGGAAGGAATCCGTGCCAATGACGGAACACCGAGTCTACTTGGTATATATAGTATCAAAACTCCAAAATACCAATCCCTCCACATATACATCATGACTCTTAAAAATCATATGTTTTCAATAATTACCTCTCAATCTCTATTTCCATTACCAGCCCCAGTACAAAGTACTCGGGACCCCAAATTCCACCAAAACCAAATTCCAAGGTTATCACCATGATGAGAATACATTCTCATCCCTTGGATCCAACGACTCCAAATACCGGATTTAATATCCCCGGGAGTCCCAATACCGCAGTTAATTCATAATCGCCATAATTAAAATCCATTAAGGATCATTACCACTCCGGAATTAACACCAATAATTACCGGGCATCACTGAATGATTAATTATATTGCGATTGACTTGACCATACGATATTGAAATACGATATAGTAATTCATACCGTAGGTTTTAGATTGAAACGGACCAAGTAAAATCTAGAACACGTGTAATAGCAATAGATTTACAAAATCTAAAGCTAGTAGTTTTCACAAATCATGATGCAATATTGATTGTTCAATAAGGATATGGGAGTAGCTTATTGCAACGTTTATATTAGACTTGTTATAGCTTGACCATAGTATAACGAATGCATTAGGAAAACTCGTCACCTTAAATATTTTGATATTCAATCGAGAATTGAAGGGGGTTGCAATGGTAAGCCAAAGTCTTGATAATCTTCTCTTGTGGATTTTTCTCGTTAACTTTGATTACTTTGGTTGGGTTATTAGTAGTTTAATTTAGTTATTAGTTTAATTGTTTAATTCAATTTTGTAGGTTAAATATAGTTTAAATCGTATTATTTGGTACTTACAGTTAGTCCATGTGGGTTCGACAATATGTTCTTCATTTACTGTACTAAAATTTGACACCGTACACTTGCGGTATATAATTGCTACACTGGAAATAATTGTTTAAAATTTAATCACGATCAAGTTTTTGGCGCCGTTGCCGGAGACTAATTTTATTAATATCATACAAGAATTTTTTACTGTAATTTAACCATTTTTTTGTTTATTAATTTATTTATTTCAAAAAAAAGAAAAAGAAAAATTTATTTTGTTTTTGTTTTGTTTTCTTGTGAGGTACTTGTGATGTTCCATCAACAAGTATTCACAAGCTTTGTCCAACAACCTTCAGAGACATTCTATGCAGCGTGGGAGAGATGCAACAATTTGGCAACCACTTTCCGATTGGATGCAGTGACACAAGGATGGGTATCCAATAGAGCTTTGGCGACTGGGAGTACCCTGTTAGAGATGAGGACAGTGTGTTGCACCTGTTCAATGATATGGCGGACTTCGACCACCATTGGCATTGGGATCCTTCATTGTAAGGTTGGAGCCACCAATACCCTCCAGAGCCTCACTACCCTCATGATACACCCAGCCATTTGAACATCACGAAGAGAGGAGAGATAGTTATGCAGACGTCACGACTCAGTTAGAGAATACCTTAATAAGATTCATAGCATCATGTGAGAGCAATATGGAGGGCCAAACCAACTCTATACATCACCTGGAGCAGCAAGTAGCAACCCTTATGGAAACAATTTCAACGAGCTGCCAAGAGGAAGAGACAAGATCTACAAATGAAAGTGTGATGAATCTAGTTTGATTACATGATGATGAACACTCCACCGACCAAGTTTTGGGGAGTGATCTTACTTATGAAAAAGATTCAAGGGAACTTGAGCCTCCCCAATTGATTGAGCCTACATTTGAAGAATTATCCGAGGAGTTCCCATGTGAAGATGAGCCGAATGTGATGTTGGAGAAGGAAGAGACTTTAAAAGATTCTGACTTGAGCTCATCGATGGAGACATGTTAAATGTCATATGTGGATCCGTATTTCCCATCGATGCCAACTTTACCACACTACACCCTCCACAAGTTGAAGCTAAGCCAATAATTCTTTTCCCATGACTACCAATTCATAAAGAGTGTTGTTGGAGCGATGAGCTTACACTGTTCATATCTTGCTAAGCTTGAGGGCATACTGAAGCAATACCCATATGTGGTATCATATGATACTTACTATGGGCGGTAGCCGCTCTTTGATGGTTTTTCTGATGGTCAAGCCTACGACTATAAATCAGCGCTTCTTGGGAGGCAACCCAAGCAATATCCTTTACGTTTTAGTTTGCTTTTATTTTCAGTATTTGCATTTTAGTTTTATTACCTCTCAAGTATACTATTTTACTGCACGCATTCTTCTCGTGCCAGATACTCAGTTGAAGTGATGAATCCCTACATCAGCGGAGCTTTGCAAGCGTCTTGATCAGGGGAGTTTACTATGTCCCTTTTGTTTCTTTTAAACATTGAGGACAATGTTTCATTTAAGTTTGGTGGAGTATTAGTTTGCATGTTTTACTTGTTTAATCTCCATGTTGTGTTCTTAGTTGACACTTGAATCGTCCTAATATTATGAGCTAAAATTATTTTTTTATGAGTTCAAACTTGAGAAAAGAATGAATTATAGTAGTGACTATTCAATGAAGATTGTTATCTCACTATGCATATGGACTTGAATTTTAATGATTATTAGACTTGTACATGAATATCATTTGTTGAGTTAACGTGTCAATATAAGGAATATATTGAGAACATTGAGTCGTGATCTTGTGGATTGCATATTGAATAGTGACAATTGTTGTGAACTTGATGATTTGTCTTGAGCATCTTAGAGTACCTTAGAACATATTTGATGATGACACTTCAAGGTGAAATTTTATAGTCATGAACTTGATTTGGAGATGATCTAGGCGATCTTTGATACGTTTGAGTCTTTCAAGCTTACCTAGTTTATGTCAATCCCTAGTGTCCACTTTTGAGCCTAATTGAAAAAGAATGGTGTATGTTTAACCTACAAATAGTCCAACATTCGACATTCTTGGCAAACTCATTATACCTACCCTAATATGAGCCTGAATGAAAAATTTTAACCTCACCCAAGGGAGTATGATGAATCTCATTCGATGAACATGAACTGTTATATTTTGAGGAGCTTATTAAAAATTATTAAGAATGTGAAGAAAAAAAAAAAGAAAAGAAGAGAAAGAGCCTTGTGAAAAAAAAAATATAAATAACTCAAAGTGGCCAAGGCTAGAAAAGAAAAAGAAGAGAAGCTCAAGTTGTGCGATAATATGAATTTTATATGATTATACTCCCTTCTTTGTGCTTATCCTACATTTTCTTCATAACCAACACCAAAGGCCTAACATTACAAGCTTAAAAGATCTTTTGATCCAAGTCTAGTGAGTAACTAGAGGAGAAGTGTTTGAACAGTAGGCCTATGGGGTGCACGACGATAACTTTGACTTTGATTTGTTTACCATTATTTGATCTTGAAAATGTGCATGAAACTTGAGATTGACAATAGCACGTACACGTTCCGATTTTGAGATGTGTTGCTTGATATAGGAAAAAGCATGTCTTGTTCAACTTTTGTATGTGTGTATGTGAGATTTCTGAGGTAAACGCTTTCAAGTATCAAGAATTAACTCGACATTTTGATTTTAATGCTTAATCAAGGACGATCAAGTGATAAGTTTGGGGAAGTTGATAAGTGCCATTTTTTCACTTATATTTATATTTTTTCTCGTTATATTTTACTGAGATTCTTGAACGATATTACGCTGTTTGGTATGATTTTGCATGTTTCAGGAATTTATGATGAAGTGCGAGAATGTATCAAAAAGACCCCAAATTACTGATGAAAATGTGGAAAAAGATTGTCCAATTAAGAATTATAATTAAACAATGACTCCTTTAAGAGTTATAAAAGGAGACATTTGACCACTCCAACAAGGAATTAATTAAGAGTCATACAAGGGCACTTAATTTTCCTTCCTCTCCTCTATAAATACAATACCTTGGACCAATATTTCAAGGCACCACCATAATTCACCAAATTTGAACAAGGTAACGAGGAGATTGAAGAACATGATCGAGAAGGAAGCGAGAGAGGAAGCAATGATCTACAATCGGAGTTGACGCCGGGAGTTTATTCTTGTCTTTTAATATTAGTTTTGCTTTGTTTTGATTTAAATATGATGAACTAAGTTAATTCATCGAGGCTAGGCAACCCTTTGTTTTGAACCTATGATTTGATGATTATTTATTTGATTGAATTCTTATAATTCTCTGTGTATGTTTTATTGTTCTTCATGCTTTTGAGGATTGATCATCGTTGAATGATTATTTATATTACGATTGACTTGACCATACGATATAGTAATTCATACGTGGGTTTTAGATTAAGACGGACCAAGTAAAATCTAGCACACGTGTCGTAGCAATAGATTTACTAAAATCGAAGGCTAATGGTTTTCAAAAATCTTGATGCGATATTGATCAATAATGATACTGGAGTAGCTTATTGCAACGTTGATATTAGACTTGTTATAACTTGACCATAGTATAAAGAATGCATAGGAAAACTCACCTTAGAAATATTTGGATATTCAATCGAGAATTGTAGGGGATTGCATTGGTAAGCCAAAGTCTTTACAATCTTCTCTTGTGGATTTTTCTTGTTAACTTTGATTACTTTGGTTGGATTATTAGTAGTTTAATTTAGTTATTAGTTTAATTGTTTAAATCAATTTCGTAGGTTAAATATAGTTTAAAGCATATTATTTGGTACTTACAGTTAGTCCATGTGGGTTCGACAACCTGTTATACATTTACTATACTAAAACTTGGCATCGTACACTTACGGTATATAATCACTACACTGGAAATAATTGTTAAAATAAAAGCGATCATAAGATTGATCCCAAATCAAGAAATGCATCTTCATCGGTTATGACGATTATGAATTTAGCTATTGCATTTGGGCTGATGAGAACAAGAAGATAATCCTCATCAGGGATGTTATCTTCAACGAAAAGGTTATACACAAAGACAGACACACAATGAGCACTCGTGAGTCAACAATTAATCCTATTTATGTTTAGCAGGATGACATGCCATACAACAGTATATCACCACATGTAGATGAGATTTTAGATCGAGAATAACTCGAAGCGCAGAGTAGTGGAGAGCAGTCTGCCGAACCACAGGTTCAGAGTCCTCCTGCACTGAGAAGATTATCTCGCCCTCATATACCAAACAAAAGGTATATGAATTATTTGTTGCTTACAGATGGTGGAGATCCTAAATGCTACGAGGAATCATGTCAGGTAGAGGATTCTGGCAAGTGGGAGACTGCAATGAAAGATGAAATGCAGTCTCTTATTTCCAACAAGACTTGGGAGCTTACCAAGATACCAAAAGGAAAGCAAGCCCTTCACAACAAATGTGTGTCTCGTGTGATGGAAGAAAGTGATGGATCACGAAGATTCAATGCCTGATTAGTAGTCAAAGGTTTCCAACAGAAAAAAGAAATGATTACACCGACATTTTTCACCAATAGTGAAGCTAACCATTATTCGGTCAGTGTTGAGCATTGTTGCTGCTCAATGACTACACCTAGAACAACTGGACGTGAAAAATGTTTTTTCTCCATGAGGATGTAGATGAAGAGATCTACATGCAACAAACTGAAGGATTCTCATAGATAGGAAGAAAAAATCTTTTTTTGCAGGCTTAGGAGGAGCTTGTATGGTCTAAAACAAGCTTCTCGGCAGTGAAATAATAAATTCGATGGTTTCATGCAGAGAGAAGGACTCAACAAGTGTAATGCTAACCATTGCTACTGCTATAAGAAGCATGAGTCCAGTTATATCATCTTACTACTTTATGTGAATGATATGTTGGTAACAGGACCAGACATGGACGATATCAAAAAGTTGAAGATGCAACTGTCAAATGAGTTTGACATGAAATATCTAGGTCCAGCTAAACAACTTCTTGGGATGTGAATTTTCAGAGATAAGCAAAATGGTACTTTGTAGTTGTCTCAGGCGGAGTACATCAACCGTGTGTTGAATAGGTTCAACATGAGTGATGCTAAAGCTGTGAGTACGCCATTGGGCAATCACTTCAAGTTATCCAAGGATCAGTCTCCGAAGACAGATGATGAGAGAACTTCATGGCTCAGGTCCCTTTTGCCTCAGCCATTGGAAGTCTTATGCATCTCATGGTCTGTACAAGACCAGATATTGGCCATGCAGTGGGAGCTATTAGCAGATTTATGTCAAATCCTGGAAAGTCCCATTGGCAAGCCGTAAAATGGATCATGAGGTATCTACGAGGTACTAAAGATAAATGTTTAGTCTTTGGAAAGGGAGAAGTACAAATCCAAGGCTATGTAGATGCAGACTTCGCTGGCGAAATCGACCTTCGAAGAAGTACTACGGGTTATGTCTTCACAGTAGGGAGCACACCGGTTAGTTGGATATCGCAAATATAGAAGATTGTAACTCTATCAACTACAGAAGCTAAATATGTAGTTGTGACTGAGGCTAGCAACAAAATGATATGGTTACAAGGATTGTTAATAGAATTGAGATTCAAACAAGTAAAAAGAATGTATTGTACAGTGACAGTCAGAGTGCAATTCATCTAAGAATTCAGCATTCCATTCAAGAACCAAACACATTGGATTACATTATTACTTCATCAGATACTTGTTAGAGAAATGTGTATTGAAAGTCGAGAAAATCCAAGGCAATAAAAATCCAGCGGATATGTTAACAAAGGTTGTTACCATTGACAAACTGAAGTTATGTACATATTCATTTGGTCTTCAAGGATAAAGACAATGTTGAGCACACCACTCATCAAGGTATGAAGACGGATTGAAATCAGTCTTCAAGTGGTAGATCGTTGGATTGGTATTCAACTAATGTGAGCCAAAGAATTCAACAATTGTACAAGTTTGAAGTTTTTGGCCAACAACCATGCATAATGTTTTCTCATTTCACATTGGATTTTTCTTAGGATTCACACAATGATTTTCATAATTTCACATCACACAATGATTTTCATGATTTCACATCATGTTTTTCAACTATAAATAGGCAAGAGATTTGCTCATTTGTATCACAACACAAATCAAAAGTCTAGTAAGCTTTGAGATAGAGCAGAGTGTGATTGAGAGAGTTTGAGTTGAGTTGAACAAGTATGCTCATTCTCCAAGAGTTGTGAGTTTGTACTCCTCTTGTAATCTCTTCATATTTGATATAGTGAAGTGTGTGTGCTCCGTGGACGTAGGCGAGTTTTGTCGAACCACGTAAATCTGTGTCTCTACATTTTTGTGTGTGTTGGTTTCCCTGTCCCTTATAACTTCTGCAACTTTGGAAAGAACATGCCAATAGTCGTTGTTCCCAAAATTTCCAACGATAACATATGTTCGTTTGTAGTCTAGAATCCTCATTATGTCTATGGATTCTTGATTGGATGTTGATGAATCCGCAGCCTTCACCGTCTTTTCTTGCAACTCTGGAGGATTATGCTAAGGAAACACCTCAAACGGGTTCCATGGTGTCAAATAAAAAGTGGTAAGAAAATCACTTGACTTGTTCTAGGATGTTTGTTTCAGGATGTGCTTGTGATCTAACATTGTGTTTCTCCTGACGGTTCAAAAGCAACAAGAAACGGAAGAAGCGTAGAACAAACCCAAAAACCCAACACAGAAAGAGGTCAAGGAACAAGCTGAAAGCAAAGAAAACAAGACTGAAATACCAGAGAAATTGAGTCGAAGAAAGAAAAAGAAATCCAGCGATTAATATCAGCTGAAGAACCTATCGATCTTCTGGTAAATTTCCTCTTCTATGTTTTCACTTTAAGGATCCTAAAAAATCAATTGTGTAAGCAAAACAAATACAAAACCATCCTCAGGGATTAAGCGTGGCCGTGGCATTCGACCAGAGCAATGCATTAGCTCTTGCAATTGTTCAACCAGGTCATTTTCTCTGCTGCATTTGAATGTTAAAAATGTAAATTTTGCCATGACTTAGTAGTTGGTTCGTTATTTCGCAGGAAATTCGACCAATAATTCATCAGCGAACCTTGGGACGAATTCCAGGTGGAACTGGCTCTAGTTACAGCAACAAGCAGCACAAACAAAACTCAAGTTCAAGAAACTAAAATGGTTAGTTTTATTATCCAAAAATCCGAGCTCCATCCGGTAATGTATACTTTATATCCAAGTCATAACATTTAAAACCATTTTCATCAGGCCGGGAGATTCGACAAGCTCTTACTCGATAGCCTGTACGAAGAAGAGGCTTCCCGGAGACAGATACAAATGCATAGTGCATGATACAGTAAGGGCCAAGCATACGAAATGTCACCAAAAAATACATTAAGTTTACACGACCTTTAGCCATGTCGAACAATGTTGTCACAGCTGAAACATGCAAGATCAGCAGATGATGTTTCATCAGCAGTAGCAGCATATCAAAATACTACGTAGCATTAAGGGTTGATACCAGTGTTTTCAAAACCGGACCGGACACAAAACCGGTACCCTTACTGGTTACAGGTTCGATCGGTTCAACCACCGGTTCAACCGGTGTATGACGTCAGCATGATGTAATATCTATGTTATGTTTTTCTAGAATATTTATAACATATATTTGTAAAATTTTCATAATAAAAGAAATATCATTGTAGCAAAAGAAAAATATTCTAAATAAGAACAATGTATCAAGATTCAAGACTAGCATAATGTCATTTCTCTAATCTTCATCATCTTCATCAACAAAGAAATTCATTTGTTGGCCTGGAATATGAAGTGCATCGCCATCACAAAACTTGAGTTAACCCTATCAAACTTTGTCAAATCAACATGATCATTGATCACATCCACATCCTCAACACCTAGTCCCAAAATTATAAAGAAAATATAAGCAAAATAAGATACTAATATATATTATAAATAAATAATATAAAACATGACAACCTATGGATGGTTGTGAACTTTCATCATTTACTGTATCTTCTTCAAGCATTTCTTCCAACTCGTCATAATCAAGTTCTTCATTTAGATCTTCTTCAACTATCCACAACTCCAGTTTATCAATGCATTCATAGTCAATTGGATCATATGGCCTTTTTTTCACTTTACCACTACAAAATATCCATAACAAATATTAATATATTTAAATAGTGAAGAACATACAAATTTAAGTAAATACTTATATAAAACAACAAAATAGAAGCCATACCGATCTTGCAAACGCAAATATAATGAACAAATGCAAGATCATTTAGCCTTTGATGCTCCAACCTATTCCTCTTCTTTGTATGGATGCGCTCAAATACACTCCAGTTACGTTCACATCCAGATGAAGATGATGTTTGACTTAGAATTTTAATCGCAATCTTCTGCAAGTTTGGTGCATCAATACCAAATAGCCTCCACCATTCATCTAGGAAATTAAAATCAATTTAGTACATTTTCAAGTAAAATAAATATAGAAAAATGAATTAGCAAACATACCGGGACGAGTAGTTTTTGCATTCTTTATTGCTAATGCTCGTCCAAAACCTTTTCCACGCTCTCGAAATATGGCAATTTCATCCATCACATTATCTACTCCCGGGAGAAGCTTCTCAATGACATCAAGTAAACCATTCAAAGCCTCGGGATTTTGGCAAGGGCTATCTGGGTACTGAAATGCAGGATTTAACCAAAATGCTGCTGCATGGAGACGTTTCCGCAACATTTTATCCCACCTATCATTGATAATATTAACATATGTGTTGTAAAGACGCTCTTTGTTTTTGAATAATTCTTTTATCCCCTTAATAGCCCTCCACATTCCCTCATACACAGCCTAGTGAAGGCTTCTCATCAGTATCACATATGCGCAATAATCTCATAATTGGGCCCATAATATTCACAACAATTAAGCAATTATTCCAAAATGTAGCATCTAGAACAATTTGCTTAACTTCTCAGCCCTTTTCCTCCTTTAGAAACCTTTTAAATCCTGTACTTACAACCATAGCTTCCAAATATTGTTTGCGATCATAAAGACTTTTCAATGCTATGAATGTTGTGCCAAAGCGTGTGGCTCCTGGAACAATTATTTTAGTCCATCCAGGCCTTTTCTTCAACCATGCATGAGGCCATTTGCGATTATACACAAAACATGTAATCTTTGATGCAAGAATTGCCAAATTTTTCACTATGGAAAGCTCTCCAACATCTTTCAAGATCAAATTAATGCAATGAGCAGAGCATGGAGACCAAAAAATTGATGGATATTTTCTAGTGAGCAACTTTCCAGCTTTTTTGTAGTTTGCCGTATTATCTGTAACCATATGAACTACATTTTTCAAGCCTACCATTTCAACTATTTCAGATTGCATAAATTTTCGGCGTTTGATTCAATGTCAGAGGCATCAACGGACTTGATGAATTATATTCCATAAGGACAATAAACCAAGAAATTTATCAATGATCTATGACTCTTATCACTCCAACCATCACCCATGATTGTGCAACCAGTCTCAACCCATTTACTTCGAAGAGCATCAAGGGTCAATTGAAGTTGGGTTTTGGCTTCTTTAAGCAAAGGAACTCTTAAAGCATGATAACTAGGACCAGTGTATCCACGACCCATAGTTGCTATCCTACTTATTGCTGGTTGAAAATATGGTGAATTCACAGCATTTATTGGAATACATGCATCATAAACCCACAAAGCAAATGCCATATCAGTTTCATGCCATCTCTCTTTACTTTGCATTTTCACTCGTATACTAGGCTGAGATGAGTCAATCCCTGCGCTAGCTTTCATATAACTTCCTATTTGATTTGTCTTCTTCCTTATATTACTATCATCTACTTCTTGTATTTTTTGAATTTCTTCAACATCATTCTCAAATTGAGATGTAGAAATTCTTTTCTCGTTTTTACTTTGTGCAATCTCCATTAATGCACCTTTAATTTCAAATTGAACATCTACTGGAACTTTAGTACAAGCTTTAACATTACCAGTAATGCCCGCAAGATGTTGCTTCACGCGATTAATTCCTCCACCATTAATTGATTGACCACAATAAACACATATGATAGATTTAGTCTTTCTGTATGCTGATGGTGACTCGTAACAATGCTTCCACGCTATGTCATTCTTTCGCCGAGGATTTTGAGCAAAGCTAAGTGTTGAACTTGATTGTTCAACTCCTTGAGGCTGCATAGGTGTACCTAAAGCATTTTCCATGTCCTGTTTCAATAAATAAAGAATACAATTTAACAGAAATATCAAGACCTTGTGTCAAGGATTTCATTAAAAGTCGCTTGTTTGATACGAATTAAAAAGTATCATATACAATTTCATCATTCGACTAATAAGCTTGATCTCCATGACCATTTTTTCATACACAATTGATGAGCAATTTAAAAGTAACATGTTTTACACTCAGGACTAGCAAAATTAATGAGACAAGCATATATGGTATTAAGATCTCACAGACCAACAACGGGTCTCCATTCCATGCCACACGAGAACCATACCCCCCAACAAACACATCCTGGAATCGATAAGTTGCGTAAGCAATAAATGACAACAAAAGAATTCTTGCTGAAACGTAGAGAAGTTGCGCATAAAAAACGATGGAATCCTCACCAACTAAAGCTACTGAACTAGCGAAACAGAACCCAGGAACAAGAAAATCAAATCACATATTTAGACTACTACTACCCTAAGTATTAACCTACAAAAATCATAAACAATAGTCAAAGCATATTAAAACTCAATCATGCGTACGTGAGAAATGAAGATTCAAGATAAAATAAAATGCAAGAGCATACCTTGTTTGATTGATAGGAAGAACCGATTGACCAAAAGAAAAAAAATGAACGGTGATATTTGTGGGTTTGTGGGAAAATAACTAGGGTTTTAGTTGTTTGGCCTTTATCTAGGTTATTTAGGAATAAATAAAAAACCTTTAAAATGTAACAAAATAAAAATATATAAAAACAGGAAAAAATTTATAAAAAAAAAGAAAGTGGTTCAACCGGGTCGACCGGTTCACCGGTCGACCAGTTTTTGACCGCTTCTTAACGGTTAGCACTGGTTTTCTATCATGGCGGTTCTATGGAGTTAACCGGACCGGACCTATGCCCGATCGGACCGGTCGGACCGGCCGGTCCGGTCCGTTTTTCACAACCTTGTTGGTAACCGATGGGTAGTTCCATGTACGTCGGAGTTGCGTAGAGGAATCTTGGAGCGAGCTCATAGTAGCCGATTCAGTATCCACCCAGGAGGGAGGAAGATGTATAATGACTTATGTGATCAGTTCTGGTGGAAGCAGATGAAGCGTGATGTGATCGCTTTTGTCAAGAGGTATTTGATCTGTCAGCAGGTTAAGGCAGAGAGGCAGAGACCCGGTGGCGAAATGAGGAGCTTAGAGATACCGGAGAGGAAGTGGGAACACATATCTATGGACTTTGTGACCCACTTGCCAAGGAATACTTCAGGTTGTGACGCCATTTGGGTGATCATTGACAGACTGACGAAAGTAGCCCACTTCATCCCCTACAGTATGACGTACACATACTTGAGGATGGCTCAGTTGTATGTCCGGGACATAGTGAGACTGCATGGGATTCCAGTGTCTATTGTGTCTGACAGAGATCCGCGGTTCACATCTCATTTCTGGGGAGGTTTACAGTCAGCTTTGGGCACTGAGGTAAGATTGAGTACGGCTTATCATCCCCAGACGGATGGTCAGACTGAGCGCACTATACAGACGCTCGAGGACATGCTACGGGCGTGTGTACTAGAATTTGATGCCTCATGGCAAGATTCTTTGGCCTTGGTAGAGTTTTCATACAACAACAGCTATCAGGCGAGTATTCAAATGGCTCCGTTTGAAGCTTTGTATGGTAGGCATTGTAGGTCTCCATTATACTGGGATGACTTGACCAGTAAAGTAGTGGGAGGACCCGAACTGATTCGGGAGATGGAGGATAAGATAAAGATTATCCGTCAGAAAATGAAGGCAGCCCAGGACAGGCAGGCAACCTATGCAAATAAACGGCGGAGACCGTTGGAGTTTCAGATGGGAGACAGAGTCTTTCTGAAGATCTCACCCTTCAGGGGTGTGGTTCGGTTCGGTATGCGGGGTAAATTGTCTCCGAGGTACGTGGGCCCGTATGAAATTTTACAGCGCATCGGTACCTTGGCTTACCGTTTGGCACTACCACCGTCGTTGTCTGGTATTCACGACGTGTTTCATGTATCTATGCTGCGGAAGTATGAGCCGGATCCGTCGCATGTATTGCAGCCTTCTGATGGTTCAGCTAGATTCTGATATATCCTATGAGGAACGGCCAGTCAGGATTTTGGATAGGGCTGATCGCAGACTCCGGAATAAAGTGATACCGATGATCAAGGTTCAGTGGGATCGCAAGGGTGTCGAGGAGGCCACGTGGGAGACGGAGCGGCACATGATGCAGCACTACCCGGAGTTATTTTCTGGTATGTAGTTTATGTTTGGTTTCGATTTGGGTAAGTGCATGCGATTTCGGGGTCGAAATCTTATAAGTATGGGAGTATTGTGATATCCCCGAAATAATTAATTGCAATTGGCCGTTAATTATGTTTATGTGCTTTTTATGGTTATAATTAATATTTGGGTTGGCATTAATTATTTTGGTGAAATGCTTAGTCACATGGTAGGAGTGACCCGGTAGAGCATTTCGGGGTGCATGTTATGCATGTTGGGTAATTGGGGATTTTAATGGTTTAAATGAAATGGTTTGTGATTATTTGGGTGAATCATGTTTTAATTGTGATTTTGGTTCATTATGGTAAAATACCTTTTAAAATATCATGTTGGGTGTTTTATACACCATGGAATTGTGGGGTATAAATTATATTAAACCCAACCCACTTATACCCCAATCCCCCCTTTATACCTTCACCTTTTAACTTTCCCAAAATCAACCCCAAACCCTTCTTTTCCTCCACTTTTCGAAATTGGGCAAGGAGGTGAAGTTAAATCCTTCCAAAAGTTTGATTTGTGGAGTTTGTTGGGAGATTTGGAGTCCCCAAGAGGTGTGGATACCTCCTTGTTGTGTTTGTTGTGTTTGGATTGGATTTGTTGTAGTTTTGTATGGTTTTGAAATGGGTTTTTATGGGTTGGTATTATTTGGGTTGAATGTTGGATTTTTAGGATGTTTAAAGTGTATTTTGAAGGTTATTATGTGTTTGATGTTATTGGTTTGAAGGTAGAAGAGTGGGTATGGATTGGAGATGAATTTTGGAGCAAAAATGGTGGATTTTCGGGTTACAGAGGTTGGCGATCGATCGCCCATTTCAGGCGATCGATCGCGCGCTGGCAGTGCGCTTTTGGAGTGCCTGGCGATCGATCGCCACTCTTGGGCGATCGATCGGAGAGGCTGGCGATCGATCGCGCCTTTTGTGGCGATCGATCGCCAAAGCAGAGAAAATTCAGGATCGGACAGTAGGGTCTCGCGATCGATTGCCCACCCCAGACGATCGATCACGAAAGGCAAAATTTGGTGTTTTTGGATTTTTTTGTGGAATTTTTGATATTGGACTATTATTGGCTCCTAATATTGATTTGTGTGAATGTGTAGAACCATCCCAGGTGGCCACACAGCTTAGGAGATAAAGTACATGATATCTCCACTTTTGGAACTAAGGTAGGTAGTGAGACGTACGGGCATCGGACGGTAAAACGTATTTATTACGCTATAAATTGGTTATGCATTATGGTTGCGTATATGGTCTCATTATGCATTATGATTGCATACATGATTGGAATATGCATTATGGTTGCATGTGATTGTGGGTCGAGATTATATTGCAGTGATGAAGAATACTTGCCGCCTTCATGTCGAAGCGATGATAGAATACTTGCCGCTGTCATATTATAGCGATGAAGAATATTTGCCGCAAACATGTCGAAGCGAAGGATAATGCCGCTGTCATGTTGATGCGAGGGATATTATGCCGCTAATATGTCGAAGCGAGGGGTATTAATGCCGCTGTCATGTAACGCGAGGGGTATTATGCACTGATATAATAAGACTGGGATTGGCCATTGGTATACATGGAATGGATGCATGTCATGACATACATTATTGGTGTTATAATCAATTGATTGTAATTTATGGTACATGGACAACCAAGGGAGTTTTTATATGTGTTACATACAGGAAGTGAATCGCATTTATGGTTTATGCATTGAATTATGATCATATTATTGTGAATATGATTTACATACATGCTCATGGTTTGGGGTTGTTCCTGTAGGTACTTTTGGGCTGACGGGTTGAGGCGGGTTGATGCGGTGAGACAGTGAGGAGTGCTTTTGGCATAGCAGGCCTAATTCTTTTGTATAGTTTCTACTCTAGGAGTAGTGTAAAACTATAGGATTAACATTCAATTGGTTGGGAATGTAATTAATCCCTTTTAGAAATTTTATTTTGGCCTGTAATCTTAACGGCTCAATACATCAACACGAACATTATAACCTTATATGCATGTTTAGCTCTATTACGCCTTTTATCCGCACTTAAGGAACTAGGGTCCTTACATGAAGTCTTTCGATGATAGCGTTCTGCTCAACTGAATGCTTGATAAAGTTGATTGATCTTTTATGCGTTTTTGAATCTCTTGTGTCTCTCTGATGCTCTCTTGAGCTTTTGAAGTTGCACCTATATATACTCGTTTCTGCCAACGACAATAATTACTTTTGTGTCTGGTCAGTATCTGAACAAGCTGCAGTCTTCTTCTTTAGGTACTTTCCCTTCTGGTCTGTTCTTTCGGCGCTTGTCAGAAGACTCTCCTTTGTCTATTTACCATTTAAGGTAATATTCAGTCCTTGGTCTTGTTCTGTATTAAATGCACCATTAAATACTTCAATAAATAGCCGTTGATTATTCCGACTGAAGAACAAAGCTTACTAACTTCGTTTGTTCTGATCTGATCTACATCGATTGAGTCTCTTAGTTCAAAATAAATGAAAGACTGAGAAAATGAGACTTTTATAAATACTTTGATGAATACATTACTGATATTCATTACAAGTAAATTTTCTCGGCTGAGCTCTTATTTATTTCCTCGGCTGGGCTGACTTCATTTCCCCTTTTTTGTCAGCAACGATCTCCTGAAGGAAATCTACGATCTGCGTAAGCTGAGCGCAAATAGCATCCAGGCGAGTATCTTGAGAATGAGGAATTTGGCAACTGTAGTTTTTACTTCGGAAGCCAGCTCGATCTGTTCTTTTCTCAGACTGTTCTTATACGAAGCTTGTTGAGAGAACAGATCATTTAGACCACGCTGAATACCGTTATTGCTTGCCATCATCTTGTCTTTGAAAGAATGAAAATCTATAGACGTAGTCCGCTGGCTTTGATGAACTTCTCTTACTCGTTGAGAGAGAAAGAGAAAGTTATCAGATAATTCTTGAAGGGACTTGACTACTGATGGAGCATCATCAACGGAGTCTGAGATTTCTTCAGCGTGTAGCACAGTCAGCTCTTTTCCATCCCCGGGTGGCACAACTGAGGAGTCAGCAGATTGACGCAAGTCGGAGCGGACTAAATCCACTAGATCCGAGGAGAATTGATGTAGAAATGCCAAATCTTCATCAGACTGATCTGGAGGAGTGATTGGTTCAGTGGGCTCCTCAATCTGTATAGCTGCAACGATATTGGACATGACTAGATCAGCATCGACAACGTCTGGTGGAACACCTGTCTGAGGTACATCTAGTGTGCCGGTCTGAATTTCTGAGATTGAGGACACAAAAGGAATGGAAGTGGTAGGGGATTCCAGCAGTACATCCATTGCCTCAGTCTCTGCAGCAGACGGAGCATTAGGCAGTGGCTGCTCTGCTGACTCAATAATTGGTGGCTCATAGCTTTGCTCTGCCACAGTCTTGCTAGCTGTTGGGTGATCCGGACTTGGAGCCGGAGTTGAAATTTGTTGAGCCTCTGGCAATGCATGCGAACAACCATATGGAGAGTGGGAATGTCCATCTCCAGCTAAGCTATGACCGCACCGTCATCCTTGGCAGTCGGGCTGGTATCATCAAAATTTATCTTTTTGGCTTGAATAAGTAGATTGGCAAGCCTCAGTCTGTGGTTTGCCCGGAACAGCTCATTACGATGTACCGCAATCCGAACATCATCAGTTTCTGTCCCTTTCAAAACTTCTTGTTCCATCTTATGCAGCCGCTTGAGTTTGCCAAAGAACAGACTGAAGTGATTGACCGTTCTGTATTCGACCCATTCATCGAATACGACGGTCAGTTCCTGTATTTTGTCTTCTACATCTTCCATGGCAATATCAATGGCTGTTTGAGCAGCTGATTTGGGCTTGGAAGGTGCAGACTCTGTCACAATGGCTTTGCCCTTCCCAGCAACAGACGAGGGCTTAATTCCGGATTGGGTGTAGTCACCCAGTTCTTTGATGATAATTTCCTTGACAGCAGGGATATTGGTGGGGACTCCGGTCACAACCTTGGATATGGTGGGTGGAACTTTGGATGGTTGTGCTTTGGATGGTTGAGGTGGAGCTTGGGATTTTGGGGGTGGAGCTTGGGATATTGAAGGAAAGATAGTTATGGGTGTAGGGTTTAAGGATGCCAGTGGTTTGGTGATTTGGATTCTTGGCTTCTTCGGTAGAGGTTTGGCGGGGGATGATGTGGTAGAGGCAGACTGAGTTTCATCACAGTCAGTCTAGACTACCAGCTTGCGCTTAGCCCTAGTTGTCTTCATCTCCGCTGCCTGTTCTGCACCAAACTCTATTTTTACAGCCAAAACATCCTTGGGAGTTGGGGGAGCATTTTGGATTTCAGTAGAGCCGGTCCTTTAGGATTTATGATCTTGAATGGACTGAGTGTTGAAGCTTTCCCCAGCTCGATATTCAAGGATTCCAGCAGCTTGCTCATAGGGATGTCAAAACAGACGGCCTGTTTTGCGGAGGTGATTGTCTCCAGCAGAACTCCAAACAAGACGGAGGACCAGTTCACCTGCTGTCCAAAGTGTATAGCTGCCATTGCTCAAAAGTTCTCCGATGTCACAGCATCAAAGCTCCCAGCCTTGCTTAGCAGCGCTTTTCCGACAATGTCACAGAGCACCTGAAAGTGGAAAAACATCTCCTTCTTCTTGAATGACGGCCTGAGGGTAAGTCTGAGACTGATACTCGGGGCTGAAATTCTTCCATAGTGCCTCTGGACAAGTTATCAAAATTGGTCATGCCGGATGTAGGAAGACCAAACGTCGCAGCGAGCAGCTCCTGAGAGATTTTGACAGTCTGGCCATTCACAGAGGAAGAGATGTAATTCTTTTGAGCCACAACGTTTGTAAATAGTTCCTTGATCTCCAATTCATAGACCACCGTGCCGTACTCCAGGAATTTCCGAAGACCGGAAGATTCCAGATTCTTTAATGTTGGTACCATTTCTTGATCTTCCATTCTGTATAGAGCATGAAACTCAACAGACAGAGAGTTGTGAGTGATAGTTGCCATTTGAGTGATTGTAAAGTAGACAGGAAAAACGGAAAGATTTTGAAGAGAGATAATCAGACTGCAGTAATTTGTAAAGAGTGGAGTCTAAATGAAATATACAGCCTGATAAATAGTAGATGACAGACACGTGTCCGTATCTCGATGACTGGTATTTTAAAAATTCAAATTTAACGGACTAGATGAGAGAATACTAAGGTGGTTAAAGATCGATCAGTCTGGGCTATAAAATATTACTATAGTAAAGGTTGATAGTATTTTAAAACAAATCACATGATAATATCAGATCGATAGAGATCGGTCTGAGACAGGCATGTATCTTACTGACCATTTTATTATCGATCTGTGCTAACGCCAAATCTTTAAAAACAGAATTAAGCAATTGTCAAATACTGTGATATCCCCGAAATAATTATATGCAATTTGGGCATTAATTATGTTTATGTGATTTTTATGGTGGTAATTAATTTATGTGTTGGTATTAATTATCTTGGTGAAATGCTTAGTCACATGGTAGGCGTGACCCGGTAGAGCATTTCAGGGTGCATGTTTTACATGTTGAGTATTTGGGTGTTTTAATGATTTAATTATGATGGCGGGTAATTATTTGGTGATATATGTATTTAATTGAGATTTTGATGCATTTTGGTAAATGCTTTTAAAATATCATGTTGGGGTGTTTTATACACCATGGCAATTGTGGGAGTGGAATTTAATTAAAACAATTCCACTTAATACCCCCCAATCCCCACTATACCATCACTTTTCTACTTTCCCCCAAATCACCCACCCAAACCCTCATTCTCCACTATTTTCGTTTTTGGCATAAAAGTGGAGGGGAAATCTTGACAAAAGTCTCATTTGTGAGATTCGGTGTGAGATTTGGAGTCCCCAAGAGGTATGGATACCTCCCCATTGTTTTTATTGTGTTTGGATTGGGTTTATTATGGTTTTGAATGGTTTTGAATGGTTTTGAAATGGGTTATTTTGGGTTGATATTATTTTGGTTGGATGTTGGATTTTTGGGATGTTTAAAGTGTATTTTGAAGGTTATTATGTGTTTGATGTTGTTGGTTTGAAGGTAGGAGAGTTGGTATGGATTGGAAAGGAATTTTGGAGCAAAAATGGTGAATTTTTGGGTTATAGACACCGGCGATCGATCGCCCATTTCAGGCGATCGATCGCGCGCTGGCAGTGCACGTTTGGAGTGTCTGGCGATCGATCGCCACTCTTGGGCGATCGATCGGCGAGGCTGGCGATCGATCGTGCCAAATGTGGCGATCGATCGCCAAAGCGAGAAAATTTCAGGATCGGGCAGTAGGGTCTCGCGATCGATCGCCCGTAACGGGCGATCGATCGCGAAAGGCAAAATGTGGGATTTTTGGATATTTTTGTGGAAATTTTGATATTGGACTATTATTGGCTCCTAATATTGATTTGTGTGAATGTGTAGAACCATCCCAGATGGCCACACAACTTAGGAGATAAAGTCCACGGTATCTCCACTTTTGGAACTAAGGTACGTAGTGTGACGTACGAGCATCGGACGGTAAAACATATTTATTACGCTTTGAATTGGTTATGCATTATGGTTGCATATGTGGTCTTGTTTATGCATTATGGTTACATACATGGTTGAAATATGCATTATGGTTGCATGTAATTGTGAGTCGAGATTATATTACAGTGATGAAGAATACTTGCCGCCTTCATGTCGAAGCGATGATAGAATCTTGCCGCTGTCATATTATAGCGATGAAGAATATTTGCCGCAAACATGTCGAAGCGAAGGATAATGCCGATGTCATGTTGATGCGAGGGATATTATGTCGCTAATATGTCGAAGCGAGGGGTATTAATGCCGCTGTCATGTAAACGCGAGGGGTATTATGCCACTGATATAATGAGACTGAAACTGGCCATTGGTATACATGGAATGAGTGCATGTCATGACATAAATTACTGGTTTTATAATCCATTGATTATGATTGTGGTACAGGGACAATCAAAGGGAGCTTTTAAATGTATTAAATACAGGAAGTGAATCGCATTTACGGTTTATCCATTTGATTTGCTATCATATTATTGTGAATATGATTGATATACATGCTCATGGTTTTGGGGTTGTTCCTGTAGGTACTTTTGGGCGGACGGGCTAAGGCAGGTTGATGCGGTGAGCTAGTGAGGAGTGCTTTTGGTAGCAGGCACATTCTTTTGTATAGTATCTACTCTAGGGGTAGTGTAAAGCTATAGGATTAACATTCATTGGTTGGGAATGTAATTAATCCCTTTTGGAACTTTATTTTGGCACTGTAATCTAATAGCTCAAGGCATCAACACTACTTTTATACTCCGTTTATGCATGAAAATTTTATTTACGTCTTTAATCCGCATTTAAGGAACTAGGGTCCTTACATTAGTGGTATCAGAGCAGTGGTTAGAGAACCCGGGAATGAGTGAAGGGTAGCCTTAGCATGGTTGGCTACGTGTTTACATTTGGGCATGTTTATGCATGTGGTGTATATTGGTGTATAAATTGTTATACTAACATGCCTATTATCGTTCATGTTATCTAACGGCATAACATATATATTGTTTGGAGTTGTTGTTAACCTTTGTATTACAGCATGACGGCTATGAATGCGGGGAACCTCAATGAAGAGGTGGGTGATGTTGGGAGCGTGAATGCTAGCATTGGTCAGGCAAGTCCTTTACCTCCACCTGCTGTGGACATGGAACTGGTTGCTCAGTTGCTACTACCAGAGGAGCTTAGTCTGACTCAGTTTCTGACCTTCCACCCGCCTATGTTTGAGGGAACAGAAACAGGGGAAGAGGCCGAAGAGTGGCTAGAGAGATTGGAACAGATATTTGTATCTGCGCCGTGTGCTAGGACGGCTTGGTTAAGACTGGAAGAATTCCAACTGGAAAGAAGTCTTTTATGTGGGGGAAGAAGACTGTGATGGAATTGAGGACCCAAGGCATGGTAATTGACTGGACTTTATTCAGAACTCGGTTTCTAAACCGATACTTCTCTGCTGCGGCTAGGCAAACTAAGGAGGACGAATTTACAAATCTGAAGCAAGGGAGCCTGGCAATTTCGGACTATGCCATGCACTACTCATCACTATTGAGGTATGTGCCACACATTGCTGCAAACAGGCATGCCAAGATGAGGCACTTTCTGAAGGGGCTACGACCGGAATTATTTGATCGGGTTATTTCTAACAACCCGACATCTTTTGATAATGCACTGGTTAGAGCGGAGATAGCAGAGATAGGGGTGAGCGCTTATCCTGAGGCCATACCCTCACCCGTTCCATCACAAAGATCTACATCTGAGAATCTGAGGCCCCGGGGAGGATCTTTCAAGTCTAGAGGGACTTCTTCTTCTTCCCGATTTAGCGGAAGGCGGCCGGATGGCCGGAAGCAGGGAGACCGGAGAAGTGGTACATCTACTTATGGGGACCAACTCAAGCTAGTAGAGTTGGAGATATTAAGTGTCACTTTTGCGGAGGGCCGCATTTGATGCGTGACTGTTCTGCGTGCTACATATGTGGCTGGTCGGGCCACATTGCTCGGCGTTGTCCTAATCGGGAAGGACAGACGGATCTCAGGGAAGGTCGAGGGAGGTTTTCTAGTGGTACAGTTCAGCAGAGGCCACCGATGGTGCCTCGACAGATGGGAGGACAGGCGATGGGGCCACCTCGGGGACAGGTCTATGCATTGACCAGGGAGCAGGCCGATGCAGCTCCAGAGGAGGTGATAGCTGGTACGTGCCTTCTATTTACATATTCCGCCTTTATTTTGATAGACACAGGTGCTTCGCACTCCTTTGTGTCTGCGGATTTTGTGGCGAGACATTATATGTGCACGTCCCGTTATCTCTATTGGTCTCGACACCCACCGGAAATATAGTTGTTGCTAATCAGTTTCTGATGGACTGCCTCATTTATTTTGAGGGCAATGAGATAAAGGCAGATTTGATTGTTTTGGGTATGTCAGATTTTGACTGCATTGTGGGCATCGACATTCTGAACAGATATCAGGCAGTGGTAGATTGTCGGCAGAGGACAGTTCGGTTCAGATCTCATTTGGGAGTTCAGTGGATTTTCTATGGCAACGGGTCTCGTGCGAAGATTCCGTTGATTTCGGTAATCAAAATGTCTCAATTGTTTGAACGTGGACACACGGGCTACCTCATCTATGCCGTGGACACGTCGGGAAAAGATAAAGAGTTGAGGATTGAGGATGTACCAGTGGTAGCGGAATTTGTTGATTTATTCCCGGAGGAGATTCCCGGATTCCCACCAGCAAGGGAAGTCAAGTATGGGATTGAGTTATTACCCGGGAACATCCGCTATTTCTCGTGCCCCTTACCGATGGCACCGACAGAGTTAAGGGAACTAAAGGAGCAGTTGCAGAAGCCCCTTGATAAAGGATATATACGCCCTAGCGTATCGCCTTGGGGCACACCGGTTCTTTTTGTGAAGAAGAAAGACGGTTCGATGCGTTTGTGCATCGATTACCGGCAACTGAACAAGGCCACGGTAAAGAACAAGTATCCTCTTCCAAGGATTGATGATTTGTTTGATCAGTTGCAAGGCACGAAGCTGTATAGCAAGATTGATTTGAGATCCGGGTACCACCAGATACGGGTCAGGGAGGAGGATGTGCAGAAGACAGCGTTTCGGACTCGGTATGGGCACTACAAATTCTTAGTGGTGCCGTTCGGTATGACGAACGCCCCGGCTGTCTTTATGAGCTTGATGAACCGGGTGTTCCAACCCTATCTGGATCATTTCGTCATTGTGTTTATTGACGATATACTCATCTACTCCCGGAGCGAGGAAGAGCATGTGAGACACTTGAGGACAGTGCTCCAGATCCTCACAGATCACCAGTTATATGCCAAGCTCAGTAAGTGTGAGTTTTGGTTGAGCAGTGTAGTATTTCAGGGGCATGTCATATCTAGCAGTGGGATTTTAGTGGACCCCAGGAAGATTGAGGCTGTGATGGACTGGGCTGCACCCACTTCCGTGCCCGAGATACGGAGTTTTCTTGGATTGGCTGGTTATTACCGACGCTTCGTCGAGGGATTTTCTAAGATTGCTAAGCCGCTGACGCAGCTGACCCAAAAGGGAGTACCCTTCTTTTGGTCAGAGGCTTACGAGGACAGCTTCCAAGAGTTGAAGACCGATTGACGACGGCACCGGTATTGGTGATTCCCTCAGAGAACAAAAGGTTTGTCCTTTATACTAACGCATCACTGCAGGGCTTGGGTTGTGTATCGATGCAAGATAAGCATGTGGTAGCTTATGCATCGAGGCAGTTGAAGCCGCATGAGGCTAGGTACCCAGTCCATGATTTGGAATTGGCGGCTATTATCTTTGCCCTGAAGATATGGAGGCATTATCTGTATGGTATATCCTTTACCATATATACGGATTATAAGAGCCTGATATTCTTGTTCACTTAGGCGGAACTGAATATGCGTCAGAGGAGATGGATGGATCTACTTAAAGACTGTGACTGTGAGATAGAGTACCATCCGGGGAAAGCCAATTTGACAGCAGACGCCTTGAGTCGGAAGGCGAAGAATACTGCTGAGGATATCATGCATTTGTCAGCTATGATGACTTATTATTGCCATCTGGGCTATGACTTCGATGTGGACGCATCGCCGGTTTGGGTATCGACCTTATTGGCTGAGCCAGATATCTATGAGAATATCAGGAGAGCTCAGAGGACAGATGATGAGGTTCAGAGATGGTCATCATTAGCACTTCAGGGACAACCATCAAAGTTCAGAGTGGCTGAGGATGGTTCTTTGAAACTTGGTAACCGATGGGTAGTTCCATGTACGCCGGAGTTGCGTAGAGGAATCTTGGAACGGGCTCATAGTAGCCGATTCAGCATCCACCCAGGAGGGAGGAAGATGTATAAAGACTTATGTGATCAGTTCTGGTGGAAGCGGATGAAGCGTGATGTAATCGCTTTTGTCAAGAGGTGTTTGATCTGTCAGCAGGTTAAGGCAGAGAGGCAGAGACCCGGTGTTTAACTAAGGAGCTTAGAGATACCGGAGTGGAAGTGGGAACACATATCTATGGACTTTGTGACCCACTTGCCGAGGACTACTTCGGGTTGTGATGCCATTTGGGTGATCATTGACAGGCTGACGAAGGTAGCTCACTTCATTCCCTATAGTATGACGTACACATACTTGAGGATGGCTCAGCTGTATGTCCGGGACATAGTGAGACTACATGGGATTCCAGTATCTATTGTGTCGGACAGAGACCCACGGTTTACATCTCATTTCTGGGGAGGTCTTCAGTCAGCATTGGGTACTGAGGTGAGATTGAGTACGACATATCATCCCCAAACGGATGGGCAGACAGAGCGTACTATACAGACGCTCGAGGACATGCTACGAGCTTGTGTGTTGGAGTTTGATGCCTCATGGCAAGATTCTTTGGCCTTGGTAGAGTTCTCATACAACAACAGCTATCAGGCGAGTATTCAGATGGCACCGTTTGAGGCTTTGTATGGTATGCATTGTAGGTCGCCATTATACTGGGATGACTTGACCAGTAAAGCAATGGGAGGACCCGAACTGATTCGGGAGATGGAGGATAATGTAAAGGTTATCCGTCAGAAAATGAAGGCAGCCCAAGACAGACAGGCAGCCTATGCGAATAAACGGCGGAGACCGTTGGAGTTTCAGTTGGGAGACAGAGTCTTTTTGAAGATCTCACCTTTCAGGGGTGTGGTTCGGTTTGGTATGCGTGGTAAATTGTCTCCGAGGTATGTGGGACCGTATGAGATTTTACAGCGCATCGGTACCTTGGCTTACCGTTTGGCACTGCCACCGTCGTTGTCTGGTATTCACGATGTGTTCCATGTATCTATGCTGCGGAAGTATGAGCCGGATCCGTCGCATGTATTGCAGCCTTCTGAGGTTCAGTTGGATTCTGATGTATCCTATGAGGAACGTCCAGTCAGGATTTTGGATAGGGCTGATCGCAGACTTCGGAATAAAGTGATACCGATGGTCAAGGTTCAGTGGGATCGCAGGGGTGTCGAGGAGGCCACGTGTAAGGACCCCAAGCCCTTAACCCTTAATTAGTGTATTAATCATTATGTGTGGCACATGCTTTCAATAAAATCAATCGGGAAACTCAGATGATACTTTACCATTGAATGGCAACTACAAAATTTCTTTAATACTCAATGTTATAAGATCATCATCCTAACAACATATAGACTCATCAAGTTCGCCCATTACCATCCCCTTTTTGCCACTTTTTACATTGTGGACTTTTATAAAAATTTGGGCAGAGTCTCCCCATAAATTGAGCTATCACAAAACGAAAGCACATCACATGATATAATTCCAGGCCAGGGAATACACAATACTCAACAGAATACAGAACACAAAGTAAATTCCCAGCCAGGGAAGACACCACACATAAGACGACAAAAGTGGGTTTCAACACCCACATAATACACTAACGACTCTCATATCATTAGCAATTCTACCCTTAATTGCATGCAACATATAATGAAAGAGAGAAAGGCTCATGCCATTATATACAACCCATATACAAGTATAATCGTGCTCACATGCGAGCATCATAAATGTGTATATAACCCTCGGGTGTATATAAGTACTCTGTACGATACCGTGCTCCATCAAGCCCTGGTACCACGATCCTGGAAGTACATCCAATCAACGGCTCGAGCTCAACTCCAAAGCCATCGATGTACCTGTTCACCTGCCCCAACAGAGACAGCCCCCAACGGGGTGAGCATACCAATACACAAAAAATCCCATAATCACAATAATGAAATTCATAATTTACAACAAAAGTAAATACTAATGAATTTTAAACGATACTCCCTGGATGGCAATGTCCTCATCCGGGATTCCGTGTACTGTCCCTGTTCTCACAATCATCAAACTCATCAAATCTCAAAAATCAGTAAATCAACACATTGATTTAACTCATAGCATGCCTGATTCTCAAGTATCAATCATTAATGTTTCCAAATTCATTATACATACAAATATAGATATCTCGATATCTAATACTGATTTTCAACTTTGCTACCAATCACAGATAGCTCAAATGCCTAGCATTTATTTTACCAATTCTCCATTTCACTTAGACATCTCACATGTCTCATAATTAATACATGATTCCACGATCATTCTCAGGCATCTCAAATGCCCTACTATAGTCATATAAACCCAGTACCCCATATCTCTTATAAGGTCATATACTCTAGTATCACGCACACTTGTGGCAGCGATGTCAAGACTAGGTCGTTCCATAGTCATATCAACACACACATATATATATATATATATATATATATATAGCCATACCCACAACCATCCAATGCAATTAAAATACACTATGCATTTCACAAATGCTATCACATAAAGTAATGCTCGTACGTCGCACGTACCTTAAATTTCCGAAGTCCGAGCCAAACCTTGCTCGAGTTCCATGCCCCGAGGAACGATGTGCTAACACGATAAATAATTCACAATTATTTACGAACATGCAACCCATGCTCAAGCACACCCATAACCCTCAAAAATATTGTCAACACACGACAATTAACCATTATCGAAAATTGCTCAAGAACACCCAACAAATTTTTGAACCTTCACAACACAAATCGAACCCAAACTAAACACCATAATACATCTAAAATATGTAATAAATCTATCAATAGCAAGAACCATCACCCCTTGCCAAAAACCCCAATTTCGAACCCACCTCACGCACACATCCAAAAATTCGAACCAACCCTCACGAATTTAGGGAAAATTTTGAACCAATCCAACACAAAATAGTAGGGAATTACATGAGAGGGACGAAAAAGAGGTAAGGAAGGTTACCCAATCGAAAATCGGAAGTAAATTGGTCGAAATCGAAGAACCCTAGAAATTTGGGGATCGGCGCTTTCCTGTAAAATCCGAACTCAAATCGCGACCAAACTTCGAATTGATGGTGTAGAAAGGAGCGCCTGGACGAGACGAAGCCGGCGGCGGGTCGGACGCGCCGAACGGCGGCCGGACGGCGGCGGGCGAAGCGCTTTTGTGCGCGGGGGTAGGGGCAGACGGGAAGGGCGACGCGGGAGGGAGAGAGAGATAAGGTGCTGAAATGAAATTTTTATTAAAATCTCGGTTCAACTGGTATTTATAGCAAAAATACCCCAAAATACTAATAGCCCCACAAATACATCATGATTCATTAAAAATAATCTGTTTTCAAAAACTCTCTCTCTAACTCCAAAACCCCCTACCGGTGCTCACACAAGCACCCGAGATTTCGAGACACTTCAACAACTCAACTCTTAGATTTTTCACCGTAATGAGAATACAATCTCAACCTCGGGATCCAACAATCCCAACTACCCAAATAAATGAGCCTAGAAGGCCCAACACCGCGATTAAACTCCAAGTCGCCACGTAAAACAACTTTAGGGGTTATTAACACTCCGGGATTAACATCCCTAATCTCTGGTCATCACACCACGTGGGAGACGGAGCGGCATATGATGCAGCACTACCCGGAGCTATTTTCTGGTATGTGATATGTTAGTTTCGTTCTAGGTAAGTGCATGCGATTTCGAGGTCGAAATCTTATAAGTAGGGGAGTATTGTGATATCCCCAAAATAATTATATGCAATTTGGGCATTAATTATGTTTATGTGATTTTTATGGTGGTAATTAATTTATGTGTTGGTTTTAATTATCTTGGTGAAATGCTTAGTCACATGGTAGGCGTGAGCCGGTAGAGCATTTCAGGGTGCATGTTTTACATGTTGAGTATTTGGGTGTTTTAATGATTTAATTATGATGGCGGGTAATTATTTGGTGATATATGTATTTAATTGTGATTTTGATGCATTTTGGTAAATGCTTTTAAAATATCATGTTGGGGTGTTTTATACACCATGGCAATTGTGGGAGTGGAATTTAATTAAAACAATTCCACTTAATACCCACCAATCCCCACTATACCATCACTTTTCTACTTTCCCCCAAATCACCCACCCAAACCCTCATTCTCCACTATTTTCGTTTTGGCAAAAAAGTGGAGGGGAAATCTTGACAAAAGTCTCATTTGTGAGATTTGGTGTGAGATTTGGAGTCCCCAAGAGGTATGGATACCTCCCCATTGTTTTTATTGTGTTTGGATTGGGTTTATTATGGTTTTGAATGGTTTTGAAATGGGTTATTTTGGGTTGGTATTATTTTGGTTGGATGTTGGATTTTTGGGATGTTTAAAGTGTATTTTGAAGGTTATTATGTGTTTGATGTTGTTGGTTTGAAGGTAAGAGAGTTGGTATGGATTGGAAAGGAATTTTGGAGCAAAAATGGTGAATTTTCGGGTTACAGACACTGGCGATCGATCGCCCATTTCAGGCGATCGATCGCGCGCTGGTAGTGCGCGTTTGGAGTGTCTGGCGATCGATCGCCACTCTTGGGCGATCGATCGCGCCAAATGTGGCGATCGATCGCCAAAGCGAGAAAATTTCAGGATCGGGCAGTAGGGTCTCGCGATCGATCGCCCGTAACAGGCGATCGATCGCGAAAGGCAAAATGTGGGATTTTTGTGGAAATTTTGATATTGGACTATTATTGGCTCCTAATATTGATTTGTGTGAATGTGTAGAACCATCCCAGGTGGCCACACAACTTAGGAGATAAAGTCCACGATATCTCCACTTTTGGAACTAAGGTACGTAGTGTGACGTACGAGCATCGGACGGTAAAACGTATTTATTACGCTTTGAATTGGTTATGCATTATGGTAGCATTTGTGGTCTTGTTTTTGCATTATGGTTGCATACATGGTTGAAATATGCATTATGGTTGCATGTAATTGTGAGTCGAGATTATATTACAGTGATGAAGAATACTTGCCGCCTTCATGTCGAAGCGATGATAGAATACTTGCCGCCGTCATATTATAGCGATGAAGAATATTTGCCGCAAACATGTCGAAGCGAAGGATAATGCCGCTGTCATGTTGATGCGAGGGATATTATGCCGCTAATATGTCGAAGCGAGAGGTATTAATGCCGCTGTCATGTAAACGCGAGGGGTATTATGCCACTGATATAATGAGACTGAAACTGGCCATTGGTATACATGGAATGAGTGCATGTCATGACATAATTACTGGTTTTATAATCCATTGATTATGATTGTGGTACAGGGACAACCAAAGGGAGCTTTTTTAAATGTATTAAATACAGGAAGTGAATCGCATTTACGGTTTATGCATTTGATTTGCTATCATATTATTGTGAATATGATTTATCTACATGCTCATGGTTTTGGGGTTGTTCCTGTATGTACTTTTGGGCGGACGGGCTAAGGCAGGTTGATGTGGTGAGCTAGTGAGGAGTGCTTTTGGTAGCAGGCACATTCTTTTGTATAGTATCTACTCTAGGAGTAGTTTAAAGCTATAGGATTAACATTGATTGGTTGGGAATGTAATTAATTCATTTTGGAACTTTATTTTGGCACTGTAATCTAATAGCTCAAGGCATCAACACTACTTTTATACTCCGTTTATGCATGAAAATTTTATTTACGCCTTTAATCCGCATTTAAGGAACTAGGGTCCTTACAAATACATTAAGATAAATCTATTAAACCAAGAATTTGACGAAAATAATTAAACTTCGCCTCAGGGAGTGGTTTAGTGAAGATGTCTGCAGCTTGCTGGTCTGTTGAGATGTACTCGATCCGAATCTCCTTTTTGCCAACATGATCTCGAATAAAATGATGTCTGATATCAATATGTTTAGTTCGAGAGTGCAAGACTGGATTATATGTGATATCTATTGCACTTATATTGTCGTAGAAGATTGGTGACTCAGCAGCTTGAATGACATAGTCTCTGAGCTGATGTTGAACTCAGAGCAATTGAACGCAACAGCTTCCAGCGACGAGATATTCTGCCTTAGCTGTGGATGTGGCAATTGATGTTTGCTTCTTGCTAAACCATGAGATCAATCTTTCACCTAGAAATTGACAAGTTCCACTTGTGCTGATGCGTGTAAAACATACCGCAAGTGTACGGTGTCAAGTTTTAGTATAGGAATTTGAAAGTACGGATGTCGAACCCACAAATATTGAAAATTAAGTTATATCAAGTACTGTAATTAGAATAGTCCTAACTTTATTTAGACAGTCAATCAATTGAATTAACTAATTAATCTACTAAAATAAAATAAATTAGCAATATAAGAATTTAAGTGGAGAAAATCAATGAGAACGGATTCTAGAGGTTCGACTTAACTCAACGAATCCTATGTTATTCTATTACCTCTCTCGAGTGTTAAATAGAAATAATCATTCAATAATCATCTTGATGTGTCTACCTAAGATAAATTATTAAACAATTTCAATAGCGCAAGATTCTTTCTATGGCTTCGTTGGAGTTATACGTCTCTCGACTATATAAACTTCCAAATATGTAAATTCCTACGGTCCTATTCAAAACCCCCTCTCTCGAGTGATAGATTCTAAGTAAATATAACGATTCAACTAGTGATCAATTAATTGAAACACATTCAAATCAGGAATCACAAATAAACCAAACGAAAAATCAAAATATATTTAATCAATAATCAATGACATAGTTTCAAGTCAAGATTTGTCTAACTCTAGAATAATAAATTAGTTCATGGAATTAAAGAAACACAGAGACGTGTTCTTAATAATCATAAACATAAAGGAAAAGATATCAAACGAATTGGATGATAACCCTCCGTCTCCGGTAGTCACCGTCGTCTTCTCCATCGTCAAAATCTATATCCTTCGGTGTAAGCGCGCCGCCTCGATTGATCTCCTCCTCTCCTCTTTAGGTCTCTCGGTTGTGTACTGCTCCTCTCGGTCGTGCGTTAATTTTTGTCCCGTATATAGAATCTCGTCCAATTTCCTCACAGAATAATATCGCTTGCGTCCCCTTAAACTCTCCTTCTCTAAGTAACTTTATTTTCCTAAAATATCTCAAGTCTGCACCTTTTTAACGTAAATTTCTTTACGTCCAAATCTCCAGTTTGCACCTTTCTTCTCTTAAATATTTAATGTGCAGCCCTCACGTGAATGATACCAAGTCTCAAAAAACCATCCTCAGCCACTCTGAACTTCGATAGCTGACCCTGTAGTACCAATGATGACCACCTCTGAACCTCATCATCTGCCCTCTGAGCTCTCCTGATATTCTCATAGATATCTGGCTCAGCCAATAAGGTCGATACCCAAACCGGCGATGCGTCCACATCAAAGTCATAGCCCAGATGGCAGTAAGAAGTCATCATAGTCGATAAATGCATGACATCTTCAGCAGTACTCTTCACCTTCCGACTCAAAGCGTCTGCTGTCAAGTTCGCCTTCCCCGGATGGTACTCAATCTCACAGTCATAGTCTTTGAGCAAATCAATCCATCTCCTCTGACGCATATTCAACTCCGCCTGAGTAAACAAGAATTTTAGCCTCTTAGGATCCGTGAATATGGTAAAAGATGTACCATACAGATAGTGCCTCCAAATCATGGACCGAGTATCTAGCCTCATGCGGCTTCAACTGCCTCGATGCATAAGCTACCACGTGCTTATCTTGCATCAGTACACATCCCAAGCCCTGTAGTGATGCGTCAGTATAAAGGACAAACCTCTTATTCTCTGAGGGAATCACCAATACCGGTGCCGTCGTCAATCGATGCTTCAACTCTTGGAAGCTCTCCTCGCAAGCCTCTGACCAAAAGAAGGGTACTCCCTTTTGGGTCAACTGCGTCAGTGGCTTAGCAATCTTAGAAAATCCCTCGACGAAGCGTCGGTAATACCCAGCCAAACCAAGGAAACTCCAAATCTCGGGCACAGAAATGGGTGCAACCCACTCCATCACCGCCTCAATCTTCCTGGGGTCCACTGAAATCCCACTGCTAGATATGACGTGCCCCAGAAACACTACACTGCTCAACCAAAATTCACACTTGCTGAGCTTGGCATATAATTGGTGATCTCTGAGGATCTGGAGCACCGTCCTCAAGTGTTTCACATGCTCTTCCTCGCTTCGGGAGTAGATGAGTATATCGTCAATAAACACAATGACGAATCGATCCAGATAGGGTTGAAACACCCGGTTCATCAAGCTCATAAAGACAGCCGGGGCGTTCGTCACACCGAACGGCATCACTAAAAACTCATAGTGCCCGTACCGAGTCCGAAATGTTGTTTTCTGCACATCCTCCTCCCTGACCCGTATCTGGTGGTACCTGGATCTCAAATCAATTTTGCTATACAGCTTTGTGCCTTGCAACTGGTCAAACAGATCATCAATCCTTGGGAGAGGATACTTGTTCTTTACCGTGGCCTTATTCAGTTGCCGGTAATCGATGCACAAACGCATCGAACCATCCTTCTTCTTCACAAAAAGAATTGGTGCGCCCCAAGGCGATACGCTACGGCGTATATACCCTTTATCAAGGAGCTCCTGCAACTGCTCCTTCAATTCTCTTAGCTCTGCTGGTGCCATTCGATAAGGGGCACGAGAAATAGCGGATGTCCCCGGTAATAACTCAATCCCAAACTCGACCTCCCTAGCCGGTGGGAATCCTGGAATCTCCCCCGGGAACACATCAGCAAATTCCGCTACCACTGGTATATCCTCAACTCTTAACTCTTTGCTCTTTCCCAACATATCCACGACATAGATGAGATATCCCGTGTGTCCACGCTCCAACAATTGGGACATTTTAATTGCCAAAATCAACGGAATCTTCGCACGAGAACCGTTGCCATAGAAAATCCACTGAACTCCCAAATGAGATCTGAACCGTACTGTCCTCTGTCGACAATCCACCACTGCCTGATATCTGTTCAGAATGTCGATGCCCACAATGCAGTCGAAATCTGACATACCCAAAACAATCAAATCTGCCTTTATCTCATTGCCCTCAAAATAAATGAGGCAGTCCATCAGAAATTGATCAGCAACAACTCTCTTTCCGCTGGGTGTCGAGACCAATAGAAACGTGGGTAACGGAGACGTGCACATATGATGTCTCGCCACAAAGTCCGCAGACACGAAGGAGTGCGAAGCACCTGTGTCTATCAAAATAAAGGCGGAATATGTAAATAGTAGGCACGTACCAGCTATAACCTCCTCTGGAGCTGCATCGGCCTGCTCCCTGGTCAATGCATAGACCAGTCCCTGAGGTGGCCCCATCGCCTGTCCTCCCATCTGACGAGGCACCATCGGTGGCCTCTGCTGCACTGTACCACTAGAAAACCTCCCTCGACCTTCCCTGAGTTTCGTCTGTCCTTCCCGGTTGGGGCAACGCCGAGCAATGTGGCCCGACCTGCCACAAATGTAGCACGCAGAACAATCTCGCATCAAATGCGTCCCTCCACAAAAGTGGCACTTGACATCTCCATCTCTACTAGCTTGAGTTGGTCCCCCTTAAGTAGATGTACCGCCCCTCCGATCCCCTTGCTTTCGTCCCTCCGGCCGCCTTCCGCTAAACCGAGAAGAAGAAGAAGTCCCCCGCGACTTAAAAGATCCTCCTCGGGGCCTCAGATTTTCAGATGCTGATCTTTGTGATGGAGCGGGTGAGGGTATGGCCTCAGGATAAGCACTCACCCCTACCTCTGCTAACTCCGCTCTAACCAGCGCATCATCAAAAGATGTCGGGTTGTTAGAAATGACCCGATCAAATAATTCCGGTCGCAGCCCCTTCAGAAAGTGCCTCATCTTGGCATGTCCATTTGTAGCAATGTGTGGAACATACCTCAATAAGGACGAGTAGTGCATGGCATAGTCCGAAACTGTCAGGTTCCCTTGCTTCGGATTCGTAAATTCATCCTCCTTAGTTTGCCTAGCCGCGGCAGAGAAGTATCGGTTTAGAAACCGAGTCTGAAATAAAGTCCAGTCGATTACCATGCCTTGTGCCCTCAATTCCATTACAGTCATCTTCCACCACATGGAAGACTTCTTTGCCAGTTGGAATTCTGTCAGTCTTAACCAAGCCGTCCTAGCACACGGCGCAGATACAAAAATCTGTTCTAGTCTCTCCAGCCACTCTTCGGCCTCTTCTCCTGTCTCTGTTCCTTCAAACATAGGTGGGTGGAAGGTCAGAAATTGAGTCAGGCTAAGATCCCCTGGTAACAGTAATTGGGCAACCGGTTCCATGCCCACAGCAGGTGGGGGTAAAGGATTTGCCTGCCCGATGCTAGCATTCACGCTCCCAATATCACCCACCTCTTCGTTGAGGTTCCCCGCATTCATAGCCGTCATGCTGTAATACAAAGGTTAACACAATTCCAAACAATACATATGCTAAACCGTTAGACAATATAAATGACAAGAATGTAGTATATGCACCACATGCATAAACATGCCCCAAATGTAAACACCTAGCCAACCTTGCTAAGGCTACCCTTCACTAGTTCCCAGGTTCTCTAACCACTGCTCTGATACCACTAATGTAAGGACCCTAGTTCCTTAAGTGCGGATAAAAGGCGTAATAGAGCTAAACATGCATATAAGGTTATAATGTTCGTGTTGGTGTATTGAGCCGTTAAGATTACAGGCCAAAATAAAATTTTCAAGAGGGATTAATTACATTCCCAACCAATTGAATGTTAATCCTATAGTTTTACACTACTCCTAGAGTAGAAACTATACAAAAGAATTAGGCCTTCTATGCCAAAAGCACTCCTCACTGGCTCACCGCATCAACCCGCCTCAGCCCGTCCGCCCAAAAGTACCTACAGGAACAACCCCAAACCATGAGCATGTATGTAAATCATATTCACAATAATATGATCATAATTCAATGCATAAACCATAAATGCGATTCACTTCCTGTATGTAACACATATAAAAGCTCCATTGGTTGTCCCTGTACCATAAATTACAATCAATTGATTATAACACCAATAATGTATGTCATGACATGCATCCATTACATGTATACCAATGGCCAATCCCAGTCTTATTATATCAGTGGCATAATACCCCTCGCGTTACATGTCAGCGGCATTAATACCCCTCGCTTCGACATATTAGCGGCATAATATCCCTCGCATCAACATGACAGCGGCATTATCCTTCGCTTCGACATGTTTGCGGAAAGTATTCTTCATCGCTATAATATGACAACGGCAAGTATTCTATCATCGCTTCGACATGAAGGCGGCAAGTATTCTTCATCACTGTAATATAATCTCGACCCACAATCACATGCAACCATAATGCATATTCCAATCATGTATGCAACCATAATGCATAATGAGACCATATACGCAACCATAATGCATAACAAATTTATAGCGTAATAAATACGTTTTACCGTCCGATGCCCGTACGTCTCACTACGTACCTTAGTTCCAAAAGTGGAGATATCGTGTACTTTATCTCCTAAGCTGTGTGGCCACCTGGGATGGTTCTACACATTCACACAAATCAATATTAGGAGCCAATAATAGTCCAATATCAAAAATTCCACAAAAAAATCCAAAAACACCAAATTTTGCCTTTCGCGATCGATCGTCTGGGGTGGGCGATCGATCGCGAGACCCTACTGTCCGATCCTGAATTTTCTCTGCTTTGGCGATCGATCGCCACAAAAGGCGCGATCGATCGCCAGCCTCTCCGATCGATCGCCCAAGAGTGGCGATCGATCGCCAGGCGCTCCAAAAGTGCACTGCCAGCGCACGATCGATCGCCTGAAATGGGCGATCGATCGCCAACCTCTGTAACCCGAAAATCCACCATTTTTGCTCCAAAATTCATCTCCAATCCATACCCACTCTTCTACCTTCAAACCAATAACATCAAACACATAATAACCTTCAAAATACACTTTAAACATCCCAAAAATCCAACATTCAACCCAAATAATACCAACCCATAAAAACCCATTTTAAAACCATACAAAACTACAACAAATCCAATCCAAACACAACAAAAACAACAAGGAGGTATCCACACCTCTTGGGGACTCCAAATCTCCCAACAAACTCCACAAATCAAACTTTTGGAAGGATTTAACTTCACCTCCTTGCCCAATTTCGAAAAGTGGAGGAAAAGAAGGGTTTGGGGTTGATTTTGGGAAAGTTAAAAGGTGAAGGTATAATGGGGGGATTGGGGTATAAGTGGGTTGGGTTTAATATAATTTACACCCCACAATTCCATGGTGTATAACACACCCCAACATGATATTTTAAAAGGCATTTTACCATAATGCACCAAAATCACAATTAAAACATGATTCACCCAAATAATCACAAACCATTTCATTTAAATCATTAAAATCCCCAATTACCCAACATGCATAACATGCACCCCGAAATGCTCTACCGGGTCACTCCTACCATGCGACTAAGCATTTCACCAAAATAATTAATGACAACCCAAATATTAATTATAACCATAAAAAGCACATAAACATAATTAACGCCCAATTGCAATTAATTATTTCGGGGATATCACACTTCAACTTGTCAATCTGCTCGAAATTAGAAGCACATCTCATTGTTTCATTTGATCACTTAAGGATCATTAGTGCTTAGATAAAACCACTCTTTCAATTGTATTCTGTTCTAGAATAGAAGAGTGATCTATTTGTAACTGTCAGACAGATTGTGTCTGAACAGATTGAGAGACTAGGAGTTTCAGTCTGGTAGTGGGGTGAATCCAGCTGAATTGGGGTTGTACAAAAAGTTGTATTACTCAAAGTCTTCTAATAAATCATTCCTTGATTGGAAGAAGGGGAGACATAGAAGGATTTTCCTTCGAACTTCCAGAAACATATCTCGTCTACTTACATTTCGCACTATCTTGCATTTCATAGCCATCAACCGTTCTTACTAGCTAAGAACAGACCGTTTCCGCACTTTTATTTCAATGGCCTGTTCTGCTTAAGACTGGTTAAGAAACAGATTCCATTTTACTAACCTTAGTGAAATCATTAAGAATTAATCCGATCCTAACACAATATACAAAATCATGCAACTACAGTTGGCCACCGGTTCCACAATGATGTTGCCTGCGATTTCGTTGCCCTCTACGCGGACCAGTATTACTAGGATCATTTTGTCGTGTTGCAATCCTAGTTACTTGGGATATATTTTCACCAGAATAACTCGGAAACTGGATAGGTGTTGGAATGTTTCTCAATGGTTGCACCTCCTCCAAATTTCTTTGGCATTCAAAACCCATTAGAGATGTGTAATTTTGAGCCTGTGGGCGAGCCTCTGGGGATTGTGGAGTATAATAACCTGCACTGTCAAAAATAGTAGATGGACCAGTAGCAATGTCAAATCACCTGAAGGCCCAACTAATGATTCAAAACCACCAGAAGGACCAGCAAATGATGCAAATCCACCGGATGGGCCAGCAAATGATGCAAACCCACCGGATTGACCAGCAGCAGTATCAAATCCACCGGATGGCCCAATAACATCAAAACCACCAGAAGCATCAAAACCACCGGATGGGCCAGCAGTGTCAAAACCACCGGATGGGCCAGCCGTGTCAAAACCACCGGATAGGCCAGCAGGAGCAAAACCAGCAGATGATGTGCCATGCGCAAATCCAACAGATGGGTGGAAACCAATCCCATGTACGCGAGGCGATATAACCCTTACAGTGATTCTCTCGTACCACTGCATGTAGTCATCGTCTGTTGAGTTTGACCTACCACATGGTTCACCAGTGGCGACATTTCTTAGCCTTCTACGCCACGTCCTAAGATGTATTTTGTGAAATTTGGCCCAATCCATATTACGATGACCAGTTCGGGTGATGTCATGTAGCTCATTATCGTCAAGTGCAGGTGATGGAATTGATTGGCATATATTGAACTGTCGTATCACCCGGTTAGGACGATGAATCTCCACAATTTGGAAGCAGATAAGAGGGCAAACGCTTCTCCAAATATCATTATTATAGGTAGTAATAATGGAATTAACACCATCGGCTTTTGTGTCATACACGATCCAGTTAAACTGCACATCTTTAAAATAAAAAAAAAGGGTCAATCAATATATTGAAATCATCATAAATTTTCAAAATTCAATTACATAATTTAGGTTTACCTCGTCATTACTCATTTGATCGAGATAATGTCGTATAATACTGATCGAATGTGTTGCTATATGGGTGTGACGAAACAAAGTGTTCCACCTATTATAAAAATGGTTAAATATTGCAATGTTTTATCATTTTAATTTTAATATTCAATAAAAATAATTAATTATTACCGTACACCGTAGGGAGCAACATAAACATTCTCAGGGACAACCAAAGTTTTTAATTGTCGGTCAGGGTTCAAACATTTTATCCTGCTCCATACCCAAATCTGTCAATACACATAACAGGATTTTAAAATATTAAACGGATAAGGTATTATTAGTAAGAGAAAAATACTACATATACCTGCAAAATATATAAATGGCCAGTGATATAGAATTTTCCTATGGTTGATGCATTGCACATTTCACGGTATAAGTAAGCCAATACTACACTGCCCCAACTATAGGTGTTCACATCTTCCAAATCTTCAAGTAGCTGCAAATACATGAGTTTTACAGCGCTACTATTATAATCTGGAAGCAAAATTTCACATATAATCATCAAAGCTATATACCGAGTGTACTTTATTACATCAATCTCTGAGCTTATATCAGAGATACGATCAGCTCGGCAGTGATTGTCTAGAGCTGTCATTCTTAGGTGACCGCCTTTAAATTTTGCTTCTGGCGGCTCAAATCCCAGTAACTCAACACATGTGTCTTGACATTCTTCCACACGTTGTGAATCATCTACCCTAGTTACTGGTTGACCATCAACTTTCAGACTGCAAATTATTGAAATATCTTGTAAAGTAATGGTAGCCTCACCAAATCTATAATGAAATGTATGGGTCTCAGGCCGCCATCGCTCAACAAGAGCGGTAATCAAATGATTATCGTACATACAATAGCTAGATTGCAAAACATCGTAAAATCACATATCAATTATATGCCTCCAAACACAATCGTCTATCACGTTCTCATTATACAACCTCCAGATAAGGTTATCTGTACGCTTCACTTTTAGAATATTATCAATATTCTCGGAACAAACAGTACTGAAGATATGCGTAGATTGTAGATATAATACAGTTGAATCTTCGGACATTGATTTAATGTCATCCTAAAATTAATAAAAAAAAGTAACACGCATATCAACATTAATATTACCATTTATAATATTAATAAAAATATATTATACATACATATTTAAAAAAAATATTGAATTTTTGATTTATTTTTAAAAAATTATGTAATAAAAACAACATATGAATAATTTATAAGATTTTCATAATTTATAAGATTTTCAATAATTAAATCACCTTTAATAATATAGGTGGACGAATGGATTATTGAAGAGAGAAACGAAAGCTCTGAACTGCAGAGGAAGAGGAAGAAAGAAAAGTTTTTAACGTATAGAGGATTTCGAGAAGGGATATAAATTTATAGATAGATTTCGAGTGCTTGATATAATTTAATGGAGTAGGTGGTTGGTGTGAGTTGGTGTAGTGGACGCTTAATCGTTAAGCGGTCGCTAGAGAGCGGCTCTTTAACACATAGCGGCCGCTTACCAAGTAAGTGGCCAAAATGAAATAATTAGCCGCCTAAGTAGGCGGCTGCTTGCTTGTTGTTGAGTAGCCGCTTCATGATGAAGCGGCTACTCAACGCTTTAAGGCTGCTTTCTCAAACTTCGATTTGAGGTATATTTGTAAACCCTCAAATTTTGATGTATTTTTGACAAAAAAAAATTTCCCAAATTATTTAAAAAAAAACCCGATATCCGTGGATAAATGTGGTAAAATCTCAATGTCCTAAGAAAAAACAAATAGTATTAACTAATGCAAACAATTTAAATGCCGAAATAAACTAAAGATGGAAACGAAAGAAAAGGAAATGAATTAATGAAGTGTTCCTCAGCAGTCAACTCTCTCGGAGCTTGATGCAGAATCCTGGTAATGGAATCTTGTAAAAATACATGGATTCCATCTTTATTTTACCTGATCCTCATAAATTCATCAGTTTACCTCCTAGACACGCTATTAATCTCCAAAAACTTCACAATTTCTCCTCTAAATGTCAAAGTCAAGAAAGCGCCGACTCTTCCCCTGCGCTTTCGCTCTGATGGGACCTTCAAAATACTCCAGGTGCCTTAAAATCTCTATGTAATAGTTTTCTATTTTGTTATAAATTTGTGGGTCTTTGTGGGTTTTTGGGATAATTTTCAGGAAGATGAATTTGATGATGTAGGTAGCTGATATGCATTATGGTAATGGGATGTTGACTCGGTGCCGAGATGTGTTGGAGAGTGAGTTTGAGTTCTGTTCGGACCTCAACACCACTCGGTTTCTTGAGAAGATGATTCAACTCGAAAAGCCTGATCTCATCGCATTCACTGGTACTAAACTGTTGTTTCTTTGAATATGCAATGATAACTCATTTGCTAGATTGTTATATTGGTTGGGGTTCCCCGGGGAGAGGATTAAAATCTTTTCGGTTTCTCATGCTTGGTTGATGGGATGCTTTCAATACATACAATACAATACAATGGTCGGAGTTATCACTAACGAATAAAATCATGGATTGAACATTAGTCTATATATGTATAAGACCATAACTGCAGATTTTTGCCCGTTCACTGTAACTGAGTGACTATTTCAGTCCAAACAAAAGGATGTACCTCCATTTAACTGGCACTACACAAGGATTTTGTAGGATCATTCTTGTCGTTTTACATATAGTTATCGCTCGCTCTCCAAGTAAGGACAATTGTTGCTCCAAACAAATTTAGACAGACAAAATATCTGCAATCATCTTGAGAATGCAGCCACAATAATATGTATCAAATATATATCAAGCGTGTCATGAATTTTGATGTGCACATCGATTATCAGCGGAAAATGGCACAAAACCAAGGTAGATATCCTTTTTTTTTATAACTAGGTACTAGTGTCTAGCAAGCTAGGTGGACCGCCTATTAACACAAAATTAAATTTAGAGACTACAGTCACAAAGGATATAATTATGCACAACAACATTCCAATATACTATAATAAAATCAAGGACTTTATCTATATGCAAGTACGAGTATGTAGATAAAATTTGTAAAAAAACATATCATTAATTGAATAAAAAACTACCACTGGTGTTACAAATCTACAGTCAACAATTAGCTTGCTAGATACATAATTTTGTAATATTAGGTTTAATTTGTTTACAGACAAACGTCTTTAAGTGTAGTATTTATGTTGTAACAGCTTCTATTGTGCAGGTTAGAAAAATGTGTTCAGCTATTGTGGACCCAAGATTTGGGGGAAAGGGGGCAAAACTCAAATTTTTTCAAAAAATTACGCATGAAACTTTAAATTTATATTTACTATGTAGACCACTCTCACCCTGCTGGTGTTTACCTGTTTAGGGGAATGGCATTGATTAGTACGTTGGTGCTTTGATTCATTGAGAATGTTTAATAAATTCTATAATTGATTCTCTCTAAAATCTTTCACAAGTTATTCTTATTATGGCGGTGAGTAACTGTCCTACATGTTGTGCCAGATCCATTCCTTGTCATTCTCTTGGTTAAGGGTATTCATTTTGATGTGTTTTTATGTGTCACTTTGATTCTTGTGCTTGATTAAAGATGTTTCTTTTAAGCCCCAACCTGTGAAAATATCGTGTGGATATTCTTGGTATCAAATATTTTTTTCTTGGAAGGCAAACTGATTTCTGGAAAATTCTGGAGAAAGTTGTTAAAGTAAATTAAGTTTTTATTGCGTTATTAGGAACAGTAGTAGTGGTGACTGGTGAAGGTTACCATAGTATGGACTTAACTACTTTTGACATGATAGTTCAAAAGTGAGACCCATTTGTTGAATACATGTTTGTCCTGCTTCAAGAGAAGGTGAGGGTTGGTCTAGATGGAGCTTACGTACTGGTAGAAACCATAATGGATTGATCAATTCGATTGGTGTTATAAACTAAACATAGTTCTGGTTGAGAGTATATAGCACATAACTGAATATATCTGCAAGTTACCTCAACTGATCCCTTTTTGTATTCGTTTTCTTAAATGTTTTTTTTAATATAAAAAACAGTTATCCAATTAAGTCAAATGAAGCTTTTGTAGGTACAAATGGAAACTAGGTTGGACTATTGTGCCTAAAATGATAGAAAGATTGCTATACTGAATGCTAGCTAGAGGAAAAAATAATGGTTCACTTTTTATTTTATTATAGTCTGGGAAACTCTTTTTAAGTGTGAGTATTCATAACTTGCGAACTCGTTATTGTTTCTTGTGTGTTATTGCTCTGGGAAGCAGTATGCTGCATTCAAGTAGAACTCAATTTGAAGAGCATGATTTGTTCTGGTTCTGTAATTCATTTTCTTGGTATACTGCAAATAATTGAAAGTCTAGTATCATATTTTAGTGTGCTTTGGCCGTAATCCTTCTGGTTATCCAGTACACGTTTTACTTATCTAACTGCATCTTCTTGTTTGTACCTCCAACAAGTGAAAATGGTTGTCTTCTTTCATTTATTTGTGTTTTGCATTCTAGGTGATAGCATATTTGGATCCAGTGCCACTGATGCTGCAGAATCTCTATTCGAAGCTTTTGGCCCAGTTTTAAAATCTGGTATTCCATGGGCAGCAGTTTTAGGGAACCACGATCAGGAATCTACTATGACTCGTGAAGAGTTGATGTCTTTCATCTCCCTCATGGATTTTTCTGTATCACAGACCTTTCCATCAGCTGAAGAAGTTACTTCTAATCCCAACGAACAGAAGAGAATGCCAAAAATTGATGGGTTCGGAAATTATAACCTGCTAGTACAGGGCGCTCCAGGTTCCAGTTCTGCCAATAAAAGCATCCTTAATCTCTATTTTCTTGACAGTGGAGACCGAGCTGTTGTTGATGGCATTCGAACATATGGATGGATTAAAGAAACCCAACTTAATTGGCTTCGCCGAGTTTCCAAGAAAGCACAGGTAGAGCTTCAACCAAGTGGTAGTATATCCTCATTCTATGTGTCGCTGAATTACACTAGTATGCATAATTATCTAAAAATATGAACATGCATGTGATTAAATTTGTTCATTCTTTATAAACAAGAATCTTGTTTATGAGAATAAATTAGATGACAATTTAAACCATTTTAAGTCTCACTAACCCATATTGTGGATTCAGAACTATTAACATGTTGCAGGTCACATTGACAGGAACAGCCAGAAAATAGCAACGATTCATCTCTCATTTCTTCAGATTCAGCGAGTTTATCATTGGCATTCTTCCACATACCGATTCCTGAAATTAGACAAGGTCCCATTAAAAATATTACTGGCACATATCTAGAATACGTAGCATGCTCCATCGTAAACTCGGGAGTGCTCAATACTCTTGTATCCATGGGAGATGTGAAGGCTGTTTTCATTGGTCATGATCATACCAATGACTTCTGTGGGAATCTTGAGGGCATATGGTTTTGTTACGGTGGAGGATTTGGATACCACGGCTATGGTGTGGCTGGGTGGCCGAGGAGGGCACGAATCATTTTGGCCGAACTTGGGAGAGGGGAACGGGAATGGAATGGAGTAAAAATGATTACGACATGGAAACGACTCGATGATGAGATGTTGAGCAAGATCGATGAGCAAGTTCTTTGGGAGGGAGAGTCATAGCAGATTTCTCATCTCAGTTAATCAGAGTTGATCATTTCTTGTATTCTGCGCTTCCACGGAGGACAAAACATTGGTTCGTTGGTACTGCAAGATAAGATATTCGAGAGTGTACGTTGTATTTTCTTCTTTGTGTATCAGTGTGTAACCAGTTTTAGATACTTCAGTAGTGAATGAACGATATTAATGATCCAACAAACTTATTTAATTGTCGATATATGCACGACGAAACGAGAAGAATTCGTTCTGATCCTTGTTGTGTGTATGGTAGTTTCCTGTGATTTATATTCTTGATGTTTGTTAGGCTCTGGCTATAAATTTCAAATGGCGGTACCCATGTGAAGAATAGAGTATAGTTTCAAATGGAATTTGTGCAAGAGGAGCTCTGATATAATTAAATTTTTTCTTATAAAGTAACCAATTAAGTTGCATTGAAGTTGAGGCACATTTTGGACTAAATCATAACCTTTACTGTTGTACTGAGGTAGAATCCTGTACTTGGTGTTAATTACGTGGCGTGGGATTTACAATTTTTAAGAAGGATGTTGTAAAATTATATGGAAACGAACTTAAGATTTTTAAAATCATGAAATTAATTTTCCCCATATTTTAGGGTAGATGTTCTATTTGTCCAATGTCCATTGTGGATTCGATTGTTTCTATAATTTGAATTTTAAGAAAGAAAAACACTTGCATTCAAATTAGGGATGCTACCAGGTCGGTTGGACCAGTTTCGGTGCATCCCAGTTCCCAGGTGTCCGGTTTCAGGTTCCACGGTCAAGACCATGGAACCACACCGATATGGAATCTGGATCGGTGCAACCGTTCCGGTTTTGGGTTTGATTGGTTCCGTGCTGGTTCATTAAACTTGATATCCCCTAAATATGAAGACCTACCTGATGAGCCGACCTACCTCCGTGTTGCATTGCTCGCTTTTCTTCACGAGACCTCGCCTGCCCTTCCGACCTCTTTGTGAAGACCGACCTGTTTGACCGACCTGTTTCACCTCACCTGTTGCCCTCGCTGACTTGCCGAGCGACCTCTTTTGGGACCCCGAGCTTAATGGCCGAGCTCTTCTCATTTTCTGCTTGATGCGTGTGCTCAACAAGGAAACTAGTCCCCTAAGTTAGGTAAGTCCTAGATCTGCGGAGCAATATCAGGGATTTGATTGTATTCACAAGATCTTGACATATCTGGGTAAGATTTGGATAAACATGGAAAGAGTCATTGCTGCAATGTAACTCTTGGGTCTCCGCCTATAAATACCAGGTTTGGGGTATTAATTAAGCATTCATAATTACATTTACCAACCACATATATTTCCTCATATTCTCTCGCCTGACTTGAGCGCCGGAGGGGACCCGCCGGAAAAACTTCCGGCCCCCTTCTCACCGTTGCTTCATATTTTCATGTCATCCCAGAAGATATTTACTGACATCCTGGTCGTTATTTTGAGTATTGGAGAAGAAAGAGAGGTGAACCCCCTCTCTATTGATATCAGCAAGTCACCGCAATTTTAGGTGGTATCAATTGGCGCCGTCTGTGGGAACTTTCTGAGTTGAAGACGTTGATATGGCTGGACGACGTGGACGTGGGCGGGGAGTCAGGAGGAACCTGGGAGAAAGAGAAACTCCCCGTATGGAAAATCATGATATCCCTCCACAGTAGGAAGATCAAGCACCCCCTTCTGTTATGAATGTGGGAGATCTGATTATGGAGCAGCTGGCACAATTCATCAATCGGACCATGCGAAATACTTTTTTCCAACACCAGGTTTCACCACCAACGGAGTCTAACCAAGCTCCACCTCCTCCACAAACAAATCAGGCGCCTCCGCCTGTTCAACCAGAGCAAGTCCCTGAAAACAATAGGGTAGCAAGTGTTGAGGCAGATACACAAGTAGAGCCTCCGCTAATAGATCCAATGGAAGCTGTATGGGGAGAGATAAGGCGATTGGGTCAACATCTAGGTGGCCGACTCCAGTGGCTAGGAGAGAAAGTCCATTCTCCCAAACTATTTTAGGAGAGGAACTCCCGCCAAATTTCAGACAACCCGCAGTGGGAGAATATGATGGAAGCACAGACCCGGAAGAGCACCTTGGAAGATTTGAGAATGCTGCTCTGTTGCATAGGTATTCTGATGGGATCAAATGTCGTGTTTTCCTTACCACCCTGGTTAGATCGGCACAACAATGGTTTAATTTAATTAAACCAAACACTGTACACTGCTTTGAGGAGTTTAGTTCGGCTTTTCTAAACCAATTCGCCAGCAGTAAGAGGTATCAAAAAACTTCTTTAAGTCTGTTCACTACCAAGCAGAATGAACAGAAGTCTTTGAGGGAGTTCGTACAACGCTTTAATGGGGCAGCCTTAGAGGTCCCTACTGCAACGGTAGATGTCCTTCTTAACACCTTTACACAAGGGCTTAAGGCAGGAGAGTTCTTTAAATCGTTGGTAAAGAAACCCCCTCGAAGTTATGACGAACTTCTAGGAAGAGCTGAAAAGTACATTGTTGGGAAACGATTTCTAAGTTTTGGTGATTACAAACACCTACTGGATGAAGACCAACTGGATGAAGACTCCTACCAGATGTTAAACACCTACTGGATGAAGTCCTACCGGGTGATAAAGACCAACTGGATGAAGACTCCTACCGGATGTTAAACACCTACTGGATGAAGTCCTACCGGGTGATAAAGACCAACTGGATGAAGACTCCTACCGGGTGATAAAAGACCAATTGGATGAAGACACCTACCGGATATTGAAGTCTTACCGGACAAGACATCAACTGGATGGCTACCAACTGGATAGACATCAACCGGACAAGACATCAACTGGATGGCTACCAACTGGATAAACATCAATAGGATGGCTACCAACTGGATAGACATCAACCGGATAAGACATCAACTGGATGGCTACCAACTGGATAGACATCAACTTGATGGTCACCAACTGGACAACCATCAACCGGATAAACATAAACTGGATGGACATCTACTTGACAACTATCAACCGGATAGTCTCACACTGAACAAAGACATCAACTGGTCATAAGAGAATGAACGACCAGTTGAACAAAGAAAACCAGCAGAAGTTTAAACTTTCAGTAAGAGCACTAAGCAACGAGACAAAATAAGTACAACATTCTCTGACAAAGGTACAACAGAGCGGCGCACCCTGCTATATCTCTGCCACCATTACCGTCAGAGTTAAAAGAGCCGTTGCTTTAACAAAATAGGAAAGAAGACAATATGAATTTGGAAAGCTAATCTCTTCCATATACAGAAAAGCTACCGTTGGACAACCAAACCTATAAATACGTCCAAGTAAGGAATGAAGAAGTGCTGAGCAATTTCCGACAAAGAAAAACACTTCAAAGCAAACAAGAAATTCAATTTACTGATATATCAAAGGTTCAGCAAAGAGCAGACAAGCAGTCAACTGAATCTGTGATAGATTATTCCAACTGAAGTCTGCTGATCAAGAACACTCAAAGCTAAACGTGTATTCTATAAAGAGTGTCTTAGAACATTGTTGTAATCAAATCAAGTAGTTGTGATTGTTAGGAGTTTAGGCCAAGCTGTGTGAGTGCCTAAGAAGGTTGTATACTGTAAAGTGTAAACCAAGTCTTCTAGTAAATCCTTCCTGCTAAGGAAGAAGGGGAGACGTAGAAGCGTTGTGCTTCGAACTTCCAGAAACAATTCTTGTGTCATTTGTTATTGCTTATTTACCTCAGTTTTATTCCTCACAAGTTAAGCAAACGTCTTCCGCACTATAATAAGTGTCTGCTGACTTGCCTGATATTGAGAAGCAACTGTAATACTTAACAGTTTACAGTTAACTAAGAAAAGGAATCGAAATTGAATCTAGTGTTTATTCAACCCCCCCCCCCCCCCCCCCTTCTAAACACTACCCCGATCCTAACAAGTGGTATCAGAGCTTAGGTCTTCTCAATCTTGAGAAATTACCAATTACCAAACACTGATGGCCTCATTCAGCAAGATTCCAATGTTCAAGAAAGACGAATATGATGATTGGAGAATCCGTATGCAAGCTCATCAAAGTGCTCAAGATGATGATATGTGGTATGTAATCACTGAAGGTCCTATGAAGATCATGAAAATCAATACAGCTGCTTCTATCACAAGTGATGATCCACAAATGGTAGAAAAAGACAGATCTCAATGGTCAAATGAAGAAAAGAAGAAAGCCAATCTGGATAACGTTGCTAAGGACATTTTGTTCAAAACTTTGGAAAAAAACATGTTCAACAAAATAAAAATGTGTTCCACAGCTAAAGAAATCTGGGAGAAGATTGCCCAACTCTGTGAAGGAAATGATCAAACCAAAGAAAACAAGCTTACAGTGGCATTACAGAAGTTTGAGCATATCAAGATGATGAATGGAGAAACTCTCAACGAGTATGATGAAAGAGTGACCGGAATAATTAATGAACTCAGCAATCTGGGTAAGGAGTTACCCAACAGAGAAGTCACCCTCAAAGTGATGAGAGGTCTCCCAAGAGAATGGGATGTCAAGACCATTGCTATGAGAGAATCAAAGGACATCAACAAAATAGACCTGCATGACCTGTTTGCTGATTTAAAAGCCTATAATTAGGTATTCGGGTTGAAGATGAACCCAATACCAGTCAGCCTACCAAAGCTCTCACTGCATCGGAGGCCATATCTACCGCTACAGAGATGACTCCAGAAAAAATATGTAATGATGCTATGGCAATGTTCGTAAAGAAATTCGGGAAATTCATGAAGAAGAATCAGAAATCATATCCACGAAGGCAGAGCTTCAAAGGAAGATCAGAAGAAGAAGAGCGTGTATGTTTCAACTGTCTCAAGCCAGGACATTTCATCGCCGACTGTCCAAAACCTAAAAAGGATGATCACAAAAGAGGATCCAAGGATCACAGAAAATCCAAGGAAACTAGAAGATCATCCAAAAGGGACAGAGATCAAAATGTTTTGATGGCAGAAGAAAGCAAGAGTAAGTGGGCTGATTCTGAATCAGAATCAGAGGAGTCAACCAGCTCGTCCAGCGAAAGTGAAGACGAGGAAGTCCACTGCTTAATGACAAATGATGAAATTGAGGTACACGAGTCTAACCTATCTGAATTTACACATATTGAACTTACCAATGCTTTGCAGGACATGATCAATGAGTATCGGACGTTATATGAATCTTTTGAAAGCTATAAGACTGAGCACTCAATTCCAACTGAAACGCATAAAAACAAACTTGATTGTGAACAATCGAGGGAGTTGAACTGCTTAAGGGAAACAACCAGTCTCCTAGTGAAAGAAAGAGATGAAGCCAAGTGTGCCTACCAGAAACTTAGCAAACTGGTTAGCACTTGGAATACGTCTACTACCAGAAAGGATGAAATGCTTGAGTCTATAAGGCTTGCTGGTGATTTAACAGGCATAGGCTATAATAGTAATGACGGCAGTTCATCTGGTAATGAACCTCAACTGTGTCTAACAAAAAGCAAAGTTCAATCAATGAACTTTGTAAGATCTAGCACAGTATATGACCCTTATGAACTGGTTAAAGAACCTGTTAAAGCAACACTCATCAAGGAACAGGCACAACACAGGGGTATCTGTTATGTAGAACCACTCAAAGAGGCTAAACCGAGGCAAAAGTTCATAAATGAACTTAAACCTACTGGTCGAGCAGCTAGAGAAGTTAAACCCAACTGGTACTACAACTGTAAGCCTGTCCAGAAGAGGTATATGCTCTATAACAGGAACTACAAACCAAAAGCACATGCATACACATATTATCACACTCCACAGTCAAGATCATCACCATTTATGAATGCACACACGTTTCAGAACACACACCGACCTAAGTCACTCAGGGTCATACAAGTGTGGGTTGTATGCGTAAACTTGATCTAGTCATTGGACTGCCCCAAATTGAGTTCTCAAAAGACAAGATCTGTGCAGCATGCCAACTTGGTAAGCAAATCAGATCCTCCTTTAAGAACAAAGGGAGTAAATCTTCTTCTCGGTGCCTAGAGTTGCTGCATATGGATCTGTTTGGTCCTATACCAGTAACAAGTCTAGGGGAAATGAAGTATACCCTAGTGTTAATAGACGATTACACTCGTTTCACATGGGTCTTGTTCCTAAGTGGCAAAGATCAGGCTACTCCAAAGCTGATCAAACTACTGAAAAGACTCCAAAATGAGAAATCGTGTAGGATAGATAGAATTCGCAGTGATAAAGGTACTGAGTTCACCAATCAATCACTCGAATCATATCTAGATGACCTTGGTATTAAACACGAATACTCTGCTGCTAGAACTCCTCAACAAAATGGAGTTGCTGAGCGTAGGAACCGCACTTTGAAAGAAGCTGCGCGAACTATGCTTGCGGAATCAGAAATATCGCAGAGATTTTGGGCAGAAGCTGTCAACACAGCTTGTTATACGCAGAACAGATCAATGATTAATAAGCGAGCAAATAAAACCCCTTATGAGATCTGGAATGGCAGTAAGCCAAATATTTCCTACTTCCATGTGTTTGGTTGCAAATGTTTTATTCACAACAATGGAAAGACTCATCTCACCGCGTTTGATGCCAAATCTGATGCTGGAATATTTCTTGGTTATTCTGCAGTTAGTAAAGCCTTCAGAGTATTTAATAATAGAACTCTTAATGTAGAAGAATCAGTGCATGTAAAATTTGATGAACCTACTGACTGTACAATATCTGATATTCAAATCAACAATTGAGCAATCGACTGGAAAACACTTACATTGATGAAAATATTGATGATGAGATGAATTACAGAAGCAGGACTGACTGCTCCTTAGAACCAGAAGTTCCTGAAGCTCAAACAGAGGAGTCTGCTAGTCAACAAGAACCGTATCCAGCTGACAATGACTCTATTGCATATACTCCTGCTGCAGTTGAGGGAGCAAGTGAAAAAGATGCGACAATCAGAACTTCTGAATTACCCACTCACATCCAGTCAACTGAAGAACTCAACCCTCTTGGACCTCCGCTTCGGTGGATGAAGAATCATCCTCCCGAGCAGGTCATAGGTAACCCTGCTGCTCCTCTACGCACCAGAGGACAAATGATTAATGAATTCCTTCATGCTGCATTCATATCTCACTTAGAACCTAAGAAGATTGATGATGCTATGTTAGACCCAAGCTGGGTAGACGCTATGCAAGAAGAACTAAATCAGTTTGAACGAAACAAAGTATGGTATTTAGTACCACGACCACAGCATCACACAATAATTGGCACCAAATGGGTATTTAGGAATAAATTAGACGAAAATGGAACAGTAATCAGAAATAAGGCAAGATTAGTTGTACAGGGCTACAGACAGGAAGAAGGCATTGATTTTGATGAAACCTTTGCCCCTGTAGCTCGACTAGAAGCAATTCGCATATTTCTTGCATTTGTTGCGTTTAAAGACTTTAAGGTCTATAAGATGGATGTTAAGAGTGCGTTTCTTAACGGCAAACTCCAGGAAGAAGTTTACGTTAAACAACCTCCTGGATTTGAAAACCATCAGCAGCCATCTCATGTTTTTCGTCTCAATAAAGCGTTGTATGGTCTGAAGCAAGCTCCCCGTGCATGGTATGAAACTCTATCAAAATATTTGACTGAGCATAACTTTATCATTGGCACGGTGGACAAGACCCTTTTCAAATTCACAAAGGGAGATCATACTCTGCTAGTTCAAATTTACGTTGATGATATTATTTTCGGAAGTACTAACTCAAAATTGTGCGAAAGATTTTCTAAAATTATGCAGGATCAATTTGAGATGAGCATGATGGGAGAATTATCATTTTTCTTAGGATTGCAAGTCAAGCAATCTGGTGAAGGAATCCTGATAAATCAGTCTAAATACACTAAAGAGCTGCTAAAGAAATATGGAATGAGTACCAGCTCAGCTGCTGCTACACCAATGAGCTCATCTGCCAAACTCGACTTGGATAATTCAGGAATACCAGTCGAAGTTACTATGTATCGAGGCATTATCGGATCTTTACTATATTTGACAGCCAGCAGACCAGATATTATGTTTGCAGTATGTATGTGCGCCCGGTTTCAAGCAAATCCCAAGCAGTCACACTTCACTGCTGTCAAAAGAATCCTCAAATATTTGAAAGGCACTGAGAATGTTGGTCTATGGTATCCAAGAGACTCAACTTTTAATCTTATTGGATACTCAGATGCTGACTATGCTGGATGCAAAATTGACAGAAAAAGCACCAGTGGATACTGTCAATTTCTTGGTGATCGATTGATATCATGGGGTTGCAAGAAACAGACATCCATAGCAACTTCCACTGCAGAGGAAGAGTACCTTGCTGCTGGAAGCTGCTGTGCTCAACTGCTCTGGATTCAGCAACAACTAAGAGATTATGGAATTGAGTCCATAGAGGCTCCCATATTTTGTGACAATACGTCTGCCATTGCTATAACATACAATCCAGTTCTTCATACTCGTACTAAACATATTGACATCCGTCATCATTTTATCAGAGATCATGTTATGAAGAAAGAAATTCGGCTGGAGTATATTTCTACCGAACAACAGGCAGCAGACATTTTCACAAAACCTCTACCGGACGCTAAGTTTTCCTACTTTCAAAACATTCTTGGTTTAATTGAAATTACTCCTTGATTATTTTTGTTTTGATAATAAATTCAGGGGGAATTATTTTAGGTTATTCGCATAAATTTAGGGGGAATTTCCGTTATAATCTTATCTTGGTTATTTAAGCTCAGCTGGTAATACAATGGTCAGCTGCAGTAGGTGTTTACGTACCAGTAGGACTCTACATCCAGTAGATGCTCTCTTACCAGTCGGACCCTACATACCAGCAGACCTTACAAAATATGCTTTGACAAAAATAACCCTCGATACTCATTAACCTAATGGAACGTCGGAATTCAAAATTATTTTTTGTAAAATAAATTATTTCACTCCCGCCTAAATCCTGTCCTTTAATTTATTGGTAAAATTTTTGTTAAATCGTTAGATGATTGCCACGTATACATGTGTCCGCTCATCTACAGTACGACGTTACATATACTTTTATTTTTCACCGCCTTTAATTTCATTATTCTTCATCTTCTCCAACAATTCACTGCGACTGACTTTTCTTCCAGAAAATTTTACTCAACAGGATTGCTGCTGTTTCTTCCGCTTAATCATTCAAAATGTCAAGGAATACACAGCCAAGTTTCATCACAAATGCTGTTCAGTTAGATTTTCATTCTATCTACACATCATCTGATGAAGAGACAAAGGAACTGATTCACAAGTTGGATACCTCCGGTCTCTTGGTAATCCTGAGCCAGGCCCCCTCATTCTACAAGGAAGAGTTACACGAGTTCTTTGCTACTGCAAAAGTCGTTGATGACAGCGTGGTGGCATCCGTCTCTGGACAGTTGGTTACAATCACCCAACTTGAATTTGCCACACACCTGTGCCTTCCCTCCACCGGACTTACTGATTTTTCCACTATTCCAATGGAAATACGAGAAGAGATGCGCCTCACAGCTTCTGACTCTGCACATCGCCTTCAACGTCCTCCTTTCAGGAAAGTATTAATGAAGAGCCATTTTCGACAACTGGCGGATATCATTTCAAAGGGGCTACTATGTAAAGCTGGGTCATTTGATATCATCACCCCAGAAAAATTTGATGTTATCAGTGCCATATGCAAAGGCTTGGAGATAAACTGGTCAGTTATACTATTTCAAGTTCTGACTGGTCTCGTACTTTCTGGCAAAGGTCAATCAGGCTTCGCCCTACCACTAAGCAGCCTCTTTGACAGCAAACATATTAAGACAGGGGATCTCACCAAACTCCATCCAGGGAGACTTATCACTGCAAAGTATCTTCAGCTTCACAGACAGCGAAGTGGCAGAGAAGTTGGGGTGACGAAGCGCCGATCAACTCAAGTTATCAGTGACTCTGATCAAACCATATCGGAATCAGCTGAGTCTTCTCCTCCTCCTCCCCCTCCTAAGAAGCCCAGAACAAGAAAAGTTGCTCCTCCGGCTCTCCGACAGAAAGTCATTGCAGCTTCTGATACCATCTCCTCCGCCGGTCCGACAGAAAATATGAAGAGAACCCAGCCCTGAAAATCCTCCACCTGAGGAACCAACTGCTTCACTGGCCATGGTACTTGCTACCTCAGTGGCTCCCACTGCCAACTCTTCTGCAATGGTGAGCTCTCAACAAGCACCAGGCTCTATCAGTTTTAGGACACCCAAGTCCTTGTGTCCTTACTGTCATCCGAAGACCACTACCGCTGGTAAAGGCAAAACTCTTATGGCTCCAGTGTCCACTCCTGTTGCCTTCGAGATACAAATGGTCATGGATACAGTTGAAGCCAAGCTGCAGCCGCAGCTCGACATTTTTGATCGATGGGTGAAGGCTCGAGTGAAAGTCCGATTTAATGATTTCGATCCTATTCAGGATCAGGCAAGGGAAGATGAGAACCAAATTTTGGCTTATCTACAAATCAGAGACCCTGAGAAGAGCATGAAGCTGAGAGATGTATTCCGTATGATGAACTATGTGGGTGAACTTCAAGCACTTGTTGAAACACGTCTTCAGCATTTCAACGGTGATTCAGGCACTGCGAATCATGATAGAGCAGTTCTAAATGCTCTTGGACCAAAACTGGAAATGGCCGAGCTAGCTCTTCATGATCTTCGCATCTGAACTGGTATTCACTCATGCTCTACTGCTGCAAATATTGCAAGTCCTGACCAGCCTGACTTACAGATAGCCACTACTGATCTGGAGATTGCTACTACAAATGTGGAGATCACTTCGACTGCCTTGGAGGCAGCCTCTTCTGCTAAAGAACTCTCCTCTCCAACTGCTCATCTCGTCTCCTCTGCTCCCAGCTCTTATAATGATCAACCGCCCCAACCGATGGTTGTTGATCACACAAACGTGGACACAGTAATTCCGACGGTGGTTCAGCAAGTTACCATATCCTCTGGCAACCATGAACCTAGTCAGTCCTCACACTCAAATGATCACACCCAGTCGTCTGTTGCTGCGGTTGTCCAAGCCACTACTGATATGACTGCCCCACTTATTGAAGACACTGCTACTATGGCTGTTGCTGTCTCACACTCAACAGCTGCCCCACTTGTTGAAGCCACTGCTTTACCATCCACTGCAGTTGTAGATGCTCATCCCGGTGCTCTTGTTCCTACTGCTGACCCTCAAATAGTTGCTGTGGATCCGTCCATGGTTCAAGAACTTTCAGAGGATGTTTTTGACTTTCCAACTTCAAACCCTCTGGACGAGCCACCAAACATTGCTGCCCAGCTAGCAAATCTATCCAATGCAATTACAGCACTAGCCAGCGATGTCAATAAACTCAAGCAGGAATAGCGCACTGCGACTCTTATTCTTGGAACCCATCAGCAGCATGTGGACTCTCAGTTCTAGCAAGTCTACAAGGACTTAAATAGTCTAACGATTACTGTCACCGGACTTCAGCCTTTTGCTGAGAATGCAGTTGCGGACGCATTTTCTCGAATTGGCCAGGCTCGTCTTCAGATCACTCAACATAATGAATCACTTCATACTGCCACATCCCTGGCTCTTGGAGATAAGATTGAAGACGCCAAGAAAGTCTTGACTGATCAATTGGCAACCATGCAGGCAGCATTCGCTTCTCAAATTCAAGATATTTGCAACAGTCTGCCTGCTGCTCCACAAATAATCCGAAGACTGCCTGAGCCCAGCAGAACTGCTCCTTCGTCCCAGCGAGATCCGAGTCCAGCAAATCGATCATCCACTGCAGCTGGAGTATCTCATCAGTCTAGATCTTCTACTCAGCAAAGATCTCGAAGTCCGCGCCAACCACCTACCGAAAAGCGCGACTATTCCCAACATTGGTTAGGGAGGAAATATTATCATTTTCTGATCCCTTATTAATTATTCTTATCTATTTACTGTTTTTAGTTGACTTTTTCTTTGCATTTATCGTAACAACATTAATGTGTTCACACTAAATGAATTTCTTCTATAAATAGAGACTCGTGTTTGCTTTCATAACTCACATTCACTAATCATGATTCTTTTCAATTCATTGAAAATTCCTTGGTTTCTTTTCACAATTGTTCAGTTTCATGTGTTTATTACTTATCTAAATCAACCCCTCATGGGTTGATTACTTATCTAACCCAGCTCCGTTAAGCTTTAGCATTTGGATCCTGCTCTGATGCTCACATCAGTCAGGAACTGCAATCAGGAGTTATCTGGGTGCTGATGACAAAAAGGGGGAAGACAGAGATAGAGTAATCTCAACAGAGATAGAGTATTTTCATTAGGTGAATCCATAAACCATGGAGGCCAGATGAATATACAGTTGACTCTTCCCGACTTCCTCTCTGAAACAAGGTGGATCGAGCTCTTCCTCTCTGAAATTAGGATTCTCATCTTAATCATTCAAGTATGAAACCGTTGTTGCTTAGTTTGTCATCACCAAAAAGGGGGAAATTGTTGGGAAACGATTTCTAAGTTTTGGTGATTACAAACACCTACTGGATGAAGACCAACTGGATGAAGACTCCTACCGGATGTTAAACACCTACTGGATGAAGTCCTACCGGGTGATAAAGACAAACTGGATGAAGACTCCCACCGGATGTTAAACACCTACTGGATGAAGTCCTACTTGGTGATAAAGACCAACTGGATGAAGACTCCTACCGGGTGATAAAGACCAACTGGATGAAGACACCTACCGGATATTTAAGTCTTACCGGACAAGACATCAACTGGATGGCTACCAACTGGATAGACATCACCCGGACAAGACATCAACTGGATGGCTACCAACTGGATAAACATCAACTGGATGGCTACCAACTGGATAGACATCAACCGGACAAGACATCAACTGGATGGCTACCAACTAGATAGACATCAACTGGATGGTCACCAACTGGACAACCATCAACCGGATAAACACAAATTGGATGGACATCTACTGGACAACTATCAACCGGATAGTCTCACACTGAACAAAGACATCAACTGGTCATAAGACGATGAACGACCAGTTGAACAAAGAAAACCAGCAGAAGTTTAAACTTCCAGTAAGAGCACTAAGCAACGAGACAAAATAAGTACAACATTCTCTGACAAAGGTATAACAGAGCGGCGCACCCTGCTATATCTCCGCCACCATTACCGTCAGAGTTAAAAGAGCCGTTGCTTTAACAAAATAGGAAAGAAGACAATATGAATTTGGAAAGCTAATCTCTTCCATACACAGAAAAGCTACCGTTGGATAACCAAACCTATAAATACGTCCAAGTAAGGAATGAAGAAGTGCTGAGCAATTTCCAACAAAGAAAAACACTTCAAAGCAGAAAAGAAATTCAATTTACTGATACATCAAAGGTGTAAGGACCCCCGTGCCCTTAACCCGTTATTAGTGTATTAATCCATACCATTAGTACATATAATCATACTATCGTGGGGAAAAGCCATGTGCAAGTGCTACACCATATTTGTGATCCATAAAATTTCTTGCATTCAACCCAAATAATATGCAAATCCCCCCGACCAAGATTACATATATGACATGCACCTTCATAATACACTAACATGCTCTCAGTTCATTTAGTAATTCCACATTTAATGCATGCAAACCATAAATGAACAGAGAGAAGCCGTAGCCCATTTATACATTCCATATACACGTAAAATTGTACTCACATAAGAGCACCCAATGAATAAGCGTGTATCTGATGTATAAAACACTCTACCGGATACCGTTACTGGTACTTCAACCCTGGAAGCACCTCCCAAGCACAGCTCGATCTCAACACTGGATCTGTGTACTTGTTCAACCAGCTCTGTTACCTCGATCCTGGAAGTACCTCTATCAACAGCCCGAGCTCAACTCCAAAGCTACTGCTGCACCTGTGTTACCTGCCCCAACAGAGACAGCCCCCACACAGGGTGAGCATACCAATACCACCAATCCAATGATCATAACATTGCAATTCATAATTTACAGAATGTAAATGCCATAATTTAAATAATACACCCTGGATGGTAACACCCTCATCCGGGATCCCATGTATTGTCCCTGTTCTCAAAATAACCAAACCATTAAATTCTCAAAAGCCAGTTGATCATCTCATTGATCAACTAAAACCATCCCTGCTATACCAGTTCCATAACCAAATGCGATCAAACCATCAAATATGGTACTACAGATATCACATATATTTAGCAATTGACTCCATATTTCTATGTCATAGCTCTCTCCACAATGGCGGCATTTCGACCCCACGCACGCTCAACAATAGCGGCGTCATAACCGATGGTCGCTCAACGGCGACAACATCCTAATCTTTGCTCGCTCAAAAGCGGCACCATATGATTCCCAACGAATGTCCATTTATCGCAATTACTATATACCATGCATTTCACTATCCATTTATAGCAAGTACCGTATGCCATGCATTTCAATATCCATTTATGGTAAATACCACATACCATGCATTTCCATATCCATTTATGCAAATACCACATACCATATATTTCCATGTCCATTTGTGCAAATACCACATACCATGTATTTCAATGTCCATATAATGCAATTATCACATACCATGCATTTTACAGTTGCAACATTATAATAGGCTATGCTCGTACGTCATACGTACCTTAAGTCCCCGTAGTCCAAGCCAAACCTTGCTTGAGTTCCATGCCTCGAGAAAATGTGCTATAACACATAAACAACTCACAATCAAGAATAAGCATGCGATCACGTGCCCACGCACGTTTGCAACCTCAAAACCTATCGTCAATCCATGACGATTACCAAAATAAAAGCCCCCGGGCTAAGCTTGCATAATACCCAAAATATACAATTTAACAAGTTTAAAAGATAACCAAGAATTCAACCGGGAATTCCGTTTTATTAAACTTTGGCCTCAACCAATCCATTTTAAAAGCATAGCATTCCTATTGGAATATAGACATTGCCCCGGAAACGGCCCCTTTAAACCTCGGTTCCAAATCCCGACATTTCCCAAAAATTCCAAAAAAAAAACAAATTTCTTTCGGGTGGCGATCGGTCGCCACTTTCATCGCGATCGATCGCCACAGTCCAGTGGCAAAAATCGCCCCTCGCGATCGATCGCCAACCTGATCGTGATCGATCGCCTCAACCACGCGATCGATCGCCACTACTGTTCATCATCTTCGATTTTTAGCAGCTGCTCGTCGCGATCGATCGCCCGACCTCGGCGATCGATCGCCACCTGTGATTTTCCGAAAAATTCGAGCTTCCATGGTGTTTTTCGCACCCAAACTCAAAACCAACACCCCATACACCACCAACACCTCAAATACAACATTTAAAGCCAATAAAAACTTTAAAAACTCAACATATGATTTTAACCAAAATTCCCAAAACCCATAGCCAACCAAAACCTCAACCAAAAGCTACCATACTACTATCAAATCGAAGCCAATGACGAGGGAAAGATTAATACCTGATTATCTTCGAGAAAATTGGCTCCTAGGACGAGCCTCCATCGATTTTGCTCATCTAAGGGAAAGGGGAAGGGTTTGGGGTGAGAGAGAGGCGTGAGGGAGAGGAGAGGAGAGAAATGGATTCCGAATGACGGAATCCCGAGTCCAACTAGTATATATAGCAAAAATGCCCCAAAATACCAATACCCCCACAAATACATCATGATTCATTAAAAATCATCTGTTTACAAAAACTCTCTCCCCAACATCAGATCCCCAGACTGGCCCCAACATAAGGCACCCCAGACCCCAAGTCCCTCTAAACCAAAGGGTGTGATTTCAACATCACCACACGAACCAAAATAACGAATCTCCCCAAAAGATTCAACCGGTAGGTATCATAATACCGCCTTCCTCTCAAGGAAAAGTCATGAATCCATGATCCTCCAATCCTCGAACCACCGTTCGGAAGACCTGGATATATTTATACCGAAACATATCCCGGAACCCTGAAATACTCAATTGGTTCAAAATAGTGCATCAAAGCAATTATTACCAAATCGAAACCCGTATACGCCATGTAAACTCATTGGTGTGCGCTTATCGTGTACGCCCAAATTAACCCCACTCAATCCTCAAGATTGATAACAATAATGTAGTAGCGTGAGTAGGGATCGATCCCACGAGGAGGTGTGAATCTTTGTGTTAATGAAAATCAAAACAAAAAAATAATAAAGGATGGGGTTGTGAGGTTGAATTATACTAATGAAAATTAAAAACAAAGATTAACTAATGAAAGTGATTCTTGGTATCGGTCGACTCTACCTTGGATATTATCATCTATTTCATCGATTCACAAAAGACTCAATTTTACTTGAATATTCATCAATTGGAAATCTAATTCCTCCCTCACCTTATTCATAGTCAATTAGTCCAAGCGTTCTAATTTAACTTTCACCAATCAATCAATCTCTATATGCATATTCAAGATTAAAATCATGACATCATTCAAAACTAGTGAGCGATGAATCTAAACAACATAAACACAAGCGGTTTATATAATTTAGCCAATGGTTTTCTCTAAGAATTTAATAACACCAACAGCAGGCAATTATCGATCTTAGTTGCTTCTTCAATTAGATTACTCAAACAATCTCTTATTTGATATCCAATTAGCAATAGATTATATGCAAGTTACTAGGTTGTCAATCCAATAACAAACATCAATCATATCAACAAAATCAGAAAAACAATGAATTCAATAAAATCGATAAACAAAAGCGTATGAATCTCCCCAAGATAAATAAATCCAAGGTTTTGTCTTCCTCAACCAAGATTTAAGACTAGCTACACATAATTAAAACAAAACTATAAATAAAAACAAGGGAAAGAAAACTAATCCGATCTCCGCTCGTCGAGGTGTCAATCTCGCATTCGCTTCGATCTTCGTAGACGTTCTTCAACAAAATTGAAAAGAAAATATAAAACTAGTCTAAAATTATTCTACCCTAACTATCTATATGGTTTTAGGTCTGATTTTCGTGCATATATGTATAGGGAGGCTGATGGAGTAGGTTAGAATCCATGTGGGAAGGAAAGAAATCAAGTTTTTACACTTTCCAAAAGTCTTCTGGCGTAAATACGCGTAGAATGGCGTAGCTACGCCTACAGATGCCGTAGCTTTGGCGTAATTACGCCTAATAATGGCGTAATTACGCCTGTCATCAATTTTTCTGGCGAGTTTCGTATTTTGGCCGTAACTTTCTCGTCCGAACTCCGAATGCGATGAATCAGCTGTCCACGCGAAAATAACTCAAAGTGCTACAACGTTTATATGGACCACATTTCCAAAACATGGCTCGAACATATAGAAATTTGAGGAGAAAGGAGCAACATGTGTCTTGGATTCTGACGTTTTCCTCTTTTCTTCAACTTTATTGCTTCTTTCATCATGTTAGCTTGATTTCTTCACCTTTCCCTACATTTACACAAATATACAATTAGGTAGCATATGTATCAATTTATCCATCAAAATATACCAAATCGTAGATAATTAAGCGCAATAGATGTGTCTATTTCTAGTCACATCAAACACCCTCATACTGAAACTTTACTCGACCTCGAGTAAATCAGACAAAACTACAATATTTTTTTGCTTGGCTCATAGATAACAAACTAACTTGTTCTCACTTTTATGCCTCAACAATTTTAAACATGCATAGTAATGAAAGGCGGTGAAAAATTAATAATGGAACAAGTTCAATCTCTAAACAATTCGTACCCAACAAAGTAGTGAACGTGAGTGGGTGGTCATAAACAAGTGTCATGTACAAATTATAGGTCCAAAAGAAGTAAACCCACAATAGTTCAAGTCATACACTAACACAAGTATAAGCTCACTTGCACACTCTTCTCCACTATCTTAGCCACTTTGCAAACATAAATCAAGTAGGTCTTTATTAGCTTGTAGTGTGGCCTAGGTATTGGCTTATGAAAGAAAGGTAAGGACATATCAAGTAAGAGAGTATGATGATATGCACACTAAAAGCTTCTCTTCTTGTATGAATTTTTCAACTTCGTTCTTTTTAACAAGGTTTATTTCAACACTTTGCTTCTTTTGTGCCTTGGCTCCCGTTGGAGTCATATTTTTATCTATTTTTTTTCAAGGTATCCCTTTTTCTTTCATGCATTCCATTCTTTTGACAATTAAGCTCACAAATATACTTCAATGATTCCCAAGTGCATTTGAATGAAAAACATCATACTCCCTTAAAAGGTATGGATTAAAATCACATTTAGGCTTAAATGGTAGGATGATAAGCTAGTCAAGAAATGTTGAATGGGGGTCTTTAGTATGCTTAGCATACTACCATTCTTTTACATTTAAGGCTCAAAATAGGTACTAGAGAATGATTTTGTTTACATGGTAGGCTTGAAAGGCTCAAACGCATCAAAGATTGCCTATATCACTTTCATGTTTGCAAGTAGTCTAGACATACGCCTCAAAGAGCATGTAGTTAAGTTCTAGCATGTATTAGAGACTTCTTAAGACTATTACAAAGTTCACACAATCTTCACTAAGCTATGCACACTTCACAAATCATGACAATAATGTGCTCAAAATATTCAACTACTAAGTTAAAGTAAACTTTGCATTAGAGTTCAAAGTGTTCCAAGGTTAACAATTCACCTATGTTCAAAAGCATGCATGATATCAATTAGGTTTCATCATGGGCTAGTGATTCTAAGCATGCATTCATTATTGACTATGAGCTCAAAATTTTCAAATTTTTCGATTTTTTTGTATTTTTGTAATAGAAAAGCAATAACAAGCCACTAATCCCTCCCCCATACTTAAATCTTACATTGTCCCCAATGTAAGGCAAAAATACAAGAGAAGAGAAAAGTCTAACTAATAAAGCAATAAAAAATAAAAAGAAAGGGAAACTAACTCCCCTTGGGTTGCCTCCCAAGCAGCGCCTCTGTTTAACGTCGGTGGCCCGACGCCAGTTCTCTCGCTTAAGGCGATGCCTATTCGCCTTGCACCTCTTGGAGGGTTTTTGTCTTTTCACTATGTCGCCTTCCTCCAAAGAAGTCAGTTGAGGTCGATCAAGATCTACCTCGTGGCATCCTTTAACTTGTTGTCCCCTATGCTCGCCTTTGGGAATCTCATTCTGGTGAGATTCCTTGTTATCCACCTCGATCTCTGTTTGTTGTTCAAGTATTGATGGCCTTAGTACCATCGTTGCTGGAGTTTCTACCTCTTTGCCACTGTCCAAGGTGATTTTGTCTTCGAAAAAATAGTCCCAAGGATCCATTTCATCACAGTATTCTATCGCCGACTCCTCTGTCACAGCACATGATTCATCTAAGTATTCAACATAGCTCTTAGTAGGAAACATACCTTGCGGAGTTGTAGGATGTACAAGCTCCTTTTCTTCTATTGGCACATGTGTCTCTTCTTCTAGCTCGGGTGGCATCAGTACCACCTTCTCCATAGTCTCCTCTTCTTCATCACTCCATGATTCAAATGCAATCATGGTCTCCTTTTGTGCTGCTATCCGATCGGCCGATCTTATTAGTTGCTCCATTTGGTGACCCAAATTCTGAGTGCTAGCCCTGAATTCCTGTTGAAATTGCAAAGTACTATCATTAAGTCTTGAAACAAGATCCTCTAAAGACTCACTAGGGGTATGGTATTGAGGTTGTTGCGGCCATGGCGAATATTGTGGTATGTATGGTGGTAGATAGGACTGCATGTAAGGTGGAGGTGGGCTCATCCATTGATTGTCATAGTTGAGATTGGGAAGATCACTCCAACTTGAGTTGTATGCACTTTGTCCACTCCCTACGCCAAGTTGGTGCACAAGATACTCCAATTCATCTAGTCGCCTATAGTCCTCCATGATAATATCCGATTTTTAAGAAATCAACCTGTAAGCACGAACAAACAAGAGTAGCGGTGTGGGGGAAAGAAAGAAATAAAACGAAAGAGAAAGAAATAAAACAGAAAATATTAACACAATAATATACAACGCCTCCCCGGCAACGGCGCCAAAATTTGGTGTGCGCTTATCGTGTACGCCCAAATTAACCCCACTCAATCCTCAAGATTGATAACAATAATGTAGTTGCGTGAGTAGAGATCGATCCCACGAGGAGGTGTGAATCTTTGTGTTAATGAAAATCAAAACAAAAAAATAATAAAGGATGGGGTTGTGAGGTTGAATTATACTAATGAAAATTAAAAACAAAGATTAACTAATTAAAGTGATTCTTGGTATCGGTCGACTCTACCTTGGATATTATCATCTATTTCATCGATTCACAAAAGACTCAATTTTACTTGAATATTCATCAATTGGAAATCTAATTCCTCCCTCACCTTATTCATAGTCAATTAGTCCAAGCGTTCTAATTTAACTTTCACCAATCAATCAATCTCTATATGCATATTCAAGATTAAAATCATGACATCATTCAAACTAGTGAGCGATGAATCTAAACAACATAAACACAAGCGGTTTATATAATTTAGCCAGTGGTTTTCTCTAAGAATTTAATAACACCAACAGCAGGCAATTATCGATCTTAGTTGCTTCTTCAATTAGATTACTCAAACAATCTCTTATTTGATATCCAATTAGCAATAGATTATATGCAAGTTACTAGGTTGTCAATCCAATAAACAAACATCAATCATATCAACAAAATCAGAAAAACAATGAATTCAATAAAATCGATAAACAAAAGCGTATGAATCTCCCCAAGATAAATAAATCCAAGGTTTTGTCTTCCTCAACCAAGAATTAAGACTAGCTACACATAATTAAAACAAAGCTATAAATAAAAACAAGGGAAAGAAAACTAATCCGATCTCCGCTCGTCGAGGTGTCAATCTCGCCTTCGCTTCGATCTTCGTAGACGTTCTTCAACAAAATTGAAAAGAAAATATAAAACTAGTCTAAAATTATTCTACCCTAACTATCTATATGGTTTTAGCTCTGATTTTCGTGCATATATGTATAGGGAGGCTGATGGAGTAGGTTAGAATCCATGTGGGAAGGAAAGAAATCAAGTTTTTACACTTTCCAAAAGTCTTCTGGCGTTAATACGCGTAGAATGGCGTAGCTACGCCTACAGATGCCGTAGCGTTGGCGTAATTACGCCTAATAATGGCGTAATTACGCCTGTCATCAATTTTTCTGGCGAGTTTCGTATTTTGGCCGTAACTTTCTCGTCCGAACTCCGAATGCGATGAATCAGCTGTCCACGCGAAAATAACTCAAAGTTCTACAACTTTTATATGGACCACATTTCCAAAACATGGCTCGAACATATAGAAATTTGAGGAGAAAGGAGCAACATGTGTCTTGGATTCTGGTGTTTTCCTCTTTTCTTCAACTTTATTGCTTCTTTCATCATTTTAGCTTGATTTCTTCACCTTTCCCTACATTTACACAAATATACAATTAGGTAGCATATGTATCAATTTATCCATCAAAATATACCAAATCGTAGATAATTAAGCGCAATAGATGTGTCTATTTCTAGTCACATCACTCATCAAAAGATACTCTGTACTAAGACCATAGTACTACACAATCTCGAGTATTCTCCGGAGACGTCTCCTCGAACGTCTCACCGGAAGTATGAAGCTATCACATAGCCCGACACTAGTAGGGCTTACCCCGGTTGATTCACGATCAACTCACAACCAATACTAGCTGTCTCCATGACAGTACAAACAAAATCTCTCCAGGAGATAAAATCAGTATAGCAGAGTTATCCCACTAGCTATACTCCACAATTCCAATTGTGACTCCCGTCGAATTTCCTATGCAAGGATGCTCAATCAGAGCTAACAACGACTTGTTGACACTCACGTTGGCATTCCCAACAGAATTGAGCTGCCCCATAACAAGTCTCTCAAAACATTCGACGTATAAACGTCTCCGTGAGGTATTCCCTGCCTCAATCATTCCACATAAAGACTACAAGAGTCTACCAAAAGTCCTCATCGTCTCATCATACGATTCACTGAACTCGAATCCAACGAGTAGTATAATGACTACCACAAGCACACTAAAACATTGCAACCATACCTGGCTTGCGATCCGCTGGCCCCATAGGCTCATACCAACCTATCAACGTGACACACGTTCCATCCCGGTATACCATACCGCACAAACCATTAGGGTTGTGGGTCATCGCCCAACATATCTCTAAAACACCAAAGTACAATGGACAACCCGGAGTCCATGCTTAATTACCATGCAATCCTAATCCATTAGGACTTATTCCACACCTTGAGGGTGGGTGTAACCATGCTTACTCCTCATCACAATAACAAGCGAGTCGTTTCCTCAATGACTACTCTTACCACCAATCACTTGGCCTTAGCCATCCCAGCGAGCATACCCGAGGGTATCATTGCTCGACAAATATTTACCTCTATAATACGATGCGGTACACTCACCGGTACAATGCATCAATGCTCCATCGAGCAAACCTGCTCGGCAAAAGGTCTCGTCAACTAGTGACCCAGACTCTACCATGTGCCCACCATCGGCACTCAAACCATACAACCAAATACATAAATATGAATGCATTATTCACCAAAACGACGCCACGCGTCCACATAGACATCCCAAATAACATCGTCAAACATATGACGGTACCTGTCGATACACGACACTCATAATCTCATCGTCAAACACATGACGGCACATGTCGATATACGACATCCATAATCTCATCGTCAAACACATGACGGTATAAAACAACACATGGAATTCACAACAATGATATCAAAAGTAATTTGCCATACCTCATCGCTATCAAGATAGCGGAATACCTGTATCCATCGTCCACCAGCGGTACATAAGCAGCATCCATCGCTCGTAGGCGGCATAATCCAGTGCTACACACATAGCGGTATAATCCATCGCTATAGAATCGGCGGCATGATCCCTCGCCATAAAGTCAGCGGCATAAAACATCGCTATAAATACCCGGCGGTATGAACCATCGCAAATAGAATACCCGGCGGCATGAACCATCGCCAATAGAATACCCGGCGGAATGAACCATCGCTAATAGAATACCTGGCGGCATGAACCATCGCCAATAGAATACCTGGCGGCATGAACCATCGCCAATAGAATAGCGGAATAATCGCGGACTCAAGAGGTACTCACACCCATGTAGTACTTTGTTCCCGATCGCATCGCTACGTCATGACAGCGGCATTATCGCTTCGACACGACAGCGGCATGTATCATCGCTTCGACACGACAGCGGCATCATCGCTTCGACATGACGGTGGTACCATCGCTTCGACGTGACAACGGCATTTACCATCGTTCCGGCATGACAACGGAAATACCCCTCGCTCCGACATATTAGCGGCATAATATCCCTCGCAATAGTAATATGACAGCGGCATTATCCTTCGCTTCGACATATTTGCGGCAAATATTCTTCATCGCTATAATATGACAGCGGCAAGTATTCACATCGCTACGCCATGCATGCAACCGTAATGCATAATCCGTATTCCAATAATTGTTTCGGCACGACAGCGGCATCGTCACTTCGACGTGACAGCGGCATTTACCATCGCTTCAACACGACAGCGGCATCATCGCTTCGACGTGCATGCAACCATAATGCATAACCCGTATTCCAATAATTGTTTCGGCACGACAGCGGCATCGTCGCTTCGACGTGACAGCGGCATTTACCATCGCTTCGACACGACAGCGGCATCATCGCTGCGACGTGCATGCAACCATAATGCATAACCCGTATTCCAATAATCATCGCCATGAGTGTATTTTAATGCACCTCGCTCCAACATTTAGCGGCAAAGCATTAAAATCATTACTCCGATGTACATCTATGCAACCGTAATGCATAGTCCATGTCTCATATGACCCTGCAACCACCATGGTTAGCAATAACATATTTATGAACACATATCATAAATGCACATAAGCAATATAGTTGTGCCATGCAACACTAACTACCATCATGCATAAGTATGTGCTTCTCATTCCCATTATCATTTTCCTAGGCCCTCAACAGCCCCAAAGAGCTAACCTGGCTCTGATACCACTAATGTAAGGACCCCCGTGCCCTTAACCCGTTATTAGTGTATTAATCCATACCATTAGTGCATATAATCATACTATCGTGGGGAAAAGCCATGTGCAAGTGCTACACCATATTTGTGATCCATAAAATTTCTTGCATTCAACCCACATAATATGCAAATCCCCCCGACCAAGATTACATATATGACATGCACATTCATAATACACTAACATGCTCTCAGTTCATTTAGTAATTCCACATTTAATGCATGCAAACCATAAATGAACAGAGAGAAGCCGTAGCCCATTTATACATTCCATATACACGTAAAATTGTACTCACATAAGAGCACCCAATAAATAAGCGTGTATCTGATGTATAAAACACTCTACCGGATACCGTTACTGGTACTTCAACCCTGGAAGCACCTCCCAAGCACAGCTCGATCTCAACACTGGATCTGTGTACTTGTTCAACCAGCTCTGGTACCTCGATCCTGAAAGTACCTCTATCAACAGCCCGAGCTCAACTCCAAAGCTACTGTTGCACCTGTGTTACCTGCCCCAACAGAGGCAGCCCCCACACGGGGTGAGCATACCAATACCACCAATCCAATGATCATAACATTGCAATTCATAATTTACAGAATGTAAATGCCATAATTTAAATAATACTCCCTGGATGGTAACACCCTCATCCGGGATCCCCTGTATTGTCCCTGTTCTCAAAATAACCAAACCATTAAATTCTCAAAAGCCAGTTGATCATCTCATTGATCAACTAAAACCATCCCTGCTATACCAGTTCCATAACCTAATGCGATCAAACCATCAAATAGGGTACTACAGATATCACATATATTTAGCAATTGACTCCATATTTCTATGTCATAGCTCGCTCCACAATGCCGGCATTTCGACCCCACGCACGCTCAACAATAGTGGCGTAATAACCGATGGTCGCTCAACGGCGACAACATCCTAATCTTTGCTCGCTCAAAAGCGGCACCATATGATTCCCAACGAATGTCCATTTATCGCAATTACTATATACCATGCATTTCACTATCCATTTATAGCAAGTACCGTATGCCATGCATTTCAATATCCATTTATGGTAAATACCACATACCATGCATTTCCATATCCATTTATGCAAATACCACATACCATGTATTTCCATGTCCATTTGTGCAAATACCACATACCATGTATTTCAATGTCCATATAATGCAATTATCACATACCATGCATTTTACAGTTGCAACATTATAATAGGCTATGCTCGTACGTCATACGTACCTTAAGTCCCCGTAGTCCACGCCAAACCTTGCTTGAGTTCCATGCCTCAAGAAATATGTGCTAAAACACATAAACAACTCACAATCAAGAATAAGCATGCGATCACGTGCCCATGCACGTTTGCAACCTCAAAACCTATCGTCAATCCATGACGATTACCAAAATAAAAGCCCCCGGGCTAAGCATGCATAATACCCAAAATATACAATTTAACAAGTTTAAAAGATAACCAAGAATTCAACCGGGAATTCCGTTTTATTAAACTTTGGCCTCAACCAATCCATTTTAAAAGCATAGCATTCTCATTGGAATGTAGACATTGCCCCGGAAACGGCCCCTTTAAACCTCGGTTCCAAAATCCCGACATTTCCCAAAAATTCCAAAAAAAAAACAAATTTCCTTCGGGTGGCGGTCGATCGCCACTTTCATCGCGATCGATCGCCACAGTCCAGTGGCCAAAATCGCCCCTCGCGATCGATCGCCAACCTGCTCGCGATCGATCGCCTCAACCACGCGATCGATCGCCACTACTGTTCATCATCTTCGATTTTTAGCAGTTGCTCGTCGCGATCAATCGCCACCTGCGATTTTCCAAAAAATTCGAGCTTCCATGGTGTTTTTCACACCCAAACTCAAAACCAACACCCCATACACCACCAACACCTCAAATACAACATTTAAAGCCAATAAAAACTTTAAAAACTCAACATAGGATTTTAACCAAAATTCCCAAAACCCATAGCCAACCAAAACCTCAACCAAAAGCTACCATACTACTATCAAATCGAAGCCAATGACGAGGGGAAGATTAATACCTGATTATCTTCGAGAAAATCGGCTCCTAGGACGAGCCTCCATCGATTTTGCTCATCTAAGGGAAAGGGGAAGGGTTTGGGGTGAGAGAGAGGCGTGAGGGAGAGGAGAGGAGAGAAATGGATTCCGAATGACGGAATCCCGAGTCCAACTTGTATATATAGCAAAAATGCCCCAAAATACCAATACCCCCCACAAATACATCATGATTCATTAAAAATCATATGTTTACAAAAACTCTCTCCCCAACATCAAATCCTCAGACTGGCCCCAACATAAGGCACCCCGGACCCCAAGTCCCACTAAAAACCCAACTCACAGGTTTTCCACCAAAATGAGAATACAATCTCAACCTTTGGATCCAACGGTCCCAAATGCTCGATTTAACAACCTCGGGAGACCCAAAACCGCAATTAATTCCTAATTGCCACAATTAAAAATCCATCAAGGATTAATACCACACCGGGATTAACATCCTTAATCCCAGGACATCACAAAAGGTTCAGCAAAGAGCAGACAAGCAGTGCAACTGAATCTGTGATAGATTATCCAACTGAAGTCTGCTGATCAAGAACACTCAAAGCTAAACGTGTATTCTATAAAGAGTGTCTTAGAACATTGTTGTAATCAAATCAAGTAGTTGTGATTGCTAGGAGTTTAGGCCAAGCTGTGTGAGTGCCTAAGAAGGTTGTATACTGTAAAGTGTAAACCAAGTCTTCTAGTAAATCCTTCCTGCAAAGGAAGAAGGGGAGACGTAGAAGCGTTGTGCTTCGAACTTCAAGAAACAATTCTTGTGTCATTTGTTATTGCTTATTTACCTCAGTTTTTATTCCTCACAAGTTAAGCAGACGTCTTCCGCACTATAATAAGTGTCTGCTGACTTGCCTGATATTGAGAAGCAACTGTAATACTTAACAGTTTACAGTTAACTAAGAAAAGAAATCGAAATTGAATCTAGTGTTTATTCAACCCCCCTTCTAAACACTACCCCAATCCTAACATACATCAATCTAGAAGATGCTCAGAGACAGAGAAGGGTTGATCTGCGTCCATCATAAAAGAAAGATAAGTTAGAGGTAAACAAGAAAAGATCGGCTGATAGGTCCGATGAAAGTAGTCGAACTAGAAATCAATTTGCTTCACGCATACCTCTATCCATGAGCTTGGAGAGAGCTATGGAAATATGTGATGATAGAAAGAAACTGGAAAGACCAAGGAAGTCGGATAAGGGACCCGTATGCCACCCTCTGATAAGTACTGTGAATTCCATAGAGAGTACGATCATATAACTAATGAGTGTCAGAAGCTTGAAGATGAGGTAGAAAGAATCATCAAAAGAGATTCCGAAATAAAATCTCTCCTAACAAGGACTCAAGAACCTTATCAAAAAAATCATGGTAGAAGCCGGTACCGAGGTAACAGAAGAGAAAAAAACACCATATAAGGGCCGAACCAGGTCCCGTGAAAGGGATATTGCTCCTAATGAAACAGTAATCAAAGGAGAAGGGTCGAACAGGTGGATAATAATCCCACCCAAGGAACTATTAATATGATCTCGGGGGGACCCACTGATGAAGATTCTGGCAGAGCTCGGAAAAGTCATGGTAGAAGATTGGAAATTTCGAAGTATCGGAAGAGCTAATGTCAAGGGATGAGCCTGTCATAAGCTTTGGGCCTGATGATCTGAAAGGAGTTGCAGCACTGCACAATGATGCCCTAGTAGTCACTGTAACCATAGCTAATTATGACGTAGCAAGGATCTTCATTGATACCGGGAGCTCAGTTAATGTCTTGTTCAAAGATACCTTAGAAAAGATGCAGATAGAGGGGTTAAAGTTTGAACATATTACAACTCCTCTGTACGGGTTCACCGGGCACGCAATTCAACCTCTTGGACATATCATCCTGCCTTTATCTCTTGGTCATGGGATGTCCCGCATAACAAAAATGGTTAATTTCACTGTGGTAGAGGCACCTTCATCATATAATGCAATCCTAGGCCGACCTGCTATGAAGGACTTCAAGGCAGTAGCTTCTACCTATCATCAGAAACTAAAATTCCCAGTGGGTAGAGAAGTTGGGGTTCTTTGTGCTGATCAGAAGGCAGCCTGCCGATGTTATGTGGATGAAGTAAAAGAAGATATAAAGCGAGCTCGTCGAGAGGTTGGTTGTATTGAAAGAGCTGGGTATAAGGTTCCGATTGACAAAGGCATTCCAAACAGCTTGGATGAAGAACCAGAAATAGTTGAGCTCGTCTCTGCTGACCAGAAAGTAAAAATAGCCAAGGACTTGGAAATAAATATAAAAGCAGATCTCATCTCATGTTTGATCAAAAATGAGGATATCTTTGCCTGGAGTGCTCGGGATCTAAGGGGAATTAGACCAGACATCCTAGAATATCATTTGAATGTGCTTTCGGGAGTCCAACCTGTAAAACAGAAGAAAAGACACTTTGGACCTGAAAAGGATAAGGTCATAAGAGAGCAAGTGGAGGAGCTCCTTCGGGCAGGTCATATTCGAGAAATACAATTTCCAACATGGCTCTCAAATGTGGTTTTGGTACCAAAGAGCTCGGGAAAGTGGTGGATTTGTATAGACTTCCGAGATCTTAATAAGGCATGTCCGAAGGATTGTTACCCATTACCAAGGATTGATCAGATGGTCGATTCAACAGCAGGACATCAGTACTTGTGCTTACCAGGGATATCATCAAATCCCTTTGGCTAAAGAATATCAAGATAAAGTTAGTTTTGTCACCTCAGATGGGACTTTTTGCTATGTTGTTATGCCCTTCGGGCTCAAGAATGCAGGAGCTACTTACAAGCGTTTGATGGACAAGGTGTTCTCAAAACAGCTAGGCCGAAATGTGGAAGTATATGTAGATGACATTCTGGTAAAATCAAAAAGTTGCACCGATCTAATTGCCGATCTGACTGAGACTTTCTCCACTCTTAGGTCTTATGGATTAAAGTTAAACCCCCAGAAATGCGTGTTTGGGGTAAAAAGTGGAAAGTTTCTAGGCTATATGGTGACAGAAAGGGGTATTGAAGCTAATCCAGAAAAGGTGAGAGCTATCTGTGAGATGTCTCATCCAAAGAACCTTCAAGAGGTGCAACGCCTTGCAGGAAAAATCGTTGCTCTATCACGATTTATCTCTAGATCCGCTCATAGAAGTCTCCCGTTTTTTAAGATACTCCCGAAGGCTGATAAATTCGAATGGAACGAAAAATGTGGGGAAGCATTTGAAGAATTGAAAAAATACTTAGCTGAACTCCCTATATTAGCTAAGCCTCTTCAGCAGAGAGGTTATTTGTCTACTTATCAGCAACTGAGGAAGCAATCAGCTCGGTTCTAGTTAAAGAGATGGAATCAGAACAACACCCTATATATTACTTATCTCGTGCCTTGAAAGATGCTGAGCTGAGGTATTCAGAGATCGAAAAGTTGGCTCTAATGTTGATCATAACAGCTAGGAGACTCAGGCCTTATTTCCTATCGCATCCTATTACGGTGCTAACAAACAGCTCCCTGGGAAAAATACTCAATCGCGCAGATGTCTCTGGACGACTTGTCAAATGGACAACTGAGCTAGGAGAGTATGATATATAGTACGAGCCACGCACAGCTATCAAAGCTCAGCCCTTAGCAGATTTCATTGCGGAAACTGTGCATCCCGAGAAAGAAGAATTATGGAAAGCATTTGTAGATGGTTCTTCTTGTAATGAGGGAAGCGGGATAGGGGTTGTGCTGATTTCTCCAACTGGAGATGAGGTATGTTTGGCAGTACGATTGGATTTTCGAGCTTCCAACAATGAAGCATAGTATGAGGCAGTATTGACTGGATTAAGGGCTGCTCGAAATGTTGGAGCTAAGCGTATACATGTCTTCTCTGACTCTCAGCTAGTAGCCCAACAAATGAATGGGGCCTATGAGGTTAGAAACGAGAAGTTAATCCATTATGCTGTAAGTAATCCCATGAGCATACAACGCAGCGGAATAAAATTATAGGATTACTAACACCGGATCTATACATAGGTTATCATATCGGATTAAGGAATTACAAGTGTCTCACCCTTGTAGCGTGTTTGAAGCAGAATCCACGGAGCAGCACCACGTCCTACGCCTTCTCCGAGTCAATAGCAAAACTCAATGAGTTTTGCCTCAACGGTATCCACACGATCAAATCGGGTGAAGGGATGGTTTAATAACAAGTTGCTAGACAAGTTATTAAACCGATACACTAAGCACGCTCGATTCACAATCGAAAGAATGACCAAAATCCACCAAGAACTCCTTCGACTTTTGATGGCCGAGAGCAATTCAAGGTGCGGCCGTGAGCTTCTTTAGTTGTGTAGGTTTTGTGTTATGAAGTTCTCTTGCAATTAAACACCTTGTAATCATCTTTTATATAATTAATTAAAGGCTTTCATAAAGCCTCATGGGCTTAAGCCCATGATTTAATTAATCATCATGATTATTAATTAAGACTCCTCTTAATTATTTAATTCATCCCATGAATTTAATTTCCCTTCTCGATTTAATCTTTTGTGCGACCCGATAGGATCTTGTAATGTTGGCAGTGACATAAAATCGCATTTTACGTCTCAAGCATTGAGAGGTATCTAGCAACACATCAATGCTATCCAAATTACAAGAATGTCAATGACTCGACATAACCTTTAGAACTTGTGATAATATTAATCATGTAACTTAATCCCTTTGTCCTTTGTGTTTAGATTGAACACGAGTCATGGAATAGTCATACTTGTATATCCAATCTTTATTTCTTGATCCCCAAGTAGAACTAGAATAAACGAATAAGCTCGATATCTCATATCGACTCATTCGAGCATGGCCATGCATTTTAGTTCTCACTTGATCAAGGGCCAAACACATCTCCTGTTATATAGGAGGGACAAATCCTATCTCGATCAGTCAACATCCCTCTGCATAATTCGTAGTGTATCCAATAGTCGCCTTTATAGATTACCCTGTTACGGGTAACGTTTGACGATATCAAGATACATAACTCCTTATGTTGGGATCTCTGATGATCACAAGTCGTAAGGATTACATACATTATTATCACTATGAGAATTGCATATGACGATCATATAACTATCCATGTTGCATTCTCATGGTGGGTCTGTTCAGTACATCGTTCTCTAACATGTACCCATATGTTGATTTGATATCTCATATCAATGAACAATTCATCGATCAACACATACTAGTCTCTACGTATTATCATTATCCCTTTCATGATAATACTTGACTAGGAACATCTTTAAGAATAATACAATATTATTCTAAGGACATTAACATATATATTAATTCACAATGCACAGTTAAAAGAATAATATATAATAATGAATTGCCATTCATAAAACCATAAACATTGTATGTCTTTAAACAATCATCTAATGACTTGTCTTAGGGCATATCCCAACAAATCTCCCACTTGCACTAAGACCACTCAGACATATACCTAATGCCTAGAGATCTAGTATGACGATCATGCTTCTGCTGTGACAGCGGCTTCGTCAATGGGTCAGATACATTATCATTTGTTGGTACTTTGCATATTTTAACATCTCCCCTTTCAACGATTTCTCGAATGAAATGGAAACGCCTAAGTATGTGCTTGGATCTTTGGTGAGATCTTGGTTCCTTAGCCAATGCGATCGCTCCATTGTTGTCACAATAGAGCTCTATCGGATCTTTAATGCTAGGCACCACTCCAAGTTCAGAAATGAACTTCCTCATCCAAACAGCTTCCTTTGCTGCATCCGAGGCAGCAATATACTCAGCTTCCGTTGTAGAATCGGCTACTGTTTCTTGCTTTGAACTCTTCCAGCTCACAGCACCTCCATTCAGGCAATACACATATCCAGATTGCGATCGAAAATCATCTTTGTCGGTTTGGAAGCTTGCATCAGTGTAACCCATTACATTGAGCTCTTCCTCACCTCCATAAATCAAGAATGTATCCTTAGTCCTTCTCAAGTACTTTAGGATATTCCTGACAGCAATCCAGTGACCTTCACCTGTATCAACTTGATATCTGCTCGTCATGCTCAAAGCATACGATACATCGGGACGAGTACATATCATGGCATACATGATAGATCCAATAGCTGACGCGTATGGAATCTTACTCATGCGTTCTCTCATCTGGTGTTGAAGGACATTGTTCCTTCGAGAGATAAATACCATATGTCATAGGCACGAATCCTTTCTTGGATTCTTGCATGCTAAACCTTTTAAGCACCTTGTCTATGTATGTACTTTGACTTAGACCAAGAAGCCTTCTCGATCTATCTCTATAGATCTTGATTCCTAATACATAGGTAGCTTCTCCTAAGTCTTTCATCGAAAAGCAATTCCCTAGCCAAATCTTTACAGATTGCAAGGCAGGGATATCATTTCCAATAAGAAGTATGTCATCTACATACAACACTAGGAAAATGATTACGCTCCCACTGACCTTCTTGTAGACACAAGGTTCATCTTCATTTTTGATAAAACCAAACTCTTTGATTGCATCATCAAAACGAAGATTCCAACTCCGAGAAGCTTGCTTCAATCCATAAATGGATCGTTGTAGCTTGCATATCTTTCCAGCATCCTTTGGATCGACAAAACCCTCGGGCTGTGACATGTACACATCCTCGAGCAGATATCCATTAAGGAAAGCTGTTTTGACATCCATCTGCCAGATTTCATAATCATGAAATGCAGCTATTGCAAGTAAGATCCTTATGGATTTAACCATGGCCACTGGTGAAAAGGTTTCATCATAGTCAATACCATGAATTTGTTTGAATCCTTTTGCAACCAGCCGACCTTTATAGGTTTGTACGTTACTATCCATATCGGTCTTTTTCTTGAAGATCCATTTGCACCCTATGGGTCGTACCCCTTCAGGTGGATCAACCAAAGTCCATACTTGGTTTGCATACATGGATTCCATCTCAGATTTCATGGCTTCTTGCCATTTCTCAGAATCATTGCCCATTATAGCTTGTTGATAAGATGACGGCTCATCCTCATCAATAAGTAGTAAGTCACCTTGTTGAGTCACAAGAAATCCATATCTCTGTGGCTCCCGGTGTACTCTTACAGACCTACGCTGGGCTTGTGTCTCTTGAGCAGGTGCTTCTTCCACAACAGCTTGTGGTGCCTGCTCTGTTTCCATCTCAATCTCAGGTTCAGTGTTTTCTTGTGGTTGAACTTCACTAAGTTCTATTTTTCTCCCACTGGTTTTTCTAGAAATAAATTCTCTTTCAAGAAATACACCAGTCCGAGCAACAACTACTTTGTTCTCGGTGGGATAATAGAAATAGTACCCTTTCGTTTCCTTAGGATACCCCACAAATAAACACTTATCAGATTTGTGTCCAAGTTTGTTAGTGGCGTGACGTCTAACGAAAGCCTCACAACCCCAAATCTTCATAAAAGACATACTAGGACGCTTCCCAGTCCATATCTCATATGGTGTCTTTTCCACTGATTTAGATGGAACACGGTTCAGTAAGAAAATCGCTGTTTCTAGAGCGTGTCCCCAAAACGATATCGGAAGATCTGCATGACTCATCATTGATCTAACCATGTCTAACAAGGTTCGATTTCTCCTCTCGGATACACCATTCCATTGTGGAGTATACGGAGGAGTGAGTTGTGGGACTATCCCACACTTCTTTAGATAGTCATGAAACTCTTGGCTTAAGTATTCACCTCCTCGATCTGATCGAAGGATTTTGATACTTTTGCCAAGTTGGTTTTGTACTTCATTCTTGAAATCTTTGAACTTTTCAAAGGTTTCATGCTTATGTTTCATTAGGTACACATACCCATATCTACTGAGGTCATCAGTAAATGTAACGAAGTATTGAAAACCACCTCTAGCTTGTGTACTTATTGGTCCACATACATCACTATGTATTAGTCCCAATAAAACATTTGCCCTTTCAACATGTCCCTTGAAAGGGGCTTTAGTCATCTTGCCCATTAAACAAGATTCGCATGTTTCATATGATTCAAAATCAAATGAATCTAATACTCCATCCTTATGAAGTTTAGATATGCGGTTCTCGTTTATGTGGCCCAAGCGACAGTGCCAGAGATAAGTCGGATTACAATCATTATTTTTAATCCTTTTAGTATTTATGTTATAGATAGGCATATCAAGATTTAATACATAAAGACCATTCATCATTTGTGCATTAGCATAAAACATATCATTTAAATAAATAGAACAACAATTGTCCTTTATTATAAATGAAAAACCATACTTGTCCAAACAAGAAATAGATATTATGTTTTTAGTAATAGAAGGCACAAAATAACAATCTTTCAAAATCAGTGATAAACCAGAAGGTAAAGCTAAATGATAATCTCCTATAGCTAATGCAGCAACTCTTGCTCCATTTCCAACTCGGAGATCAACTTCACCTTTCGCCAATGTCCTACTCCTTTTGAGATCCTGCACATTTACACAAATGTGAGATCCACATCCAGTATCTAATACCCATGATGAAGAAGTAGATAAATTGACTTCTATAACAAAAATACCTGAAGCGGAAGTCACACTTCCTTTCTTTAGATCCTCCAGATATACTTTGCAGTTTCTTTTCCAATGGCCGGTCTCACCGCAATGGAAACAGTTCCCTTCCTTTGCTATCCCTCCCTTTGGCTTCAGTGCATAAGACTTTGGCTTAGATTTAGCAAAGACCTTCTTTGCTTTCTTGTTGCCTTTAGCTTTGGCCCTTCCTTTGCCCTTATTCACAATAAGGACATTTGTGGCCTTAGTCTTCTTAGTATTTGCTTCATATGTTCTCAACATACCAAGCAACTGTGGTAGAGTCTTTTCCATGTCAGTCATATTGTAATTTACTACAAATTGACGGAAGCTCTCAGGCAACGATTGCAAGATCACATCGGTGGCCAACTCTTGGTCCAATGGAAAACCCAGCTTGTCCAGATTCTCAATGTACCCAATCATCTTGAGCACATGAGTTCCAACTAGGCTTCCCTCTACCATCATGCACTGGTAACGCTTTAGAGACGTCATACCTCTCTTGTCTAGCTTGCTGTTGGTATAACTGCTTTAAGTGTTCGATCATATCGAACGCCTCCATTTCCTCATGTTGCTTCTGAAGCTCAGAGTTCATGGTGGCAAGCATGAGGCACCCAACATCAAGTGCGTCACTCTGATGCTTCCTGTAAGCATCTTTTTCAGCTCTTGTAGCTGTTAGGGGAGGTTCCTCAGCGGGCAAGGGTTCCTCTAGGACATATTGTTTCTTTTCTTGTTTGAGGACTATCCTCAAGTTCCTATGCCAGTCTAGGAAATTCGTCCCATTTAATTTGTCCTTCTCAAGGACCGATCGCAGTGATAAAGTGCTAGTAACGTTGTTAGTTTCCATGGATATCTACAATATAAATATGCAAAATAAGTTTATGATTTAAATCATTTAACATGGTCTTATATTAAATGATACTCCCACTATTTTGTTTGAAAAATATCAACCCTCGAAACCTTTAGTGGGCCAAGATCCATATTTCACTTAATCTTGAGTTAGCTTTGACTAATCGCCCAAGACTCGGTTATTTAGGTAGACAACACTTTGTCAATTATATCACATATAATTCTTGGATAGTTGGACGAACAACACTTTGTTCAATTCATCAAATGAATTATAATCCAACCCATGCCTCTAGGTTCCCAATCCTATTGAGATAACCTAGTTAAGTCGTACCCAATTAAAGTATAACGGATATCACTTTTATCCTTTCGCGCCTTACTAAGATTGCCACGGTGCTTTGCTTTGGCAAACCCACACATGTACAATCGAAGTTATTGACGAGTACTTTTATTTTGGAAGGCATCTAAAACTTAATATTTTAGAGGGATTTATTGATCTCATGATTAATTTGATAATTTAAAATATGTCCACTACATATAGTTGTATACATATCTACATATATGTGTAATACTATTATCAAACTAAAACATAAGATAAATCATGCATCAACATACATAATTAAACGTGACATGGTTATAGCCCCTACTAATGATTTTCTCAAGCCAATGAGAAAATCCTATGAGTCAACCTAAGGTAACTTCACAAGCACCTTCCTTGGCTCCAATTTGTGAATGGCCTCCTCATCCCGGCACGATGCTCCATCTTCATTGATCACCATCAATAAAATAAACTACACTATTTACAAGATATAGAATTCCTCGATTCACATTCGAGGGGAACATAGGGGAGGGATTACATTTAGAATGAAATAGAGAAAGGCACGACACGCAGGTCGTATTATAAATTACAAACATCCACAAATCCTATCTAATAGGTCAAAGGGCTATAACCACGCACCATGCTCAAACAACACATAAAGCATGCATTAACATTTAATTAATTAAATTCTAAACATTTTAAATTTAATTCTAATTAAAACTGTAAAATAATTTTTGAAAAATTATCGTACGCTCGGGACATCACATGCCACGAACTAAAGCGACTAAAACACGAACCACCATGGTTCGAACCATGAAGCACACGGCTGGACCAATAGTGGGCCTAGGGTTCGAAACCCTAGCCCATGGCCGAGCCATGGCTCGAGCGGCGGCGGCGCTAGGGTTCCAAACCCTAGCCGCCTCGCACCATCTTTATTTTTTATCAAGCCAACTTGCTTGAATCACCGAAATTCATGAGCCACGAGCTACGGTCCAACCATGGACGGTTCATGACGGTGACGGCTTAACCATCTCGAGCCAAGGGTTCGAAAAACCCTAGCCCTCATGTGGTGTAGCCGTCGACCCTCATAATTCCGTGGACCATGATCGAACCAACTTGCACCTTCTCAATACTTTATCGAGCCAATAGAGTTCAAAACCCTAGATAGTGTGACGGCTTGACCCATGCACGAGCCAGGGTCCGAACCCTAGCCCTTATTCGGCGGCTGCATGGCCATGCACGAGCTTATGGTTCGAAACCCTAGCTCATGCGGCGGCCGTGAGCCAAGGTGACTAGGGTTCGAAACCCTAGCCATCCGGTGGTGGCTGCCGTGAGCCATGCATGGGCTAACACATCGATTTTACGCTTTCGTGTATCGTATACAATTATTCGCCAATTATATCAAATACAATTATACAATGATTTTCATAAACTAAAATTAATTTCATATCATATATGAATTTAAACAGTTTTAATAGCATGCAATATTAATTCTAATATGATTAACACAATTTAATCACATAGATCCGATATGAGCCTTGTACACGGCTCTGATACCACTGTAAGTAATCCCATGAGCATACAACGCTGCGGAATAAAATTTTAGGATTACTAACACCGGATCTATACATAGGTTATCATATCGGATTAAGGAATTACAAGTGTCTCACCCTTGTAGCGTGTTTGAAGCAGAATCCACGGAGCAGCACCACGTCCTACGTCTTCTCCGAGTCAATAGCAAAACTCAATGAGTTTTGCCTCAACGGTATCCACACGATCAAATCGGGTGAAGGGATGGTTTAATAACAAGTTGCTAGACAAGTTATTAAACCGATACACTAAGCACGCTCGATTCACAATCGAAAGAATGACCAAAATCCACCAAGAACTCCTTCGACTTTTGATGGCCGAGAGCAATTCAAGGTGCGGCCGTGAGCTTCTTTAGTTGTGTAGGTTTTGTGTTATGAAGTTCTCTTGCAATTAAACACCTTGTAATCATCTTTTATATAATTAATTAAAGGCTTTCATAAAGCCTCATGGGCTTAAGCCCATGATTTAATTAATCATCATGATTATTAATTAAGACTCCTCTTAATTATTTAATTCATCCCATGAATTTAATTTCCCTTCTCGATTTAATCTTTTGTGCGACCCGATAGGATCTTGTAATGTTGGCAGTGACATAAAATCTCATTTTACGTCTCAAGCATTGAGCGGTATCTAGCAACACATCAATGCTACCCAATTACAAGAATGTCAATGACTCGACATAACCTTTAGAACTTGTGATAATATTAATCATGTAACTTAATCCCTTTGTCCTTTGTGTTTAGATTGAACACGATTCATGGAATAGTCATACTCGTATATCCAATCTTTATTTCTTGATCCCCAAGTAGAACTAGAATAAACGAATAAGCTCGATATCTCATATCGACTCAATTGCCATTCATAAAACCATAAACATTGTATGTGTTAAACAATCATCTAATGACTTGTCTTAGGGCATATCCCAACAAATCTCCCACTTGCACTAAGACCACTCAGACATATACCTAATGCCTAGAGATCTAGTATGACGATCATGCTTCTGCTGTGACAACGGCTTCGTCAATGGGTCAGATACATTATCATTTGTTGGTACTTTGCATATTTTAACATCTCCCCTTTCAACGATTTCTCGAATGAAATGGAAACGCCTAAGTATGTGCTTGGATCTTTGGTGAGATCTTGGTTCCTTAGCCAATGCGATCGCTCCATTGTTGTCACAATAGAGCTCTATCGGATCTTTAATGCTAGGCACCACTCCAAGTTCAGAAATGAACTTCCTCATCCAAACAGCTTCCTTTGCTGCATCCGAGGCAGCAATATACTCAGCTCCGTTGTAGAATCGGCTACTGTTTCTTGCTTTGAACTCTTCCAGCTCACAGCACCTCCATTCAGGCAATACACATATCCAGATTGCGATCGAAAATCATCTTTGTCGGTTTGGAAGCTTGCATCAGTGTAACCCATTACATTGAGCTCTTCCTCACCTCCATAAATCAAGAATGTATCCTTAGTCCTTCTCAAGTACTTTAGGATATTCTTGACAGCAATCCAGTGACCTTCACCTGGATCAACTTGATATCTGCTCGTCATGCTCAAAGCATATGATACATCGGGACGAGTACATATCATGGCATACATGATAGATCCAATAGCTGACGCGTATGGAATCTTACTCATGCGTTCTCTCATCTGGTGTTGGAGGACATTGTTCCTTCAAGAGATAAATACCATGTGTCATAGGCACGAATCCTTTCTTGGATTCTTGCATGCTAAACCTTTTAAGCACCTTTTCTATGTATGTACTTTGACTTAGACCAAGAAGCCTTCTCGATCTATCTCTATAGATCTTGATTCCTAATACATAGGTAGCTTCTCCTAAGTCTTTCATCGAAAAGCAATTCCCTAGCCAAATCTTTACAGATTGCAAGGCAGGGATATCATTTCCAATAAGAAGTATGTCATCTACATACAACACTAGGAAAATGATTACGCTCCCACTGACCTTCTTGTAGACACAAGGTTCATCTTCATTTTTGATAAAACCAAACTCTTTGATTGCATCATCAAAACGAAGATTCCAACTCCGAGAAGCTTGCTTCAATCCATAAATGGATCGTTGTAGCTTGCATATCTTTCCAGCATCCTTTGGATCGACAAAACCCTTGGGCTGTGTCATGTACACATCCTCGAGCAGATTTCTATTTAGGAAAGCTGTTTTGACATCCATCTGCCAGATTTCATAATCATGAAATGCAGCTATTGCAAGTAAGATCCTTATGGATTTAACCATGGCCACTGGTGAAAAGGTTTCATCATAGTCAATACCATGAATTTGTTTGAATCCTTTTGCAACCAGCCGACCTTTATAGGTTTGTACGTTACTATCCATATCGGTCTTTTTCTTGAAGATCCATTTGCACCCTATGGGTCGTACCCCTTCAGGTGGATCAACCAAAGTCCATACTTGGTTTGCATACATGGATTCCATCTCAGATTTCATGGCTTCTTGCCATTTCTCAGAATCATTGCCCATTATAGCTTGTTGATAAGATGACGGCTCATCCTCATCAATAAGTAGTAAGTCACCTTGTTGAGTCACAAGAAATCCATATCTCTGTGGCTCCCGGTGTACTCTTACAGACCTACGCTGGGCTTGTGTCTCTTGAGCAGGTGCTTCTTCCACAACAGCTTGTGGTGCCTGCTCTGTTTCCATCTCAATCTCAGGTTCAGTGTTTTCTTGTGGTTGAACTTCACTAAGTTCTATTTTTCTCCCACTGGTTTTTCTAGAAATAAATTCTCTTTCAAGAAATACACCAGTCCGAGCAACAACTACTTTGTTCTCGGTGGGATAATAGAAATAGTACCCTTTCGTTTCCTTAGGATACCCCACAAATAAACACTTATCAGATTTGTGTCCAAGTTTGTTAGTGGCGTGACGTCTAACGAAAGCCTCACAACCCCAAATCTTCATAAAAGACATACTAGGACGCTTCCCAGTCCATATCTCATATGGTGTCTTTTCCACTGATTTAGATGGAACACGGTTCAGTAAGAAAATCGCTGTTTCTAGAGCGTGTCCCCAAAACGATATCGGAAGATCTGCATGACTCATCATTGATCTAACCATGTCTAACAAGGTTCGATTTCTCCTCTCGGATACACCATTCCATTGTGGAGTATACGGAGGAGTGAGTTGTGGGACTATCCCACACTTCTTTAGATAGTCATGAAACTCTTGGCTTAAGTATTCACCTCCTCGATCTGATCGAAGGATTTTGATACTTTTGCCAAGTTGGTTTTGTACTTCATTCTTGAAATCTTTGAACTTTTCAAAGGTTTCATGCTTATGTTTCATTAGGTACACATACCCATATCTACTGAGGTCATCAGTAAATGTAACGAAGTATTGAAAACCACATCTAGCTTGTGTACTTATTGGTCCACATACATCACTATGTATTAGTCCCAATAAAACATTTACCCTTTCAACATGTCCCTTGAAAGGGGCTTTAGTCATCTTGCCCATTAAACAAGATTCGCATGTTTCATATGATTCAAAATCAAATGAATCTAATACTCCATCCTTATGAAGTTTAGATATGCGGTTCTCGTTTATGTGGCCCAAGCGACAGTGCCAGAGATAAGTCGGATTACAATCATTATTTTTAATCCTTTTAGTATTTATGTTATAGATAGGCATATCAAGATTTAATACATAAAGACCATTCATCATTTGTGCATTAGCATAAAACATATCATTTAAATAAATAGAACAACAATTGTCCTTTATTATAAATGAAAAACCATACTTGTCCAAACAAGAAATAGATATTATGTTTTTAGTAATAGAAGGCACAAAATAACAATCTTTCAAAATCAGTGATAAACCAGAAGGTAAAGCTAAATGATAATCTCCTATAGCTAATGCAGCAACTCTTGCTCCATTTCCAACTCGGAGATCAACTTCACCTTTCGCCAATGTCCTACTCCTTTTGAGATCCTGCACATTTACACAAATGTGAGATCCACATCCAGTATCTAATACCCATGATGAAGAAGTAGATAAATTGACTTCTATAACAAAAATACCTGAAGCGGAAGTCACACTTCCTTTCTTTAGATCCTCCAGATATACTTTGCAGTTTCTTTTCCAATGGCCGGTCTCACCGCAATGGAAACAGTTCCCTTCCTTTGCTATCCCTCCCTTTGGCTTCAGTGCATAAGACTTTGGCTTAGATTTAGCAAAGACCTTCTTTGCTTTCTTGTTGCCTTTAGCTTTGGCCCTTCCTTTGCCCTTATTCACAATAAGGACATTTGTGGCCTTAGTCTTCTTAGTATTTGCTTCATATGTTCTCAACATACCAAGCAACTGTGGTAGAGTCTTTTCCATGTCAGTCATATTGTAATTTACTACAAATTGACGGAAGCTCTCAGGCAACGATTGCAAGATCACATTGGTGGCCAACTCTTGGTCCAATGGAAAACCCAGCTTGTCCAGATTCTCAATGTACCCAATCATCTTGAGCACATGAGTTCCAACTAGGCTTCCCTCTACCATCATGCACTGGAATAACGCTTTAGAGACGTCATACCTCTCTTGTCTAGCTTGTTGTTGGTACAACTGCTTTAAGTGTTCGATCATATCGAACGCCTCCATTTCCTCATGTTGCTTCTGAAGCTCAGAGTTCATGGTGGCAAGCATGAGGCACCCAACATCAAGTGCGTCACTCTGATGCTTCCTGTAAGCATCTTTTTCAGCTCTTGTAGCTGTTAGGGGAGGTTCCTCAGCGGGCAAGGGTTCCTCTAGGACATATTGTTTCTTTTCTTGTTTGAGGACTATCCTCAAGTTCCTATGCCAGTCTAGGAAATTCGTCCCATTTAATTTGTCCTTCTCAAGGACCGATCGCAGTGATAAAGTGCTAGTAACGTTGTTAGTTTCCATGGATATCTACAATATAAATATGCAAAATAAGTTTATGATTTAAATCATTTAACATGGTCTTATATTAAATGATACTCCCACTATTTTGTTTGAAAAATATCAACCCTCGAAACCTTTAGTGGGCCAAGATCCATATTTCACTTAATCTTGAGTTAGCTTTGACTAATCGCCCAAGACTCGGTTATTTAGGTAGACAACACTTTGTCAATTATATCACATATAATTCTTGGATAGTTGGACGAACAACACTTTGTTCAATTCATCAAATGAATTATAATCCAACCCATGCCTCTAGGTTCCCAATCCTATTGAGATAACCTAGTTAAGTCGTACCCAATTAAAGTATAACGGATATCACTTTTATCCTTTCGCGCCTTACTAAGATTGCCACGGTGCTTTGCTTTGGCAAACCCACACATGTACAATCGAAGTTATTGACGAGTACTTTTATTTTGGAAGGCATCTAAAACTTAATATTTTAGAGGGATTTATTGATCTCATGATTAATTTGATAATTTAAAATATGTCCACTACATATAGTTGTATACATATCTACATATATGTGTAATACTATTATCAAACTAAAACATAAGATAAATCATGCATCAACATACATAATTAAACGTGACATGGTTATAGCCCCTACTAATGATTTTCTCAAGCCAATGAGAAAATCCTATGAGTCAACCTAAGGTAACTTCACAAGCACCTTCCTTGGCTCCAATTTGTGAATGGCCTCCTCATCCCGGCACGATGCTCCATCTTCATTGATCACCATCAATAAAATAAACTACACTATTTACAAGATATAGAATTCCTCGATTCACATTCGAGGGGAACATAGGGGAGGGATTACATTTAGAATGAAATAGAGAAAGGCACGACACGCAGGTCGTATTATAAATTACAAACATCCACAAATCCTATCTAATAGGTCAAAGGGCTATAACCACGCACCATGCTCAAACAACACATAAAGCATGCATTAACATTTAATTAATTAAATTCTAAACATTTTAAATTTAATTCTAATTAAAACTGTAAAATAATTTTTGAAAAATTATCGTACGCTCGGGACATCACATGCCACGAACTAAAGCGACTAAAACACGAACCACCATGGTTCGAACCATGAAGCACACGGCTGGACCAATAGTGGGCCTAGGGTTCGAAACCCTAGCCCATGGCCGAGCCATGGCTCGAGCGGCGGCGGCGCTAGGGTTCCAAACCCTAGCCGCCTCGCACCATCTTTATTTTTTATCAAGCCAACTTGCTTGAATCACCGAAATTCATGAGCCACGAGCTACGGTCCAACCATGGACGGTTCATGACGGTGACGGCTTAACCATCTCGAGCCAAGGGTTCGAAAAACCCTAGCCCTCATGTGGTGTAGCCGTCGACCCTCATAATTCCGTGGACCATGATCGAACCAACTTGCACCTTCTCAATACTTTATCGAGCCAATAGAGTTCAAAACCCTAGATAGTGTGACGGCTTGACCCATGCACGAGCCAGGGTCCGAACCCTAGCCCTTATTCGGCGGCTGCATGGCCATGCACGAGCTTATGGTTCGAAACCCTAGCTCATGCGGCGGCCGTGAGCCAAGGTGACTAGGGTTCGAAACCCTAGCCATCCGGTGGTGGCTGCCGTGAGCCATGCATGGGCTAACACATCGATTTTACGCTTTCGTGTATCGTATACAATTATTCGCCAATTATATCAAATACAATTATACGATGATTTTCATAAACTAAAATTAATTTCATATCATATATGAATTTAAACAGTTTTAATAGCATGCAATATTAATTCTAATATGATTAACACAATTTAATCACATAGATCCGATATGAGCCTTGTACACGGCTCTGATACCACTGTAAGTAATCCCATGAGCATACAACGCTGCGGAATAAAATTTTAGGATTACTAACACCGGATCTATACATAGGTTATCATATCGGATTAAGGAATTACAAGTGTCTCACCCTTGTAGCGTGTTTGAAGCAGAATCCACGGAGCAGCACCACGTCCTACGTCTTCTCCGAGTCAATAGCAAAACTCAATGAGTTTTGCCTCAACGGTATCCACACGATCAAATCGGGTGAAGGGATGGTTTAATAACAAGTTGCTAGACAAGTTATTAAACCGATACACTAAGCACGCTCGATTCACAATCAAAAGAATGACCAAAATCCACCAAGAACTCCTTCGACTTTTGATGGCCGAGAGCAATTCAAGGTGCGGCCGTGAGCTTCTTTAGTTGTGTAGGTTTTGTGTTATGAAGTTCTCTTGCAATTAAACACCTTGTAATCATCTTTTATATAATTAATTAAAGGCTTTCATAAAGCCTCATGGGCTTAAGCCCATGATTTAATTAATCATCATGATTATTAATTAAGACTCCTCTTAATTATTTAATTCATCCCATGAATTTAATTTCCCTTCTCGATTTAATCTTTTGTGCGACCCGATAGGATCTTGTAATGTTGGCAGTGACATAAAATCTCATTTTACGTCTCAAGCATTGAGCGGTATCTAGCAACACATCAATGCTACCCAAATTACAAGAATGTCAATGACTCGACATAACCTTTAGAACTTGTGATAATATTAATCATGTAACTTAATCCCTTTGTCCTTTGTGTTTAGATTGAACACGATTCATGGAATAGTCATACTCGTATATCCAATCTTTATTTCTTGATCCCCAAGTAGAACTAGAATAAACGAATAAGCTCGATATCTCATATCGACTCATTCGAGCATGGCCATGCATTTTAGTTCTCACTTGATCAAGGGCCAAACACATCTCCTGTTATATAGGAGGGACAAATCCTATCTCGATCAGTCAACATCCCTCTACATAATTCGTAGTGTATCCAATAGTCGCCTTTATAGATTACCCTGTTACGGGTAACGTTTGACGATATCAAGATACATAACTCCTTATGTTGGGATCTCTGATGATCACAAGTCGTAAGGATTACATACATTATTATCACTATGAGAATTGCATATGACGATCATATAACTATCCATGTTGCATTCTCATGGTGGGTCTGTTCAGTACATCGTTCTCTAACATGTACCCATATGTTGATTTGATATCTCATATCAATGAACAATTCATCGATCAACACATACTAGTCTCTACGTATTATCATTATCCCTTTCATGATAATACTTGACTAGGAACATCTTTAAGAATAATACAATATTATTCTAAGGACATTAACATATATATTAATTCACAATGCACAGTTAAAAGAATAATATATAATAATGAATTGCCATTCATAAAACCATAAACATTGTATGTCTTAAACAATCATCTATGACTTGTCTTAGGGCATATCCCAACATATGCAAGTACCATAGAGAAGATCAAGGAGGGATTTCTAGAAGTAACATTCAAACAGATCCCAAGAGAAGAGAATAGAAAGGCCGACAGCTTGGCAAGAATGGCTAGTGCTCTCCGAGCTTGGCAAAATAGAGACGTGGTGTTTCAAGTTTAGTTAACTCCTACTCAGGATGTTCCGTCTGAATCTGTGGAAGAAAATGATTGGAGACAAGATCTCTTAGACTATCTTACTAATGCTAAGCTCCCGACTGATACCCAAAAATCTTATAGACTCAAGAAGAGGAGTCAGAGATTCACACTCATCGAAGGAATCTTGTACAAGAGGTCTTTTGCCCAACCACTTCTGCGTTGTTTGGGTCCGAAAGAATCAGATTACGTACTAAGGGAAATTCATGAGGGGTGCTGCGGAAATCATCTAGGATCATATTTCTTGGCAAAGAAGGTGCTCCTTGCTGGATATTTCTGGCCTACAATTCAGAAGGACTCTGCTGCTATGGTTATATCATGTGACAGTTGTCAAAGACATTCCAGGCTTCAGCATCATCCAGCTATGATGATGAAAGCCATTGTGGTAGCGTGGCCGTTTGATCAGTGGGGCATTGATATAGTAGGACCATTTCCAACAGGTAAAGCTCAGAAGAAATTTCTGATCGTGGCCATTGACTATTTCTCCAAGTGGGTTGAAGCAGAGCCATTAGCCAGAATCATTGAGAAAGTGGTCTTCAACTTCATCTGGAAAAACATTGTTTGCCGATTTGGTGTCCTGAGGAAAATCATCTCGGACAACGGAAGGCAATTCCAGGGAGCTCTGCTCAGGGCATGGTGTGAAGAGTTAAAAATCCATCAGGCTTTCACTTCTGTTGCGTATCCTCAAAGCAATGGTCAAGTAGAAGTCACCAACAGGTCTCTGGTACAAGGCATTAAAACTTGGTTGGGGAAAGCAAAAGGAAATTGGGTGGAAGAACTACCTAATGTTCTATGGTCCTATCGAACTACACCAAGGACGGGAACAGGTGAAACCCCATTCAGTATGGTCTATGGAAATGAAGCGGTACTCCCATCTGAAATTGGAGCAGAATCATCAAGAGTGTATTTCTATGATGAACAAAACAGTGATAGAAGAGCTGCTGACCTTGATCTAATTGAAGAAATAAGGGAAGCTGCGGCCATCAGAATGGAAGCCTATCGTAATCGTGTTGCACGAATGTATAACCGACGAGTTATTCAGAAAACTTTCCATGTCGGCGATCTCGTACTAAGAAAGGTGCAAGAGGTTCAAGTGGGCAAACTAGATCCCAAGTGGGAGGGTCCCTTCAAGATTGTTAAAAAGCTAAGTTCAGGAGCTTACTATCTAGAAGGTCCTGATGGGAAGACATTGAAGAGACCATGGAACGTTTAACACCTCCGAAAATATTACTCCTAGTTCAGCTCTTTTAATTTTTGCAAAGTTTGTTTTAGTTTTTTGGATGATATACTCTTTCATTATTTCAATACAAGTTTTATAATTTTTTCCAAGATGTTGTGCAAGTAAGAGCATGTTTACGACGAGCTCAGCCCTGGTTACGCCAGGAGCAAGGGTTTTCACCCTACCTCAGGAGCACGTTTACGACGAGCTCAACATTGGTTACGCCAGGACCAAGGGTTTTCACCCTCCTCAGGAGCACGTTTACGACGAGCTCAGCCCTGGTTACGCCAGGAGCAAGGGTTTTCACCATACCTCAGGAGCACGTTTACGACGAGCTCAACCCTGGTTACGCCAGGAGCAAGGGTTTTCACCCTACCTCAGGAGCATGTTTGCGACGAGCTCAGCCCTGGTTACGCCGGGAGCAAGGGTTTTCACCCTACCTCAGGAGCGCGTTTGCGACGAGCTCAGCCCTGGTTACGCCAGGAGCAAGGGTTTTCACCCTACCTTAGGAGCACGTTTACGACGAGCTCAGCCCTGGTTACGCCAGGAGCAAGGGTTTTCACCTTAAATAGGCCAAGCTACGTCGTGCTTGGTCCTACCTGTTTAAAGTTTACCATTACGTGGTAAATTATTAAAACCTGGCCGAGCTAATGCGTGCTTGGTCCTACCTGTTTACAGTTTACCATTACGTGCTAAGTTATTAAACCTGGCCGAGCTAATGCTTGCTTGGTCCTACCTGTTTAAAAATTACCATTACGTGGTAAATTATTAAAATAGGCCAAGCTACGTCGTTCTTGGTCCTACCTGTTTAAAGTTTACCATTACGTGGTAAGTTATTAAACCTGACCTAGCTAATGCGTGCTTGGCCCTACGTGTTTACAGTTTACCATTACGTGGTAAGTTATTAAACATGTCCGAGCTAATACGTGCTTGGTCCTACCTGTTTAAAGTTTGCCATTACATGGTAAATTATTAAACTTGGCCGAGCTACGTCATGCTTGGTCCTACCTGTTTCATGTTTGCCATTTCGTGGTAAATTATTAAACTTGGCCGAGCTACGTCATGCTTGGTCCTACCTGTTTAATGTTTTCCATTACGTGGTAAATTATTAAACTTGGCCGAGCTACGTCATGCTTGGTCCTACATGTTTAATGTTTGCCATTACGTGGTAAATTATAAAACTTTCCCGAGCTACGTCATGCTTGGTCCTACCTGTTTAATGTTTGCCATTAAGTGGTAACTTATTAAACTTGGCCGCGCTACGTCAAGCTTTGTCCTACCTGTTTAATGTTTGCCATTAAGTGGTAACTTATTAAACTTGGCCGAGCTACGTCATGCTTTGTCCTACCTGTTTAATGTTTGCCATTACGTGGTAAATTATTAAACTTGGCCGAGCTACGTCCTGCTTGGTCCTACCTGTTTACTTTTGTCATTACGTGGTTCTTCATTAGACGAGGCCGAGCTACGACACTCTCAGTCCTATCTAATTAAGCTCCGCCATACAAAAAAGACAGAGACGGTAAAGCAGAACTAACATTAAAAGAAAAAGAACAATTCTGAGGGACTACAAAAACGAAACAGGATACGGACCAAGGCAGGAAAATTATATCTAGAGGTCAGGGGGAGAGAGGCAGCTACTTTTTCTACATCTAGAAAATCCAGAGAGACGTCAGGCAAAAGACAGCCATGTTCTTTAATCTGACTAAGACATCCCTGAAAACCAGCCTCAATGAAAGTAAGGAGTTTCTCCCCTACCAACTCCTCAGACTTTTGCTTCTCCTCGGCTGCCTCCTTTTGAGACTTAGCAAGCTCCTACTCAGCAGAGTTAGCTAACCCTTTAGCTAAGGCTAACTCATTACGCAGCTCCCGCAGGTCAGTCTCATATTGGCGCTTCTGGGCCTCAATCAAAGAGCGAGCCTCGGCCTCAACGACGGTCTTCTTATCAATCTGAGCTTTCAGCTCAGAGACTTCCTTCTCATGGAGAGATTTGGCCTCAGCAAGGGAGTCTTGCACAGTCTCGAAGACCTTGGCATCTTTCAAAGGTTGTCTTCGGATGAAAGACGCCCTTGATGTAAACTCCCCCATCAAGAGCATAGCCTCGGTCAGACGGCTGCCAGTTCGGGTAATCAGGTCCCCCCAACTCAGTTGGCTCATGTAAGGGTATCCTCCGTGTTAGGCAGGTCATGAGCCACAGCTAAGGTAACTGTGCTCAGCCCCTCCCCAACTAGTCTGACTCCTCCTCGGTAAGCCTCCATCACCCGCTCACGACACCTCTCGACACGAGCTGGCGCACCTCCTTTCTCACCCGTCGAAGGAAGGTCGGACGGATCAGCACGTGCCTGGACTTTCCTCAGAGGCTGAGCTTCCACAGCAGCAGACCCTGATGACCCCCCTGGAGCAGCCTGTCTTTTCCTGGAGAGCTGAACTACATCCTCGGTAGGTTACTCCCTCGGTTGCTTGGGAATGGCCCTGTTTTTGTTTCCTTTTCTGAATAGCTTTCAACACTAAGGAGCTCATAACTCTGTCTTCTGTATAGACAAATAAAGAGTTCAGTCAAACCTAACAAAAAACGCTTGGAGTAAAATAATTGTCAAAACATGCTAGAACAAGTGCCGGCTCTCCTCCTCAAGGTCAGATCAGCCGGACTCAGCCCAGCAAAACAAAGGAGATCCTCCACCAACAGCTTAGATGAATTAAAGCAGTGACCTCCAATATCGCTCATTACATCTAAGAAGATGGTGCTCTTTTTGAAATTTTTGGGAGGAGAGGGGAGAGCCGGGAGATGTTCAAGCCAATCAGTGCAGCAGACCCAGGGCCGAGAATGTTTTACAAAAAAGAAATCATTTTTCCAGTCCTTGATTTTGCTAGGATATCCCCCAACAAATGCACAGCCAGGTCGGCTAGTGACATACCAGGGTCCCCCATCCGATCTCTTGATATGAAAAATATAAGAGAGGGAGGGGTGGTCGTAAGGTAAGCCTAATGCCTTAAAAATAACCACTAGACTACACAAAATACGGAAGGAATTGGGAGAGAATTGGCTAAGGTTTAGCTGATAAAAGCTACTGAACTCCTGAAAGAACTCAGGAAGAGGAAAACGTAAACCCTCTCCAGCTGGCCCCGGTAAAAGGTATAAAAACCCTTAGGAGGTTGGTTTGATCGTTGAGAAGAGGAAGGGAATATGAACTCATAATCAAAAGGGGCTTGGCTGATCTGGCGTATTTGGCCACATCTGACTCATCCAAGGCAGGAACATATAGTTCATACCAGGGATAATTTCCCGGAGGCGACTCTGATCTAAGACAAGGACTGGCCTCAGTCATTTGAAGGTCAGGTTCAGCTGAGGTCCCAGCTTCCTGGGGAGCCTCAGTGCGCACAACTTCTTCAATTGGCTCAACTCCCTCAGGGAGGGCAATCCCTTCGGGATAAAATGAACCGTACTGATCTACCGCTTTAAGCTCCTCGTCAGTTAGAGGGGAAGGAAACAATTGATCAGGAGAAGACATTTGTAACAAAAAACAGCTGAGAATAAACGTAACTAGGAGTTTTCAGAAAAAAAAATGGAATGCTAAAGAGGTCGGATCCGATCTGATTCGAAAATTGCAAAAGTGGACAATGAGGGACCCGGAGTAGTATATATATAGGGAGAACTCCCCGAATCCTGCCCGTTGATCTATGATGCGCTGTACGGTCTAGATTAGCCTCGGGAATCTGGCAAGCCACCCAACGGTCGGAATTTGGAATTCAAATTTCAAAATTATTTAGCCGTTATTTCCCGCCTAAATCAAGTTTTCCTATTTAGAAGACTTTGCTCATCAGGATAGCTCAGCACATACGAGCTTCTGGTCTACAACGTCAGCTCGACAGGGAGGGGGAATGTGATATCCCCTAAATATGAAGACCTACCTGATGAGCCGACCTACCTCCGTGTTGCATTGCTCGCTTTTCTTCACGAGACCTCGCCTGCCCTTCAGAACTCTCTGTGAAGACCGACCTGTTTGACCGACCTGTTTCACCTCACCTGTTGCCCTCGCTGACTTGCCGAGCGACCTCTTTTGGGACCCCGAGCTCTTCTCATTTCCTGCTTGATGCGTGTGCTCAACAAGGAAACTAATCCCCTAAGTTAGGTAAGTCCTAGATCTGCGGAGCAATATCAGGGATTTGATTGTATTCACAAGATCTTGACATATCTGGGTAAGATTTGGATAAACATAGAAAGAGTCATTGCTGCAATGTAACTCTTGGGTCTCCGCCTATAAATACCAGGTTTGGGGTATCAATTAAGCATTCATAATTACATTTACCAACCGCATATATTTCCTCATATTCTCTCGCCTGACTTGAGCGTCGGAGGGGACCCGCCGAAAAAACTTTCGGCCCCTTCTCACTGTTGCTTCATATTTTCAGGTCATCCCAGAAGATATTTACTGACATCCTGGTAGTTATTTTGAGTATTGGAGAAGAAAGATAGGTGAACCCCCTCTCTATTAATATCAGCAAGTCACCGCAATTTTAGGTGTTATCAAAACTTTTAAAATTTTTTGGGTAAAAAGCGGACAACCCCAAACGTTTACCTACTTTAACATTTTACCTTTTAACCTCTCAAAATATGCATTTAACCCCTGAACAATTTTAAGTAGTGCATTTAATCCACTAAATAATATTCGGGAACAATTTTCCCGAATATTCTGGCTGTAAATTCCTTCACATGCCACGATCTAGAGCATGTATACTTTTCATTGTGGCATGCGCGAAGCACGTGAGAGAATTTACAACCAGAATATTCGGGAAAATCGTTCACGGATACTGTTTAGGGGGTTAAGTGCATTTTCAGGAGGTTAAGTGCAAAATTTGAAAGGTTAGGGGGTAAAGTGTTAAATGGTGTAAAGGTTGGGGCTGTCCACTTTTTACCCAAATTTTTTTTTCATATTTTAAATTTTAAATTCAAAATTTTAACATCTTTATGTATGTTATATTTAAAACTAACGATTTATATAGGGCAAGATTAACTAATTCCAAATCCAATTCACGTGAGGTCGTGAGCTCATTTCATTTCTACTGAGTCACTTTAAATAATCGAGCCAACATTTTTTTTTTCTTAATTGGTCAAATGCAAAATTTGCTGTGATTGTTTGGGTGATTATGATATTAAATAATAAAATTTAAGTAAGCTAATCATCATATTATTTTGATTATTTTATGTAAACGAATCACGATATCATGATAATTATGGTAGTAATTATCAATATAAATTACAAAAAATTATTGTTATTTTGTTGTGATCAATTTAGAAGATATTATATGGATACAACAACAACAATAACTAAGTCTTTAATCCTAATTAATTGGGGTAGGCTACATGAACAATAGAGAGAATCAAGTCGGTTCGGACACATGCGTCAATATTCTTCAAACATTTCTATCAATCAACATATCTTACGTAGAATATATTATATGGATATATTATATAAATCTTTGATTCATTACTATATAATAATTCCCAAATCACCGTAACTACACGTGAGAATTTTTGAGAGCCACGCATCAATTGTGTGAAATATGTACTTCATAGTTTTTTATCCGGTTGGATCGGAGCCTGGAGTCCGCCGGTTCCGAAGAATAATAACAACACTGTTCTGTTAATATAACTGATCGGTACCATTCCGGGTCCACCAGAACCGTTAAGCAACGTTGGCCAGAATTTTTTAGGAGGGTTTGGCCAGAATTTTTTAGCTCATTTGAAGACCAGGCTAAATGGGTAAGCCCATTGGTGTTGGCTGGTTGGCCCGCCTATCAATCAATTAATTAAGGGAAAATATTTGGCCGGGTACCAAAAGGTAAATTTGTTTTCGGCCCGGTCCAACAACATATTTATCTTTCGTTTAAGTTCATTTTAGGTCAAAACTACAAAGTATCCATTCTTCTTCAACGCGTCTATTTTTCTTAAACCTTCATCCCGTCTCTTTGTCCTTCATTTCCCAATCTTCAACACTGAAAACTTTCAAAGTTTCCGCTCCACCATTTCATCGATATCGTAAATCCACTCCTCCCCATGAAAGCACATTTGGGTTCCTGTTACTTCTCCTCTCCTTTTTACTAACCCATGTCGCATCTTTTTACATATAAGTTGGAACAAAGATCGAGAGTCTTGTCCCCATCATTTTTCTATTATCAAAATCAATACTATCAGTGCTACATATTTGTTTAATTTAATTTTCTTGAAATTAATGATTGATACAAAACACCAACACGAGATGTAATCATGACCGACATCATGCATTGTGCGAAATCCAACGATAAAAAAATGTACCATGGATTTTGTTCCCACGGATATTTTCTTATGGTAATATGCTCCAAAAAAGAGAGTAAGATCAAAAATATTGGTACACGTATCTATGTATTTTTTTTGTTGAAAACAATATAGTATTCGGTGTACATGCACCGACTAACTAAGTTGAAACCATTGATACATGTAATTTACATACATTGATAGACTCAAGTCGTGTAATTTACATGCACCGACTAATTAAGTTAAAATCATTGGTGCATGTAATTGAAATTTTGACTTCAAGTGAAGAAAATAATCTAAACAAACGATAAACGAAACAGAAAAAAATATTTGAATTGTAAATCACAATTTAAATTGAAATCAAAAACCAAAGTGGTATATTAGTTGGTTAGGAAATGGGCAGTAGGTTGTATGCTCTAATTTATCTTCCCACCTTCTTTTCATAGCGGGAATACACAACAGGGGTAAAAATAAATCTGCAACTTGCTCTGCAAAATATGTAATTATGCAGACGGGTTTTGGGAAAAAAATTGACAGCTATTCACGCATAACAAGTCCAACAACTACAGTTCAAATGCAGACGTATTTTGGGAGAAAATCGAAGGTCCATGTATATTATATTACATGCACTGCATGAGTCATATGCACCACATGACTTTAGAGGTGCATATAATTTACATACAATACTAGATACTGGTGGTGCACTTAAATACAATATCTATTTCATTCATCTATACAATCTCTGTCTCATTTACTTTCTCCATCTGTTACACCACCACCACCACCTTCCTCACCCCCTTATCAGCCACCTAGTCAATCACCACCACCTTCACCCCCTCCTCCTCAATCGCCTCCAACATCACCTCCTCCACCATCATCGCACCTACCACCTCCTCCAACACACCCTCTTCCATAACCCACTCCACCATCGCCACCACAATGTTGTCTTCTTTCCACAACTTTATTAGTAAATGCAGAGAATGGAAAAAAAGCAGTCATGTATATAGAACTTTTGCACGTACTTCAAGCATGAATTGCTTCACCAATTTTAAATCTATCCACTTCTGCCGACTCACCCATCCCCATTATTCTTTCAAGCATTAATTGCTTCACCAATTTTTAAGTTATTCACTTCTGCTGACTCACCCATCCTCATTATTCATATGTTGGTCTGATGAAATCATTTTTCAGCAACTAATCATGTCTCGGGAAAAACATTGATTACAAAACAATAGAGTTGCAAATATACGCATCATCCGACGAAAAAAAATAGTTGTTTTCATTTCAATGATCAATATCTCGGTACCTCCGCACGCTGGTTGCGCCACCAAATGGATGGTAGGAAGTTGTATCTGCCAACTCAGCCTCCAATCCATGCATGTTCCACAAAGAATTCAGTAAAACAAGGGTAATTTAGTAATTAAAATGGACTAAGTAGACCATGGTTCCATAAAATGGACTTATTTGAAAGAAGTTTTCTAGAATGTATATTTAGTTGGGAAGAAGATTTTTTGGCAGATTTAGTTGAAAGATATTTTGAAGAGTGGTATCTCATGTAATTTTCTCTTTAGTTAAGTTAAAATAAAATATGGATGACTTATTTAAATATGATATTTCATAAATTTAATTCATTAGAACCTAATACTTTTTTATTTATTTTTTTGGCTGGTATGCTCGCCTAACCCTCAACCTACCTCGGGTTGATTCATCCCTCATACTTAAATATTATATTGTCCCCAATGTAAGTTAAAATTGCAATGAAAGAAAAAAATTTAAAACCATGAAAGCAATAAAAAATGTAAAAAAGAAAAAAGAAAATAATTTGTCTCCCAAGCAGCACTTCTGTTTAACATTGGTGGCCCCGACGCCATTTCATGATCATGGTGGGTCGTGCGATGTCGCTCTGTCCTTCCTTCTCCGCCTTACTATCTTCTATACTCCTCTAAACTTAGGCCCGTTCACCTTGCACTTCTTTGAAAGATCACTTTCTTTGCTTGTTCCTTCTCCATCCTTTGTTGACTGTTGTGGTCGGTCAGGAGGGTATTTCATTTCGACAGTAGGATTGTGCAAGTGAAAATGGAGAGGGTTAGCAATATCATGAATAGATAAAGCAGCAATAGTATGAAAATTATCAACTAGACTTGAATTCATACCTCCTTCGTCAACAAGGCCTCCAGTAGCCTTTTTCATCTCACACAAATCATCAAATTCAAATTCATCTTTTGGCAAGTTTTTCAGTGATGTCAACCGTTCAACTATTGTTCATGAGTTTTAATGGATTCACGAAGCGACGCTAATCCCGATGTCTTGTCGAAGCAAAGAGTATTATATATGCCGCTGATAATTCAAAGCGATGTGTGCCATAACTGTTGGGTTACACCGAAAAGAGAATTGTTATATTCGTTTGAATAAATGTCATGACATCCGGGATGGACTTTAGAATCGTGATAATTATGTATCTTTATAACAATATGGAAATAAATTATATGAACAGGAACTATCAAAGAGAATATTCCAAATCATGGAACACAGGAAGTATCTTTGCATTTTACATAATGCTTAATGATTGCTATCATTTGATTATCACTTGAGAATGTTGTGTATATGCTCATGGTTTTGGGTAGTTCCTGTAGAGGCTTGTGGCAAGGAAGGACACCGACGAGGGTCCATTTTGAGGAAAACAAACATAGAACCAAATCAATTAGGGACGTCAGTAGATGATGAATGTAGAAGACCTAAAATGACATGATAGGGTTTAACACCATTGCTATTTTACTTTTGGTTAATGTAATTGTGTCTCATGAATGGGGTAATATCTAATGACATCATGTAATTGATTTAGATTCTATTAATATACTTGATTTGGATCTTCCCTATTGCTATATTAGACTCATACTTAGACTCAAACTAACGAGGCCTTACGAAGGGTGTGGTTGATATGGTGCATATGGTGCCCCCCGAGTATTAAACAACTGACCATTCATCACAGGTTCCAGCTGATAAGTGTGATTTTTACGCTTATTTTGCTATGATTTTGTATGGATTTTCGTGTTGATTCATGGACGATTTTACCATTTTTGGTATATAATTGTTGATTTCACGAATCTTGGTGAAAGTGCATAAAAGTGGAGGAAAATGGCTAAAATGATGAAAAAGGGCCAAATCGAGTCAACGAAGCACGAAGATTGGTTTAAAACCTCGATCGATCGACAAGTTGCTCGATCGATCGAGTGTGGCAGGTGTTTTGAAAAACAAAAGTTGAAGACGTGCGATCGATCGCCAGCTTTGCTCTATCGATCGCTGAAGGCAGAAAAATTCAGAAACGTGAAGGAATAGCTCGCGATCGATCTGCAGCTAGAGCTCGATCAATCACCCAGCGATTTTTTCAAAAAAAAATTTCCTTTTAGAGATTGTGTTCAACATGGACTCTTCCATATACCTCGGTTGCTAGATCACTCATGGATTATGCACAGCCATCATTCCAAGGCAATTTGTCTAGCATCAATAGACCGAGCATCTAGGCTAACAATTTCGAGATCAAGCCTGCTATCATACAAATGATCCAGCACTCGGTACAGTTTGGGGGATCAGCTACTGATGATCCTAATGCCCACATCTCCAACTTCTTGGAGATTTGTGATACCTGCAAGCATAATGGCATTACTGATGACGCCATCAGGTATGCTTGTTCCCTTTTTCTTTAAAAGATAAAGCTAAGATATGGTTGCAACCATTGCCTACAGGTTCAATCACTATGTGGGATGGAATGATGCAAATGTTCTTGTCAAAGTACTTCCCACCATCCAAGACTGCCAAGATGCCCAATTATATCACCACCTTAGCATAATATGACCCAGTGACATTGTACGAGGCATGGGAATGCTTTAAGGACTTACTGAGGAAATGCCTACATCAAGGTCTTCCTGTCTGGCTGCAGGTACAAATTTTCTGTAACGGTTTAGTTTCTGATAAGCGTTCTATGCTTGATGCAGCATCAGGGGGTACGATCATGAGAAAGGCACCTGAAGCGGCATATGAATTGTTGGAGGAGATGGATGCCAATAGCTATCGTTGGCAATATGAGAGGAGCATAACGAAGAAGCAGGTTGGAATTCATCAAGTGAGCAAATTTACTGCCTTAGCCGCCCAGTTGGAAGTATTGAACAAGAAAAATGACAGCTTGAGCATGCATGCAATGCAAGTTCAAGCCGTTACATGCGAGCTTCACCATGTAGGACATCCGAGCACTGAATGCCAAGTAGGTAACCCTTTAGTTCAATCTGTTGAAAGTGCTAATTTTGTAGGGAACCGGCCACCACACAACTACCTCTATCAAAACACGTACAATACGGGGTTGAGGAACCATCCACCACCACCACCACCACCACCGGGGTATGCACCTAAACAAGGTATTGAGGAACTGTTGAACAAATTCATCACATCGACGGAGACTAGATTCCAAAATCATGAGGCGTCGATAAAGAATTTGGAAGTACGGGGCAGTTAACGACCATCCTAGCCGGGCGAGCACAAGGCTCAATACCTAGCGACACTAAAAAGAATCCTAGGGAGCAAGTCCATGCCATAACATTGAGGAGCGGAAAGGAGGTTGCTGAGAATAATGATGCACATGTTGAGCATGAGGGCGAGGTGGACATCTAGCAAGAAGAGGATCAAACACACGACAAAGGTAAGTCTGCTAAGACCACTACCCCATCACATCACTTGCTAAGGTAGATATCCCACTCCCATTTCCCGCTGCATATAAAAGAGCAAAATTAGATGCTAAATTCTCGATTTGATTAAGAATATTCATATTGATATGCCTGTTATTGATGCTATACGGAAAGTGATTCGCCTCCAAAGTAAAAGAATCCAGGGAGTTTTACTATACCTTGCAAAAATTCTATGTCTTTGCATAAATCTTTATGTGATTTGGGTGCAAGTGTAAATCTAATGCCTTTGTCTGTTTATAGGAAGCTGGGTTTAGGAGAGCTCAAACCTGTCAGAGTGTCACTACAGATGGGTGACAAGTTCATCAAGTACCCTCAAGGGATAGGTGAGGATGTGCCACTAGGTGGATAAATTCACCATCCCAGTGGACTTTATAGTGTTGGACATGAAGGCATCAAATTCTATATTCATAGCAGCCCTCCAATGAGTGTGTTTTGAAGCCTCCGTATAGTGATAGGGTTGATTATTACGTGTATTTTTGCAATAATATGTATATGTTTTCGTGTAGATTCCGAGAAGATGTTACGCTTTTGGTATTTATTTGGTTGTTTCAGGAATCTAGGTGGAAAGTGGAAGAATTGAGCTAGAAGGAAGAAAACGGATCAAACCGAGGCAAGAATTGAAGATTTTGGATTCTGGTATGACCGATCGATCGGAAGTAGAGCGCGATCGATCGAAGGAGACAGAAGTTGTGGCCAACAAGAATAAGCGGAGCTCGATCGATCGGAAACACATGCTCGATCGATCGAGCATGGCAGAGACTTGACAAGCAAAATTGAAGAAAGCTCGATCGATCGGCAGCTTACCCTCGATCGATCGAGCGAGGCGGAGAAAATCAGGTCCGAGAGTTGAAGGTGCTCGATCGATCGAGACATTTGCACCGATCGATCGAGACGCAGAATTTTCAGAAAATTAAAGACTTGATTTGGTTTGATTTTTGGAAACACTTCCATCCACCCCCTCTTCTATAAATTAGGGAACTAGGGCACGAATTCCAGGAGAATTATCAGAGCATAATCAGACCCAATATCATATTTTTCAGCCGCCTTACATCTTCGAAGAACAAGACAAATTTAGAGAAATCCTTTGAAGTGCAAGGAAGGAAGCAATAGAAGAAGTATCGTTCGACGCACGGATTCGCTCCTACGTTATCGTATTTCTAAACTCTAGTTATTTTGATTTTCAGATTTATTGATGTTTATGAGGCTGAGAAACGATTATGCATCTTGTTAATTTGATTTGAATATAATTAAGTTTATTTTATCAAGGTTAGGGAATATTGTGCTTGAATCATTGATTTGAATGTGCTTGAGTGGATTAATTCTTTTGTGCATGAATTATAATATTAATGCTATCAAAGCCTTGTTAACTTTGATTGAATTTGTGAATTATAATTGAGATCGAGAGATAAAGTTATAATACGCTATAATAATTCATGTTGTATGTTAAAGATTTAGATCGAGAGATTAAATCACATACGTGATCACTTTGAATTGAAAGATTTAAAGTTAACAGTTTTCATCGAGATTTATTCGATATTAAATTGGTTTAAGTGAACGAGAGTTACTTGATTCAATTTAATATTAGTTTCAATATAGCTTGAGAAAGTATATTGATTATATTAGGAAATCTGTCACCTTAAGAATTGATTGATTAGTAATTGTTTTTGCAAACAAATCATTGACGATAACATATTTGAACCAACATCTTGATAAATTTCTTGAGCGGAATTCCTTCGCATCTTCAAAGGAGTTGATTTAATTTTGAGTTTTTAAGTTTTTAGTTTAAATTAGATAATTAATCATTTATTTCGTAGGCTAAATATAATTTTGCTAATTTTATTTGGTACTTATACGTTAGTCCCTGTGGGTTCGACATCCTTTCTTTTATATCACTATACTAAAACTAGACACCTTGTACTTGCGGTATAAATCGCTACACTGGAATTTTCTGTTTAAAATAAAAGCGATCATATAGCAAGAGGGTTCAACATCAAGTAGTGATAGATGAGTACAAAGCCTTTGGTAGAGGATACCGTACAAAGTAATGAGATGGTTTCTTGTGTCTAAAAATTTGGACATTGATCGTGTGGTCATCCCATGAGAAGAAGAATTGGCAAGAGAATTACTTGGGGGCACCGGTTGTGGTTCCGTTTGTGGCTCGAGTGTAGCATCAATCTGTAACGGAAAAGCAGGTTGCTGGAGACCTGAATCAACAATTGCTCATGCAGAAACATCACAAATAAGAGCAGGAGATGAACTGTTAGTTAATAATGATAAATGTTGCACATCGTGTGGCTCATGTGAGGGCGATATTTGGAGAGTGACAGGAAGGGTAAATGTTGAGGAGAGAGTTGGATCAGTAGGAGTAGTGGAGGTGTACTGTTGGATGTATGGAAAGAGATTTTCATCAAAAATGAAATGGCGAGTGTAAGACCTCGATACCTTAAACGTTCATTTAGACATAAGCGTGCATATTTAAACAAGAAGAAATGAGGTTCTATGTAAATAGCACCGGGCATTCGAGGAGTTTACAAAAGTTCATATTCAAATGATTACATCTTCAATACAAGAACATGATAGTTAGTAGTGTTCATTCTACTAGTTCAAAAGATTTTATTCAAAAGTAGTATCGCCCTTCTATATTGAAGAACTCATTACTCTATAAGCCCGTCAATCTCTACCCTTGCCTCAATCTTCCTTGCCAAAAGTCCCAACAGGAATAACCCACCATCCATGAGCAAATACACCATTCATTAACAAAACTCAAGAGCAATAATATAAATAATTGCATAAGACATTTATCGTGTATACTCCCTGAAATCGATGATTTAACATATTCTCGTCGGTCGTTCTTGTTCCATAACTCATGTACATAATCATTAGCTCGTTATATAAGTGATCAACTCCACAATCCATTTGTATGTAATGATACATATCGATATCCACATATCTAACACAACGATTTCGGTCTTGTTATAACAGCGGTAATTTGATACTCCTCGCTTCGACATATAGCGGTATTCATAATACTCCTCTTTTCGACATGACAACATCATAATCATTGCTTCGACATGACAGCGGAAAGTACTATATTTCCATCGCTTTCAATATGACAGCGGCAAGTATCTATTCCTCGCTCGAATATAACAACATGGAATATCCAAACATACCTATTTACATATCTCAATGCACATTTGCATAATTTCACACATACATGCACTCTTATTATCACAACATAACCATACAATGTCATCACTTTGTCTGTTGCCATATATCAAAACACAGTAGTGTTGCCCTCAGACAGCCTATCCAGTTTCTCATTCCCTACAAAATCAAGTTTTTCAACACTGCACGCATATACATAACAAGTGCACATTTTCACCCTTTAGCAACAATATCAAATCATTATAACTTCACATTCAACCAATGAATACCATTTAATAGTTACCCACTTATTGTCATCCTCAAACAACATCACTGTAGTGGGTATGTTTATTACCATCACGGTTATCGCTCAATATCACATTTCTCGTATTCCACACAATCCTGTAACCACAATGGTTAGCAATAACACAATTCTCCATCACTTCATATCATAAAATACGCATGGAAGCATATAATCAACGCATCGCTCAAATGCTAAACTATAATCATGTAAGTTAGCGTGATATTCAGTTGTCTCAACACATCTCTTCGCCCTTAAACAGCCCAAAGAGCTAACCACTACTCCGATACCTAATTTAAGGACCCCGCGCCCTTAACCCTCTATTAGTGCCTTGTCTCATATAATGTCATGTCATCAGGGAATTCTTGTACATAACTTAGACATCAATCCCCTTATCATTTAACTCCCAATATAATTCATCTAGCATTAGTTTACACCGTACAATGCATCTATCTCATATTCTCAATACATTATGCAATTCCCCTTAATTAAATTGCATGCAAATAATAAATGAAAAGAGACATCTCATAACTCTTATACAAACCATATTCACATATCTAAATGCTCACAGGCGAGCATTGAATCAATAAATGTGTATCAACTGTATAAGAAGTATTGTTCATACCAATACCGATACCCAGCTCCTAGGAGCATCCTCATTCAGTAGCTCGAACTCATCCCCCTAGCCAATGATGTACCTGTTCTACCTGTTTCAACAGAAACACCCCCCCTACAAAGGGTGAGCATACCAATAGCACAATCTCGATATCATCAATTCATAATTCATAATTTACATAATATAAAGTTGTGAATTCAGAAAATACTTCCTGTATATACTGTTACCATATAGAATTTCACATGCTGTTCCTGTTCTCACAATAATCAAAATCATCAAATTCCAAATCAGTTAATCATTACATTGATTAACTATATTAATGCTCAAACCACACATTCCATAATCAGTTATAGTTGAATCATTACAATCATGCTTTATAGAAATCAAATATATCACAATTAATGATTTCACAATCTCATCCTATCGTATCACATCGCTCGCCCAACAGCGGCGGCATCATAACCCATGCTCGCTCAACAGCGACATCATCATACACCTTGCTTGCTCAACAGCGGCACCAACATAACTCGCAATACATGTTAATTCATCGCAACATTTATATATACCTTTCATCTAACGGCAATAATATATTTGATCATGCTCATACGTTACATGTACCTTATAATCCAATAGTGAGATTCAAACCTTGCCTTTGCCCCGAAACCTGGTGAATTATGCGCTACACAATTCCATAATTCACAACCAATCAGGTGCACATACTTACATACATAAACACATACTCAACCTCCATATATATCATCAAAACATGATGATTAATAGTATAAAAGACTAGGGCAAAGCATACGTCAAAATCACAACACAAAATAATTTTTCAAAAAAATTAGACTCTCGATCGATCGCCTTAACCTCGCAATCGATCGCGATAATTCACTGCCTCGTTGCGATCGATCGTGACTAACTTGGCGATAGATCGCTGAGCTGCTTTATCGTCCAATTATTGGTTGGCTTCGCGCGATCGATCGCGCACGGGTTAGCGATCGATCGCCGAGCTCTGTTCTTCAAAAATTCTCCATTTTTCTGCACACATCCAAACCAAAACACAAATACATGGTATAGTTCTAATGTCTCAACAACAATACACTAAAATATCATGATATGAACTCATTTCTCAAGGTTCATTCCAAGCTTAGAACTCAAATTGCATCTACATGAAAAAAAGATCAACAACTACCACTACACATAACTCAAAACTTTTAACTCCTTACCCCTTGTGCTCTTCCAAATCAAGTTCAAGATGTAACTTCCAATCAAAACTCCAAGTTTCCAAAGAATAAAAATTGGAGATGAAGAGGGGGGAGTTGGGGTTTTTCTTGTAGAGATTTCTAGGTGTAGAAGGTGTAAGTGTGTGCAAGACATGAATTGTGGTCCACAATTCATCTCATCCCCTTTATGTTAGTGAGCTAATGACATAGCTTAATCAATGTCCCTAACAATACAATCCAATTTATGCTTGTTATAGGGGTGTAGGTTGGGCCCGCAAGCGCATCCAAAAGTCCGAAGAAAGGAATAATCGGGTTTACGTCTATAAATGTATTCATATGGGCTGAGATTTTTGAGCATAGGAGTAGGTAGACGATTTATGAGGTATGTGGCAGTTTGGAACGCATCTTCCCAGTAAAGTGATGGTGCATGCGAGTGAGATAAAATACATAAGCCAACCTCGACAATATGTCGATGTCGTCGTTCTATAGAACCCATTTGTGAGTATATGGGCAAGAGATGCGGTGATCGATGCAAGTTTCTTTGAAATAATTATGTAAACGACGATACTCCCCACCCCAATCAGATTGAATGGCTTTAATTTTTCTTTCAAAGTGTTTTTTGACATATCGTTGGAATTGAAAGAACACAGATTCAACATCATATTTTAACTTAATTGGGAAAAGCCACAAGAATTTTGAATAATCATCAAGGAAACTAACATAGTAACGAGCTCCTGTAGTAGAGGCTATAGGGGATGGTCCCCAAACATCAGTGAAAATTAAATCTAAGGGAGCTGGGGATACATAAGTTGAGGATTTAAAGGGTAAAGCATGTCGTTTGGCCAGGTGACAATCTGAGCAGATTGAGTTATTCTTTATTGGAGGCACTGAACTTTGAATGCTAGAAAGAACATGATGGACGATCGGAGGAGCAGCATGACCTAGACGCCTATGCCACTCTGGAAAGGAAAATTTGATGCTGGAAAAGGCCTGGGGGGAGGCTGTAGTTGGTGCAAACTTGTACAAGCCATTATTGAGGAGGCCGCGGTGGAGGACGTTCCCCGAGTATGCCACCACAAGAAAATAATCAGCATGAAATTAAAAATATACATTATGTTAGGATCGGAGTAATGTTTAGAAGGGGGGATTGAATAAACACTAGACTCAAATTTGATTCTTCTTTGTTACTACAGACTGTTAAGTACTGCAGTAGCTTCTCAATTAGCTACAAGTCAACAGACACCGATAATAGTGCGGAAGACGCCTGCTAGATTTGTGAGTAATAATAACCGAATGGTAAATTGTAAAAAATAAATGACACAAGAATTGTTTCTGGATTTACCCCACTACCAGACTGAAACTCCTAGTCTCTCAATCTATTCAGACACAATCCGTCTGACAATTAAAAAGAGCTCACTCTTCTATCATAGAACAAATACAATTGACAGAGTGAATTAATCTAGGCACAAATGATCCTTAAGTGATCAAATAAAACAATAAACCGTGCTTCTAACTTTGAGCAGATCGATAAGATAAAGTCTTTCGATGATAGTGTTCTGCTCAAATGAATGCTCAATAAAATTGTTGATCTTGTATTGTTTCGTCACGTCGTCTGTTGAGCATTTAGGTTGCACCTATATATAAGCATTTCTGCCAACGACAATATTTCCTTTTGTGTGCAACTCTTTACTTTGGTCAACCTCTGAACAAGCTGCAGTGTTCTATTTTAGACACTTTCCATTCTGGTCTGTTCTTTCGGCGCTTGTCAGATAAGATCAGCTTTGTCTATTTACCATTTAAGGTAACTTCGGTGTTCAGCATTAAATGCAACATTAAATGCTTCAATAAATAGCTGTTGATTATTCTGACTGATGAACAAAGTTTGCTAACGCAGTCTGAATTGATAAGTTATGATCTGGTCTGCATTGATCTGCATCGATCTGGTCTGTTCTGATCTGGTTGACATCGATCTGGTCTGTTTGTCACTGACATTATCGGTTTGGTCTGTTTTGTCATTGAGTTTATTGGTCTGGTCTGTTTTGTCTTTGAATTTATCGGTCTGGTCTGTTTTGTCATCTTTAAATACGTAACCAACAAATTCCCCCTTTTTGATGATGACAAAACCTAGCTTCTTTATCATTTTATTAAGTCCTTTTTCTTGTAGGAATTTCGTTTAGATCAATTAAGTCTTTTTGTTCAAAATAAATGAACTATTCAAAATAAATGAATTAGACTGAGAATTTTGACCGATTCAGATCAATTAAGTCTTTTTGTTCAAAATAATTGAACTATTCAAAATAAATGAATAAGACTGAGAATTCCGACTGAAAGACTTTTTATAATTTTTCCTGATGAATACATTTACATATGTTATTCATTACAGGCAGTTATATATGTCTTCTTTATGGGCTGTTGTTCTGTCTGCTGGTCTGGTCTTTATTTATTTCTTCTTTTCCCCCTTTTTGTCAGCAGCAATCTCCTGAAGGAAATCTACGATCTGCGTAAGCTGAGCGCAGATAGCATCCAGGCGATGATCTTGGGTAAGGAGGGATTTTGCAACTGCAGTTTTGACTTCGGAAGCCAGCTCAATCTGTTCTTTTCTCAGGCTGGTCTATAGGATGCTTGTTGAGAGAACAGATCGTTCAGACCATGTTGAATACTGTTGATGCTCTCCATCATCTTTTCCTTGAATGAATCAAAATACAGAGAGGTAGTCCGCTGGCTTTGATGTACCTCTCTTACTCGTTGGGAGAGAAAGAGGAAGTTATCAGATAACTACCGAAGGGACTTGGCCACTGGTGGAGCATCATCAAGGTAGTCTTCGTCAGCAGGTGACACAGTCAGCTCTTTCCCTTTTTTAGTCTGCATAACAAAAGAATCAGCAGCTTGGCGATTGTCAGGCCGGACAAGTTCAACCAGATCTGTAGAAAATTGATTCAAAAATGCCACGTCTTCAGCAGAGTGATCTGGAGGGGAGTTTGGTCGAAAAGGCTCCTCAATTTGTAGAGCTGCAACGATGCTGGGCACAACTAGATCAACATTGACAAAGTCTTGTGGGACAGTAGTTTGTGGTACGACTAGTGTGCTGGTCTGAGCTTCTGAGACTGAGGACGCAAAAGGAATGGAAGTAGTAGGAGATTCCAGCAGTACGTCATTGCCTCAGCCTCTGCGGCAGATGGAGCATTAGGCAGTGGCTGCTCCGCTGGCTTAATAATGGTTGGCTCAGAACTCTGCCCTGTCACAGTCTGGCTTGGCGTTGGGTGATCCGGACTGGGAGGAGGGTAGAGATGTTCAGCCGCTGGCGATGCGTACGGACAACCATATGAAGAGTTAGAATGTCCATCTCCGGCTGAGCTATGACCACGCTGTCATCCTTGAAAGTCGGGCTGGAGACATCAAAATTGGCTTTCTTGGCTTGGATAAGGAGGTTGGCAAGCCTCAGTCTGTGTTTCGCACAAAATAGCTCTTTGCGATGCACAGCAATGCGAACATCATCTGTTTTTGTGCCTTTCAGAACCTCCTGTTCCATTTTGTGCAGCCGCTTGAGTTTACCAAAGAACAGACTGAAGTGATTGACCGTTCTGTACTGGACCCATTCATCGAATACGACGGTGAGAGCATGTACTTTGTCTACTACGTCTTCCATGGCAATGTCAATGGTTGTTTGAGCAGCTGATTTGGGCTTGGAGGGTGCAGACTCTGTCATGATGGCTTTGCCCTTCCCAGCAACAGATGATGGCTTAATCTCTGATTGGGTATAATTGCCCAATTCTTTGATCACAATACCCTTGACAGCTGGGATATTGGATGGGACTCAGGGCACCATTTTGGCTATTTTGGGTGGAACTTTGGATGTTTGAGGTGAACTTGGGAATTTTGAGGTGGAGCTTGAGATTTTGGGAGTGGAGCTTGGGGTACAGGGGTTGCTTGGGTTGGAGGAAGTGTAGATATGGGTTTGGGGTTTAAGGTTGCCAGGGGTTTGGTGAGTTGGGTTTGTGGCTTCTTTGGTAGGGGTTTGGTTGGGGATGAAGTAGTATAGGCAGACTGGGTTTCATCCGAGTCAGTCTGGACCACTACCAGTTTTCGCTTAGCCCTTGTTGTCTTCTTCTCTGCAACCTGTTCTGCACCAACCTCGTTTTTTACAGTAAATAAATCAGTGGGAGTTGGGGGAGCACTCTTGGATCTTAACAGAGCCAGTCCTTTAGGATTGATGACCTTGAACGGACTAAGTGCTGAAGATTTCCCCAGCTCAATATTCATGGACTCCAGCAGCTTGCTCAGGGGAACGACAAAACAGACAACCTGCTTTGCGGACGTGATGGTCTCCAGCAAAACACCAAATAAAATGGAGGACCAGTTCACTTTCTGTTCAAAATGAATAGCCGCCATGGCCCCGAACTTCTCAGACGTCGCCGCGCCAAAACTCCCAGCCTTGCTCATCAGTGGCTTTCCGTCGCAAAGCACTTGGAAGTGGAAAGACATCTCCTTCTTCTTGAATGAAGGCCTAAGTGTAAGTCCGAAGATTGAGACTCTTCGTTGAAATTCTTCCAGAGTAGCTTTGGATAGATTAGCGAAGTCGGACATGCCAGAGGTGGGAAGTCCAAATGTCTCCGTAAACAGCTCCTGAGAGATTCAACAATCTGGCCATTCACTGAAGAAGAGATTGAATTCTTGCAAGATACAGCATTGGAAAACAGTTCTTTGATCGCCGATTCTTATACCACCATGCCGCATTCCAAAAATTTCCGTAGTCCTGAAGATTCCAGATTCTTGAATGTAGACACCATTTCTGTATCTTCCATCATGTATATAGCATCAAACTCAACAGATAGTGAATTGTGAGTAATGGTTGCCATGAGAAAGATTAGGATTCGAATATGGAATTGAGAGGAGTTTAGGAAGATATAAGCAGACGACGTAAAAGATAAAGTAAAATGGCGAGTGAGATGTACAACCTGATAAATAAAGAGATATTAGACACGTGTCTGTATCTCAATGACTGATATTTTAAAATTCAAATTTTAACGGAATGGATTAGAGTATAGTAAGGCGGTTAAAGTTAGATAAGTCCGGGCTGTAAAATATTACTATGTTAAAGATTGATAGTTTTTTGAGTCAGATCATAGGATAACATCAGATCGATGGAGATCGTTCTGATAATCAGGACTGGTCTATATCTTACTTACCATTGTATTATCATCTGTACTAACAGTCAATCTTTAAAAGCGAAGTTAAGCATGCATCAAATATATATTAAGATAGATCTATTAAACCAAGAATTTGACGAAAATAATTAAACTTAGCCTCGGGGAGTGGTTTAGTGAAGATGTCTGCAGCTTGCTGGTCTGTTGAAATGTACTCGATCCGAATCTCCTTTTTGCCAACATGATCTCGAATAAAATGATGTCTGATATCAAATGTTTAGTTCGAGAGTGCAAGACTAGATTATATGTGATAGCAATTGCACTTGTGTTGTCGCAAAAGATTGGTGACTTAGCTTCTTGAATGCCATTGTCTCTGAGCTGATGTTGAACCCAGAGTATTTGAGCGCAACAGCTTCCGGCGGTGAGATATTCTGCCTCAGCTGTGGATGTGGCAATCGACGTTTACTTCTTGCTAAACCATGAGATCAATCTTTCACCTAAGATTTGACAAGTTCCACTGGTGCTCTTGCGATCGATCTTACATCCTGCATAGTCTGCGTCTGAATATCCAGTCAAATTGAAGTTAGAATCTTTGGGATACTAGAGACCAACATTCTGAGAACCTTTTAGGTATTTTAAAATGCGTTTAGCGGCAATGAAGTGGGATTGTTTAGGGTCAAATTGAAATCTAGCACACATACAAACAGAAAACATAATATCAGGCCGGCTCGCTGTAAGATATAACAGCGATCCAATTAGACCTCGATACATTGTTACCTCAACTGATGTTCCCCCTTCGTCTTTATCTAACTTGATTGATGGACTCATCGGAGTTGAAGCAGTTGAACAAGTCTCCATACCAAACCGTTTGAGTAGCTCCTTGGTGTACTTGGTTTGATTGATAAAGATTCCATTATCGAGCTGTTTGACTTGTAGACCCAGGAAGAATGTCAATTCTCCCATCATGCTCATCTCAAATTGACTATGCCTTAACTTAGAAAACTTCTCGCATGGCTTGGGGTTAGTTGACCCAAAAATGATATCATCAACATATATTTGAATTAACAAAGTATGTTCCCCCTTGATGAATTTAAAAAAAAAATATCTACTGAGCCGATCTGGAGATTATGATCTAGAAGAAATTGAGACAGAGTGTCATACCAGGATCTGGGGGCTTGTTTAAGTCCATACACTGCTTTATTTAGTAGGTATACGTGATCGGGAAATGAGTGATTAAGAAATCCACGAGGTTGCTCGATGTAGACTTCCTCCTGAACTTTGCCATTAAGAAATGCACTATTCACGTCCATTTGAAATACTTTGAAATCTTTAAAAGCAGCATATGCAAGAAAGATTCAAATGGCTTCTAGTCTGGCAACTGGTGCAAAGGATTCATCAAAGTCTATTCCTTCTTCTTGTCTGAAGCCTTGTGCAACCAGTCTGGCCTTGTTTCTAACTACCACGCCATTTGCATCTAGCTTGTTTATGAAAACCCATCTGGTTCTAATAACGGGCTGATCACTTGGTCTGGGAGTTAAACTCCACATCTGATTCTGTTCAAATTGGTTGAGCTCTTCTAGCATAGCCTCTATCTAGTTATAGTCAGCTAAAGCTTCGTCAGTATGTTTTGGTTCCAGGTTGGATATGAATGCAGCGTAGGTGAATTCATCTATCATCTGTCCTCTAGTTCTTATGGGTGCAGATGGACTTCCAATCATCAGATCAGGTGGATGCCTCTTAGTCCAGCGGTAGTTTGGTTCGAGAACATCTGGCACTGATGGAGGCAGAATACTGATATCGTCAGTATTAATCTTTACTTCTGGTGGATTGTCTCTTAACCTGTTAATTGCATTCTCATCATCACTGTTAGCTTCGAGATGGATATTTTCCATCTGATTTTGAATTAATTCCTTGTGGTTCTCAATATCAAGAAATTCATCAAAAACTACATGAATTGACTCTTCCACAGTTAAAGTTCGATTATTGAAGACATGAAATGCTTTGCTAACAGATGAATATCCTAAGAATATTCCATCATCTGATTTAGATTCGAAAGCGGTTAGATGATTCTTACCGTTGTTATGAACATAACATTTGTAGCCAAAGATATGGAAATATGAAATAGTCGGTCTGTTATTTGTCCATACTTCATACGGTGTTGAATTTAATTTCTTATTAATCATGGACTTTTGAGAGATTTCAGAGTCAGCAAGCATTGTTCTTGCTGCTTCCTTGATGGTTCTGTTGCGTCGTTCTTCAACTTCATTTTGTTGAGGAGTGCGAGCTACTGAGTATTCATGTCTAATCCCTTGGTCATCTAGAAAGGATTCAAGATTTTGATTTGAGAATTCAGTGCCTTTGTCGCTTCGAATCCTGTCTATCCCAGAGGATTTCTCGTTCTGAATGCGCTTCAACAGCTTGATCAATTTCTGGCTGGTCTGGTCTTTACTGCTAAAAAATATAGTCCATGTAAAACGTGAGTAATCATCAATAACAACAAGAGTATACCGCATTCCCCCTAAACTTGTTATTGGTATTGGACCAAACAAGTCCATGTGCAATAATTCTAAGCAGAGTGAGGAGGATTTGTCATTCTTGTTCTTAAAGGATGATCTGACTTGCTTGCCCATTTGACAAGCTTGACAGATCTTATCCTTAGCAAAGTTGATCTTGGGCAGACCGATAACTAAATCATTTTTACATAGGCTAGAAATAGTCTTGAAATTAAGATGATTCAGCCTTTATGACATAGCCACTGTTTATTATCGTTATGAGCGATGAAACATGTAGGATTATCAGGTAGATCATGATTCCACTTAATCTTATATGTATTTCCATTCCTGATTCCTATCAGCATGGTTTCACCATTAGATGATTTAACAGTGCAAGTGTGTTTGTGAAATTCTACGGTATAACCACTATCACATAATTGACTTATACTAATCAGATTATAGCATAAATTCTCAACTAATAACACATCATTTATGATAATGTTGCCGTGGACAATCTTACCCTTGCCCACGGTCTTACCCTTTGAGTTATCACCAAAGGTGATCTTAGGATCAGTGTAAGAATTAATATCATAAAACAGCTCGATGTTTCCCGTCATGTGTCGAGAGCATCCACAGTCTAAAAACCAGTATGATAGTTTCTTCTTGGGTTCCTGTCAAAACAAGAATTACTGTTGGTACCCAATCCTACTTGGGTCTGGAACGGATTAGTCCTTTGGGGACCCATACTTGTATAACCCTGAATTGTTTGGGTCTGTGTGTGTCCTTAAATGTGTGTGCGTGGTGATGGTTTTCTTGGGTGATGTATGTGATAGTGAGTGTATGCATGTTGTTTTGGTTTTGGTTTCTATTTGGAAGCATATACCTCTTCTGGACAGGCATACAATTATAGTACCAGTTGGGTTTCACCTCTCGAGTTGCCTGACCAGTGGGCTTATGTCCATTTCTGAACTTTTGCCCCGGTCTAGCTTTATCTATTGGCTCAACATAACCTATACCTTTGTGTGATGCCCATTCCTTGATGAGTATTGGCTTAACAGGTTCCTTAACCAATTCACTTGGTTCATATACTGTGCTGGATCTGACAAAGTTCATTGTTTGAACCTTGTTCTTCTCTAGACACATTTGGATTTGATACCAGATGAGTTACTTTCATTGTTAGTGTAGTTTATACCGGTGAGATCACCAGCAAGCCTTATTGACTCAAGCATCTCATCTTTTCTGGCAGTTGGTGTGTTCCATGTGCGAACCAGTTTAATGAGTTTATGGTGTGCACATCTGGCTTCGTCCCTTTCTTTCTCGAGTAGACTTACTTTTTCCCTTAGGCATTCCAACTCCTTTGATTGTTCACAATCAAGTTTGTTGTTTTGCTATTCCGTTGGGATTGAATATTCAGTCTTATAATTATCGAAGGACTCATACAACATTTGATACTCATTAATCATGTCCTGCAATGCATTAGTGAGTTCATTATGTGTAAATTCAGAGAGATTAAAGTCAGTTACCTCACTGTCATCATTGGCCATTAGACAGTGAACTTCTTCATCTTCACTCTCACTGGATGAGCTGGTAGATTCTTCTGATTCTGATTGTGAATCAGCCCATTTGCTCTTGTTTTCTTCAACCATCAGTACTTTCTGGTCTCCGTCCCTTCTGGATGATCTTCCCTTTTCCTTGGACTTCCTATGGTCTTTGGATCCTCTCTTCTGATCATCCTTCTTTGGCTTAGGACAGTCAGCGATAAAATGTCATGGTTTAAGACAGCTGAAGCAGACGCGATCATCCTCATCTGATCTACTTCTGAAGTTCTGCTTCCTTGGATAAGATTGACAGGTCTTCTGATTCTTTTTCATAAATTTTCCAAACTTCTTGACAAACAGTGCCATTGCATCATTGCATATTTGTTCGGGAGTCATCTCTATTGTGGTGGACAGAAACTCTGATGCAGTAAGGGCTTTGGTTGGTTGACTGGTATTGGGTTCATCTTCAATCCGAATGCATAGTTCAAACTCGTATACCTTTAAGTCAGCAAATAGATCATGTAGATCTATCTTGTTTAAATCTTTGGATTCTGTCATGGCAATTGTTTTTATTTCCCATTCTCTTGGGAGACCTCTCATGACCTTTATGGTGACTTCTCTGTTGGATAGATCCTTACCTAGGCTGTTGAGTTCATTGATGATTCCAGTTACTCTTTCATCATACTCACTGAGAGTTTCTCCGGACATCATTTTGATGTTTTCAAACTTCTGTAGAGCGACAGTGAGCTTGTTTTCCTTGGTTTGGTTAGTCCCTTCATGCAGCTGAGCAATCTTTTCCCATATGTCTTTAGCACTGGTACACATCTTAATTTTGTTGAACATATTTTTGTCCAATGTTTTGAACAATATGTCTTTAGCCACATTGTCCAGATTTGCTTTTTTCTTTTCCTCATTTGTCCATGATGCTCTGTCCTTTATGACCATCTGAGGTTCACCACTAGTAATGGCAGCTGCTATGTTGATCTTCATGATCTTCATTGGCCCACCAGTGATGATGAACCACATGTCATCGTCTTGAGCACTCAGATGTGCTTGCATACGAATTCTCCAGTCATCGTATTCATCTTTCTTGAACATGGGAATCTTGCTGAATGAGGCCATCAGTTTTTAGTATTTCTTAAGATTGAGAAGACCTTGCTCTGATACCACTTGTGAGGATCGGAGTAGTGTTTAGAAGGGGGGGTTGAATAAACACTAGACTCAAATTCGATTCTTCTTTGTTACTACAAACTGTAAGTACTGCAGTAGCTTCTCAATTAGTTACAAGTCAACAAACACTGATAATAGTGTGGAAGACGTCTGCTGGACTTGTGAGTAATAATAATTGAATGGTAAATTGTAGAAAATAAATGACACAAGAATTGTTTCTGGAAGTTCGAAGCACAACGCTTCTACGTCTCCCCTTCTTCCTTTGCAGGAAGGATTCACTAGAAGACTTTGAGTACTACAATCCTGTTGTACAACCCCGATTCAGCTGGATTTACCCCACTACCAGACTGAAACTCCTAGTCTCTCAATCTGTTCAGACACAATCCGTCTGACAACTACAATTGACAGAGTGAATTAGTCTAGGGACAAATGATCCTTAAGTGATCAAATAAAACAACAAGCCGTGCTTCTAACTTTGAGCAGATCGATAAGATGAAGTATTTTGATGATAGTGTTCTGCTCAAATGAATGCTCAATAAAATTGTTGATCTTGTATTGTTTCGTCACGTCGTCTGTTGAACATTTAGGTTGCACCATTATATAAGCATTTCTGCCAACGACAATATTTCCTTTTGTGTGCAACTCTTTATTAGTTGGTCAACCTCTGAACAAGCTGCAGTCTTCTATTTTAGACACTTTCCCTTCTGGTCTGTTCTTTTGGCGCTTGTCAGATAAGATCAGCTTTGTCTACTTACCATTTAAGGTAACTTCAGTCTTCAGCATTAAATGCAACATTAAATGCTTCAATAAATAGTCATTGAGTATTCGGACTGATGAACGAAGTTGGCTAACGCAGTCTGAATTGATAAGTTATGATCTGGTCTGCATTGATCTGCGTCGATCTGGTCTGTTCTGATCTGGTTGACATCGATCTGGTCTGTTTTGTCATTGACTTTATCGGTCTGGTCTGTTTTGTCATTGACTTTATTGGTCTGGTCTGTTTTGTCATCTTTAAAATCCGTAACCAACTTATCGATGCAAAATATTTGGACGGAAAGAAGATTATGTTTAATTTGAGGGACAAGGATAACTTGATTTAAAACAAAGACTGAGGAAGAGTTTGAAACTTAGAGGAGCCAAATTTTGAGATGTGCAAACCTTGACCATTACCGACTTGCAATTGATCCATGCCCTCGTAATCCTCATGTTTTATGTTTAATTGACTCATGTCATTGGTGATATGATGGGTGGCCCCTGTATCAGCAGTCCAATCATGTGACCATTGTGAATTTGTCGTTGCAACCAAGGCTTGTTGGGGTGGAGATCGAGAATCATTGTTGAAAGGCCTCGCTACCTTACGTGTGGATTAAATGCATTAAGAGAGCTAAACATGCGTTCATCAGAGTATAAGGGTTCATGTTGATGCCTTGAGCTTAAGGATTACAGTGCCAAAATAAAATTTCCAAAAAGGAATTAATTACATTCCCATCAAAATGAATGTAAGTCTATAGATTTACTCTACCATGTGTAGAAACTATACAAAAGAATTCATGTCTTGCTATACCAGTAGCACTCCTCACACAGCTCACTGCATCAACCCTGGCCTTAGCCCTCCATGCCAAAATGCACCTACAGGAAGAACCCCAAACCATGAGCATATAATAATCCATATTCACCACAATATGATTATAATAAGTAAATGCATAACCATAAATACAAAGCAATTCCTGTATTCCAATGCATTTAAAACGCTTCCTTTGGTTGTCCTTGTACCACAACTCATAATCATAATCATTGGATTATATTACGAATCCACAAATGTCATGACATAAAACCATTTCATCAATACCAATAACCATTCCCTAGTCTTGTTATAACAGTGTATTTTAATGCACCTCGCTTGTCATGACCGCGGCACTAATACCCCTCGCTTCGACATATCAGCGGCATCGAATAACCTCGCTTTAATGTGACATGCGGCATTTACCATCGCTTCAACATAGTAGCGGCAAATATTTTTTCCTCGCTACGAGATGACAGCGGCAAGTATTCTATCATCGCTTCAAATGACAGCGGCAAAGCATTTAAAATCATTACTCGAATATAACAAAGACTCATGGGATATGCACCAAGCATCCAACATATATATATATATATATATATATATATATATATGCAACCCCAATGCATAATCCAACATGTATATGCATCCACAACACACGATCCAATATGTATATAAAATACATATTACCGTTTGGTGCCCGTATGTCTCTCTACGTACCTTTCCAAAATATGGAATATGGTAGGACTTTATCTCATGTGTTGTGTTGCCACCGGGGAAGGCTCTACACATTTGCACAATTCAATATTAGAACCAAGTAATAGCCCATTACCAAAAATCCCATCAAAATAACCAAGAATTTCAATTATGGCAACAGGCGATCGATCGCTTGCCTTCAGCGATCGATCACCCAGACTAAGCTATCAGTCGCTTAAACGTTCTGCCTCGAGGCTATCGGTCGCTTTGTAGAGGTGATCGATCGCTTCGCTCTGTACACGCGATTTCCACTAAACTATCATACTCATGACCAAGGCCAGCAAGTATGTAAGAGATAATGTCATCAGTGGCTAAATGTTGACCATAGATAGCAAGTTCATCCACCATTTTTTGATTGAAAAGAAGTAGTCAGTGGCCGATTGATTTCCTTTCTTTGCAGTCGCAAGTTGAGTGCGAATTTGCATTGTGCGTGCTCTTGATTTACACGCAAATTGTTTCTGAAGGGCAGACCAAACATCTGCCGAAGTGGTGTAAGAGACAACTTGAGCTAGAATACTTTCAGACATGGATGATAACAGGGTGCTCAAATTATATTATCCTATCTAACCCAATGATCAAACGCAGGGTTGGGGAGAAGTGTGGTTGTTGCTGAAGTCGTGGAAGAGATCTGTTTAGAAGGTGGGGCCGAAGTACCATCAAGAAAGCCAGATAAGTTTTGGCCTTTGAAATAGGGAATTAATTGTGATTTCCATAGAAGGTAGTTATCTGCTGTCAGTTTGATTGAAGATATATTGGACATTGGAGTGATAGAAAGAGAGGTGGGAAATATAGTATCGATCCCAGCAGAAGAGGTGGAAGAGGATGACATATTGGAGACATTAGTCTTCTTTGGCGTCTGATACCTTATAATGAAATATCATAGAGAATTTTTGTATATATTTTTGTAAATACAGGGTGAGATTTTATACAAGTCTGAGGTTTAACTAACTCCTACGTACATGGTAGAGAAGCATTCAAATATGTAACACAATCTATCTAATCTATTGGTCTTTAGATGAGATATGATCTTCCAGATTATGTCGATCATCTTCCAAGATTTGTGGAACTGAAGATGATTCGGATAATGCTTCTACATTCACCAACAAGAAACTTGGAATAACAAGTTGTTCTAACAGTCCTAGGTGGCGTGGTTTTCATTGCCTGAACCATAAGAGGACATGGAATGATTTCAGGTTGTATTTAGATGTAAATATTTGATTTGGAGAAAAGTGTTTGAAAACTAATCATTTAAAATTCATAGATTTGAAATGATATATTATATATTATCATTTTCAATTTCTTCCAAAATGCAAAGGAATGTGTCTTGAAAAAGAATGAGAAATTTAAAATACTTAATTCAATTTCTTACACAGACATAAATTATTAGATTTGAGTGGAAATATACTCATTTCATATCATTCACTCCAAACACAACCTCATGTTTATCAGTCATTAAATAAACTGGCCTCATGCTCTATTCCATACCAGCTCTAGTACTCGAGATATTTGTAGCGTAGGCGCTCGGACTTTCACGATCAACTACCCAAACAACCTGGTCAAGAACTCGAAGAAAATTCATCCCACCCTTAGACGATTATGGTATCATTGTGATATCCCGAAAGGATTATGTGTAAACATGCTTTGACGTGCTAATTTTATTATGTGTTAAAGGCATGATTTAATTTGGGGTTTATGGGTTATGCTTTATGTGGTAAAAGCATGTAATTAAGTTGGGGAATTAATGTATGTGGTTGGTGTTATATTTATTTTAATGATATGGTTTAGGAGGCATGTTAGGTGTTTTTGATGATGTATTGATGTGGTAAAATTATAAAATATCAAGGAGGGATATTTTAATACATCGTATGAAATACCGGGACACAATTAAACACCGCAAGGTCACCCAAACACACCAGCCCCCCCCCCCCCCCCCCCCCACCCCCCACTTGCCTGCAACCCACGCCCCTCCCCTGTTTTCCTGGAAAGCTGTCTTGGCCAATCATGCCTTTTACTTATCTGAATTGATCACTTTCTCCTCCTCCAAAGTCTCCTCCTTCTCTCCTAAAACTCAAACCACACTCAGACAACAGGTATGAAGAAGAAGATCACTTTTTATTGCTCTTTTTCTTGAAGGAAAGCCGAGCCAAAAAGTGGTGAGGAATCATATATTTTTCCCAAATTTCAGTTTTTAAGTATGTATGTTCATTATAGCCGATTTGGCATGCTACTTTAAGGTTCGATGAAATCTTGTTATGCTTACTTGCATATGATATTTATGAAGCCCCTAGCATGTTTGGTTAAGCAACTTACATGCTTTACGTGTTAGATTTTCGTTTGTGAAAAGTGTTCCTCGAAAATCTGGGTAAAGGAAGTGCCCTGTTTTAAGTTGAGTAGGGGTTTTATCATGAGTTTATGAAGTATGCTAGCTTAGGTTTCTTTAAACCTTCGATTTACGAGCTTGCATGGTGTTGTTATGAAGCTCCCAGTACTTTTCCCGGAGCATTTTGCGTGTGATATGTGAAGGATTCAATCTTGTGAAATGTAGTGTTCGAAAAATCTGGGTAGATTAAATGCCCTGTTTTATGGAAAAGGTTGAATGGGAGTGAACTTTATGAAGGTGTTATTATGCATGTTAGCTAGGTTTTGATCAAACCGTTGATGTGGTTACGTACATAGAAGTTTTGTGATGTTCCTAGCATAATTCATCGAGCATGTTTTATGTTATATGTTGTAGTTTTAATATCATGAAATGAGGTGCTCGACAATTCTGGAAATCGCGCAAAGGAACAGAGTTGGCGTTCGACCGCCAAGAAGGCGCGATCGATCGCGACGTTCCAGCAGGTTTTGGCGATCGATCGCCAATAAGGGGCGATCGAGCGCTGATTGTTTATTTTTGGTATACGAGGCAGTAACATCTCGCGATCGATCGGGGCTAAGGGGCGATCGATCGTGAGATGACATATTGGGGCAAATGTTGAATTTTGTTTAGTTTTTGGTATTGAATTATTATTGGGTGCCTAATATTGTGTTATGTGGTTATGTAGAACCATCACAGGTACCAGCACAGTCAAGGAGATAAAGTCGGTTGACTCCTCTATCTTTTGAAAGGTACGTAAGCAACGTACGGGCATCCCAACGGTAACATGTATTCGTGTTTATTTATTTAACACAAGGTAAAGTAAAGTATGCATAAGATAGTGCATTATGATATGATACATGTTGGCATGCATTGTTTTTGCATATGAATGATGTGGAATATAAGAGGTGTGTTCCACGAGAGGAATATAAGAGGAGTATTCCACGAGTCAAGGTTATCCCAGTGAGGATTTTAATGCTTACACTATAATTCCGCTGAAAATGTGGAGCGAGAGGTAGAGGACCGTTCGCACATGGAGGCGTGAATTTCCATAAGAAGCGAGGAAGAATACCGCTTACGTGGAGTTCCATAAGAAGCGAGGAAGAATTCCGCTTACGTGGGAAAGTAAGAAGCATTGAAATACACTAACGATAAAAACGACTCAAGATTGAAGTAAGGATTTAGGAAGTAAAGATATGTCATGACATTTATATAAGGAAGCCATAATATCATATAATGTTTTTATCATGAGTTATGGTACAGGGACAACTAATGGGCGTTTTAAATGCATTGGAAATACAGGAAGTATTTTATGACTATGATTATGCATTTATGCTTACATTCATGTTATGTGATAGGGTTGAATATTACGCGTTTTTATGCTATGATATGTATATATTTTCGTGTTGATTCTTGTATAATTTTATGGTTTATGGTATATATTTCTCTATTTCAGGAATCAATGTTGAAATTCATAAAAGGGGAAGAAATCAAGCTAAAATGATGAAAAAATGAATAAAGTTGAAGAAAAAAGGAAGAAACCAGAATCCAAGACACATGTTGCTTCTTTCTCCTCATATTACTATATGTTCGAGCCATGTTTTGGAAATGTGGTCCATATAAAAGTTGTAGAACTTTCTCTTATCTTCGCGTGCACAGCTGATTCATCAAATTCAGAGTTCGTATGAGAAAGTTACGGCCAAAATACGAAACTCACCAGAAGCTGAAAAAGGCGAAGAAATTTACTGTGATTTCCGATCGATCGAGGAAGCTTTCCGATCGATCGAGAAAGGCTGAAAATTGAGCGAAAATCTTACTGGAAGGCTCGATCGATCAGCTCTTCTGTTCGGATCGATCGGGACGAGCAGTTTTCATTAAAATACCTTCCTTGTAGAGTTTGGATGCAATAGGGAAGTCCATAATTCTTTCCCCTATATATTATACACAAAATCACAACCCATATCAGATTTTGAACCCTAGAACACTCACATACAGCCTCCATCTCAGCCCCCCTTTCCTTCACCACCCAACCTCACGCCTTCTTCACCCAAAATCCATAATACACGCCTCCACCTTCTTCTCCCCTCACTTTCCTTCACTTCATGTCCAGCCTCCATCCTTCTACCATCAATCCATCCTTCAACCCTTCACCCTAGGAATTGGAACAAGCCAACACGGCGATAAAAACAGACGATCGAGAAGGAAGCAAGAGAAGGAGCGAAGATCTACAACCGGAGTCGACGCTGGGAGTTTTTCTTTGTCTTTAAATTCTTAGTTTTGTTTTGTTTTGATTTATTATGAGGAACTAAAATTATTTATCGAGACTAGGCGAATCCTTTGTTATGAACCTTCGATTTAATGATTGAATTCTTATAGTTCTTTGCGTATGTTTTATGTTCTTCATGCTTTTAGAGGATTGATCACCTTTGAATGATGTTAGTATCGTAATTGAGATCGAGAGATGATTTTATGATACTGAATTAATAACTCATACCATGGATTTAAGACCTAGATCGAGAGATGACGTCAAATACATGCGTGATAGCCATAGATTCTAGTAATTGAAAGCTAGGAGTTTTCATGGATCTTATGCAACATTGAATTGTTAAATAAGTGAACGAGAGTTACTTACTGCAATTTGGTGTTAGGTTTAATATAGCTCGAGAGAGTGTATTAGATAAATTGTGAGAACTCGTCACCTTAGAAATATTTGAATATTCAATCGAGAATTGTAGGGAATTACATTGGTGAGCCAAAGTCTCGATAATCTTATCTTGTGGATTTTTCTCGTTTACTTTTATTGACTTGGTTGGATTAGAGTAGTTTAATTTAGTTTAGTTTAATTATCAATTTATTATCGTAGGTTAAATATAGTTAAAAGACATCTTATTTGGTACTTACTTGTTAGTCTCTGTGGGTTCGACAATCCGTATCTTCCTATCTATTCTAAAACTTGACACCTTGCACTTGCGGTCTAAAATTGCTAGATTGGAAATAATTGTTTAAAATAAAAGCGATCAAGTTTTTGGCGCCGTTGCCGGGGACTAACTTTAGTAATATCATACTAGGTTCTTTGACTGTAATTTAACCATTTTTGTTTATATATTTCGAAAAAAAAAAATTTATTTATATATATTTATTTTGTTTTTGTTTTTGTTTTGTTTGTCTTGTGAGGTACTTGGAGATGCTACATCAACAAGCCTTCACAAGCTTTGCCCAACAACGTTCCGAGCCGTTCTACGCTGTTTGGGAGAGATTCAATGAATTGGCCAACACATTCCGGTATCACAACTTTTCGAACTATACTCTCATGCAATATTTCTTAAAAGGGTTGGATGTAAAGACACGAGTATGGGTATTAAGCGGAGCACTGGTGACTGGGAGTCCCCTGGTTGATGGAGATGAGGACAGTGTGGTGCACATGTTCAATGATATGGCGGACTTCGATCTTCACTGGCATTGTGATCCTTCACTACAAGGTTGGAGTCACCAATACCCACCGGAGCTTCACTACCCTATTGATACGCCACAACCATTTGAACATCACGAAGAGAAGAGAGATAGTTCTGCAAATGTCACAACTCAGTTAGAGGATACCTTAGTGAGATTCATGGCATCAACTGTGAACAGTTTGGAGTGCCAAACCAACTCTATGCGTCACCTGGAGCAGCAAATGGCGGTCCTCATGGAAACAATTTCAACTAGCTACCAAGAGGAAGAGATGAGGGCTACAAATCAAGAGGCGACGAATCAAGTTTGGTTATATGATGACGATCACTCAACCAACCAAGTTTGGGGGAGTGATCCTACTAGCGTGGAAGAGTCAAGGGAACTTGAGCCTCTACAAGAGATTGAGCTTACTTCAGAGATGTTATTCGAGGAGTTCCCATGTGAAGATGAGTCGAATGTGATGTTGGAGAAGGAAGAGACGTTCGAAGATTCTGATTTGAGCCCATCGATGGAGACATGTTCTATGCCATATGTGGATCCTTATTTTCCATCGATGCCAACTTCACCGCACTACATCCTCCAAAATGCAAAGCCAAATCAAGAATCATTCTCCCATGCCTGCCATTTAAAGACGAATGTTGTTGGAGCGACGAGCTTACACTGCTACAATCTTGCCAATCTTGAGGGCAAACTGAATGAAGACCCATTAGTGGTATCATACGATACTTACTATGGGCGGCAGCCGCTCTTTGATGGTTGCTTCTGATGGTCAAGCCGAAGACTAAAAATCAGCGCTTCTTGGGAGGCAACCCAAGCGTATCCTTTTGCTATTTAGTTTTGTTTATTTTTAGTTTTTACATTTAGTTTGTTTATCTCTCGTGTCGACTATTTTATTTGCATTCTTCTTTTGTTAGGTACTTGGTTGGAGCGATGAACCCCTACAACAGTCGAGCTTTCAAAAGCAAATCTTCCTCAACCCTCATGCAAGCGTATTGATCAGGGGAGTTCACTGTTTCCCTTTTGATTCTTTTAAACATTGAGGGTAATGTTTGATTTAAGTTTGGGGGAGTAGTAGCTTGCATGCTTTACTTGTTTTAACCACATGTTGTGTGCTTAAATGACACTTGAATCATCCGATTGTTATGAGTTACAGAATTTTTTTTATGAGTTCAAACTTGAGAAAAGAATGAATTATAGTAGTGACTATTCAATGAGGATTTTGATCTCACTATGCATATGACTTGCTTTGTGATTGGACTTGTACATGAATATTCTAATCTTAGTTAGCATGTCAAGATTGAGGAATATATTGAGCACAATGAGTCATGATCTTGTGGATTGCATGTTGAATAGTGATAATTGTTGTGAACTTAATGATTTGTCTTGAGCATCTTAGAGTTATCCTAGAACTTATTTGATGATGACACTTTGAGGCGAAATTTTATAGTTACAAACTTGACTTGGAAATGATCTAGGCGATCTTTGGACCGTTTGAGCCTTTCAAGCTTACCATGTAAACATCAATCCCTAATGTCCCATTTGAGCTTTATTGAAAAAAGAATGGTATATGCATTGCATATAATTAGACCCCATTCGACATTCTTGGCAAACTCATTATACTTACCCTTATTTGAGCTTAAATGAAAAAGTTATCCGTACCTTAAGAGAGTATAATGAATATCATTCGATGCATGTGAATTGTTATATCTTGACGAGCTTATTGAAAAAAAAAATGATAAATGAGAAAAGAAAAAGATAGATAAAAAGCCTTGAGAAAAAGATTGACTAAATAAGTCCCAAAGTGGCCAAGGCAATAAAAGAAAAAGAAGAGAAGCTCGATGTGTGCGAAAAATTTGAACTGTAAATGATTATACTCTCTTCTTTGCACTTATCCTATCTTTTCTTTGAAGCTAACACCAAAGGCCTTACATTACAAGCTTAAAAAGTCCTTTTGATCCAAGTCTAGGGAGTAACTATCATTAGTGGAGAAGTTGTTTGAAAATAGGCTTATGGGGTGCTTGATAATAATCTCGACTTTGAGTTGATTAACATGATTTGATCTTGAATATGTGCATGAAACTTGAGACTGACTATATCACACACACACGTTCCGATTTTGAGATATGTTGCTTGAATTAGGAGAAAACATGTCTTGTCAACTTTTGTATATGTGCATGAGATTTCTGAGAATAAAATAAGTCATGAAATAATTGTTTCAAGTATCAAGAATGAACTCTACCTTGTGATTTTAATGCTTAATCGAGGACGATTAAGTGATAAGTTTGGGGGAGTTGATAGGGTTGAATATTACGCGTTTTTATGCTATGATATGTATATGTTTTCGTGTTGATTCTTGGATAATTTTATGGTTTATGGTATATATTTCTCTATTTCAGGAATCAATGTTGAAATTCATAAAAGGGGAAGAAATCAAGCTAAAATGATGAAAAAATGAATAAAGTTGAAGAAAAGAGGAAGAAACCAGAATCCAAGACACATGTTGCTCCTTTCTCCTCATATTACTATATGTTCGAGCCATGTTTTGGAAATGTGGTCCATATAAACGTTGTAGAACTTTCTCTTATCTTCGCGTGGACAGCTGAATCATCAAATTTGGAGTTTGTATGAGAAAGTTACGGCCAAAATACGAAACTCGCCAGAAGCTGAAAAAGGCGAAGAAACTTACTGTGATTTCCGATCGATCGAGGAAGCTTTCCGATCGATCGAGAAAGGCTGAAAATTGAGCGAAAATCTTACTGGAAGGCTCGATCGATCGGCTCTTCTGTTCGGATCGATCGGGACGAGCAGTTTTCATTAAAATACCTTCCTTGTAGAGTTTGGATGCAATAGGGAAGTCCATAATTCTTTCCCCTATATATTATACACAAAATCACAACCCATATCAGATTTTGAACCCTAGAACACTCACATACAGCCTCCATCTCAGCCCCCCTTTCCTTCACCACCCAACCTCACGCCTTCTTCACCCAAAATCCATAATACACGCCTCCACCTTCTTCTCCCCTCACTTTCCTTCACTTCATGTCCAGCCTCCATCCTTCTACCATCAATCCATCCTTCAACCCTTCACCCTAGGAATTGGAACAAGCCAACAAGGCGATAAAAAGAGACGATCGAGAAGGAAGCAAGAGAAGGAGCGAAGATCTACAACCGGAGTCGACGCTGGGAGTTTTTCTTTGTCTTTAAATTCTTAGTTTTGTTTTGTTTTGATTTATTATGAGGAACTAAAATTATTTATCGAGACTAGGCGAATCCTTTGTTATGAACCTTCGATTTAATGATTGAATTCTTATAGTTCTTTGCGTATGTTTTATGTTCTTCATGCTTTTAGAGGATTGATCACCTTTGAATGATGTTAGTATCGTAATTGAGATCGAGAGATGATTTTATGATACTGAATTAATAACTCATACCATGGATTTAAGACCGAGATCGAGAGATGACGTCAAATACATGCGTGATAGCCATAGATTCTAGTAATTGAAAGCTAGGAGTTTTCATGGATCTTATGCAACATTGAATTGTTAAATAAGTGAACGAGAGTTACTTACTGCAATTTGGTGTTAGGTTTAATATAGCTCGAGAGAGTGTATTAGATAAATTTGGAGAACTCGTCACCTTAGAAATATTTGAATATTCAATCGAGAATTGTAGGGAATTACATTGGTGAGCCAAAGTCTCGATAATCTTATCTTGTGGATTTTTCTCGTTTACTTTTATTGACTTGGTTGGATTAGAGTAGTTTAATTTAGTTTAGTTTAATTATCAATTTATTATCGTAGGTTAAATATAGTTAAAAGACATCTTATTTGGTACTTACTTGTTAGTCTCTGTGGGTTCGACAATCCGTATCTTCCTATCTATACTAAAACTTGACACCGTGCACTTGCGGTCTAAAATCGCTAGATTGGAAATAATTGTTTAAAATAAAAGCGATCATTATGTTTGATATGAATTACTATATGCTCATGTGATGGGGGTTGTCCTTGTAGGTGCTTTTGCTAAGGAGAACCAGGGTCAGGTTGATAAGCCGAGCTGTAAGGAGTGCTACAGGATAGCAAGATAAAGACTTATTTTGTATAGTTTCTACTAGGAGTACAGTAGAAGTAGCCTTACCCAAATTTGTTAAAGAATGTAACAAATTTCTTTTGGCATGTCATATATATACATGTAAACTTTAAGCTCAATTGTCAACACGACTTACAACTCTGATTAGGTATGATTAGTTCCCTTAATTGCACCTTATTATATGTTTGAGATAACGGGGTCTCACATTTAGTGGTATCAGAGCAGTGGTTAGATAACCAGGGAAGAGTGAAGGGTAGCCTTTAGAGACAAGTTGGCTAGGTATTCATTGTTGGGCATGTTATGCATGTGATGCATATTTTTTGTATAAGTGTTATACTAACATGATTTGAAATATGATACTCTTGTTATCTAACGGCTTATATTATGAACTGCTTTTGGTATTGTTGTTAACTCTTGTGTTGCAGCATGGCGGCTATTAACCCGGAGAACCTCAATGAAGAGGTAGGGGATATGGGCAGTATGAATGCTAGTATTGCTCAACTGAATCCTTTACCGCCACCTGCTGTGGGCGTGGTGCCCAGTGCACAGATGTTATTACCATGGGAGCTCAGTTTGACACAGTTTCTGAACTTCCATCCACCTATATTTGAGGGGATTGAGTCTGGTGAAGCAGCCGAAGAGTGGCTGGAGCGGATAGAGCAGATACTTGTGACTGCGCCCTGTGCACGTACCGTATGGCTGAGGTTGGCTGAGTTTCAGATGGCGAAGAAGCCTTCTATGTGGTGGAAGACCACTGTGATGGAGCTGAGAGCTCAAGGTGTTGCAGTTGACTGGACTGTATTCAGAACCCGGTTCCTTAACCGGTATTTTTCTGCAGCTGCCAGGCAGTTAAAGGAAGATGAGTTTACCAGTTTGAAGCAGGACATCATGTCAGTATCAGATTATGCCATGCAGTATTCCTCACTGTTGAGGTATGTCCCTCATATTGCTGTGAGCAGTCATGCCAAGATGAGGCATTTCTTGAAGGGACTGAGGCCGGAGCTATTCGATAGGGTTGTCTCCAACAACCCCAGCTCATTTGATGACGCTCTGATTAGGGCAGAGCTGGCAGAGATTGCGGTGGGCGTGTACAAGGAAGTTGTACCCCCTTTCCCACCACCGCAGAGACCTGTTGGTGACCGTCTGAGGCCACGAGGGGACCAGTTTAAGCCTCGTGGGGCCTCATCATCTTCTAGATTCAGTGGAAAGAAATCTCAGGGTCAGAAGCAAAGTAACCGAGGGCCATCCTAGGGAAGTAAGACAGGAGGAAACCGATGTAACAACTGTGGAGGATGGCACTTGTCACGTGACTGTCAGGGTTGCTATATTTGTGGCAAGATGGGCCACTTGGCTCGAGGTTGCCCCAATCGGGGAGGTCAGGCAGACACTGGGCCGAATAGGCCAAGATTTAACGCAGGAAGAACACCACAGAGGCAGCATTTCGCACCACGACCGCAGGGAGGTCAGGCGGCGGGACAGCCGCAGGGTCAGGTGTATGCATTGACGCGAGAGCAGGATGAGGCAGCCCCGGAGGAGGTCATTGCTGGTACGTGTCATTTATTTACGTACCCTGCATTTATATTGATAGATACATGTGCTTCCCATTCTTTTGTGTCTTCTGCTTTTGTGGAGAGACACCACTTGTGTTCGTCTCCGTTGCCCACGCCTCTCATGGTCTCGACACCCATGGGAAAGCATGTGATTGCGGATCGACTGTTATCTGATTGCCTCATTTATTTTGAGGGCAATGATCTGATGGCCGATCTGATTCAGTTAGAGATGGCAGATTTTGACTGCATTATCGGCATTGATGTGTTGAGCAGATACCGAGCCGTGGTAGATTGTCGACAGAGGATGGTACGTTTTCTTTCTGATCAGGGGTTCCAGTGGACCTTTTATGGGGACGGCTCTCGTCCCAAGATTCCAGTGATCTCAGCAGTTAAGATGTCGCGGTTATTGGAACGCGGCCACACGGGCTACATTATTTATGCCGTGGACATCCTGAGGAAAAGGAATAGTTAAGGATCGAGGATATACCGGTCGTGACGGAATTCATTGATGTATTCCCGGATGAGATTCCAGGGTTTCCGCCGATCAGAGATGTGGAGTTTGCCATTGAGCTACTGCGGGGGACATCAGCCATTTTTCGTGCCCCATACAGGATGGCACCGGCAGAACTGAGAGAGCTGAAAGTACAGTTACAGGAGCTCCTCGACAAGGGATACATTCGTCCTAGTGTATCGCCTTGGGGTGCGCCAGTTTTGTTCATAAAGAAGAAGGATGGTTCAATGCGTCTGTGCATTGACTATAGGCAACTTACTAAGGCCACAGTAAAGAACAGGTATCCGCTTCCAAGGATTGATGATCTGTTTGATCAGCTTCAGGGCACAGAGATCTACTCAAAGATTGACTTGAGGTCAGGCTATCACTAGATAAGGGTTAGAACTGATGATGTTCAAAAGACAACCTTTCGAACTCGGTATGGGCACTACGAGTTCTTGTGATGCCTTTCGGTGTGACAAATGCCCCTGCAATTTTTATGAGCTTGATGAACAGAGTATTTCAAGAGTACCTCGATCAGTTCGTGATCGTGTTCATTGATGACATCCTTGTCTACTCAAGGAGTGAGGAGGAACATGCCGATCATTTGAGGACGGTGCTTCAAATCCTCAGAGATCAGCAGTTGTACGCCAAACTCAGCAAGTGTGAGTTTTGGCTGAGCAGTGTATCATTCTTGGGTCACATTATCTCTCGAGAGGGGATATCAGTAGATCCCAGGAAGATTGAGGAAGTTATGGATTGGTCCGCCCCTACTTCAGTCAGTGAGATTCGAAGTTTTCTTGCTTTGGCTGGCTATTACCGACGTTTCGTCGAGGGTTTCTCAAGGATCGCCAAGCCATTTACACAGCTGACTCAGAAGGGAGTCCCATTCTGTTGGTCAGAGACTTGTGAGCAAAGTTTCCGGGAATTAAAGCACAGACTGACTACTGCACCAGTTTTGGTGATTCCCAGGGAGAACAAAGGATTTTTTCTTTATACTGACGCATCGCTACAGGGCCTAGGATGCGTACTGATGCAGGACAGACATGTAGTGGCTTATGATTCTAGGCAGTTGAAGCCACACGAGACGAGGTATCCAGTCCATGATTTAGAGTTAGCAGCTATAGTGTTTTCCTTGAAGATATGACGACACTACTTATATGTTACCTCATTTACCATCTTCACTGATCACAAGAGCCTGAAGTTCTTGTTTACACAGGCTGAGCTGAATATGAGGTAGAGGAGATGGATGGACCTGCTGAAGGACTATGACTGTGAAATCGAATACCATCCGGGAAAAGCAAACTTGACAGCCGACGCTTTGAGTCGGAAAGTGAGGAGCACGGCAGATGATGTCATGTATGTATCAGCTATGATGGGCTCCTACTGTCAGTTGGGGTTTGATTATGATGTATCTTCCTCTCCGGTACAGGTGTTGACCTTGCTAGCTGAGCCGATCATTTATGAACACATCCGGAAGGCTCAGGGGACCGACGCAGAGGTTCAGAGATGGATGTCAGTGGTTCATTCAGGTCAGCCATCTGAAGACGGTTCTCTGAGGCTTGGCGACAGATGGGTGGTTCCAGATACACCGGAGTTGCGACAGGATATATTACAGTGAGCTCATTGCAGCAGGATGAGTATCCACCCTGGCGGGAAGAAGATGTATAAGGATTTATGCAGCCAGTTCTGGTGGAGGCGAATGAAACAGGATGTTACCTCATTCGTCAAGCGCTGCTTGATTTGTCAGCAGGTGAAGGCTGAGAGGCAGAGGCCCGGTGGTGAGCTAAGGAGTTTGGAGATACCCGAGTGGAAGTGGCAGCACGTGTCTATGGATTTCGTGACCCACTTACCGAGGACTGTTTCGGGTTCTGATGCCATATGGGTAGTCGTCGACAGATTGACTAAGAGTGCTCATTTCATTCCCTACTGTATGACCTTCACATACCTAAGGATGGCTCAGCTATATATCAGAAATGTGGTGAGACTGCACGGGATCCCTGTTTTGATTGTGTCTGATCGAGATCCGCGGTTCACATCTCACTTCTGGGAGGGTCTTCAGTCAGCCCTGGGCACAGAGTTAAGGTTGAGCACAACATATCATCCCCAGACGGACGGACAGACCGAGAGTACGATACAGACGCTCGAAGATATGTTGAGGGCTTGTGTGCTGGAGTTCGACGCTTCTTGGCAGGACTCAGTAGCCTTGGTGGAATTTTCTTATAATAACAGCTACCAGGCTAGCATACAGATGGCTCCATTTGAAGCCCTATATGGCAGGCGTTGTAGGTCACCTTTGTGTTGGGATGATGTGGACCGTAAATCGGTCGGAGGACCAGAGTTGGTCCAGGATATGGAAGAAAAGGTAAAGGTCATCAAGAGAAAGATGAAGGCAGCTTAGGACAGACAGGCAGCGTATGCCAATCAGCGGTGAAGGCCGTTGGAGTTTCAGTTGGGCGACAGAGTCTTTCTGAAGATCTCACCTTTCAGAGGTGTGGTACGGTTTGGGATGCGGGGAAAGTTATCCCCAAGATATGTAGGGCCGTATGAGATATTGCAGCGTGTGGGTACTCTGGCGTACCATTTGGCTTTACCGCCCTCTCTGTCTGTTATACACGATGTATTCCATGTGTCTATGCTGAGGAAGTACGAGCCAGATCCTTCGCATGTGTTGCAGCCTTCAGAGGTGCAGTTGGAGTCCGATGTTTCCTATGTGGTGCGGCCTATCAGGATTTTGGATAGGGCAGACCGTAGGCTTCGGAACAAAGTTATTCCTATGATCAAGGTTCAGTGGGATCGTAGGGGTGTCGAGGAGGCCACGTGGGAGACAGAGCGACACATGGTGCAGCACTATCCAGAACTGTTCTCTGGTATGTGTTTTATGTTTTATATTATTTTGGTAAGTAAGTGTGATTTCGGGGACGAAATCTTATAAGTAGGGGAGTATTGTGATATCCCCGAAAGGATTATGTGTAAACATGCTTTGATGTGCTAATTTTATTATGTGTTAAAGGCATGATTTAATTTGGGGTTTATGGGTTATGCTTTATGTGGTAAAAGCATGTAATTAAGTTGGGAAATTAATGTATGTGGTTGGTGTTATATTTATTTTAATGATATGGTTTAGGAGGCATGTTAGGTGTTTTTGATGATGTATTGATGTGGTAAAATTATAAAATATCAAGGAGGGATATTTTAATACATCGTATGAAATACGGGACATAATTAAACACCGCAAGGCCACCCAAACATACCACCACCCCCTCACTTGCCTGCAACCCACGCCCCTCCCCTGTTTTCCTGGAAAGCTGTCTTGGCCAATCATGCCTTTTACTTATCTGATTTGATCACTTTCTCCTCCTCCAAAGTCTCCTCCTTCTCTCCTAAACTCGAACCACACTCAGACAACAGGTAGGAAGAAGAATATCAATTTTTATTGCTCTTTTTCTTGAAGGAAAGCCGAGCCAAAAAGTGGTGAGGAATCATATATTTTTCCCAGATTTCAGTTTTTAAGTATGTATGTTCATTATAGCAGATTTGGCATGCTACTTTAAGGTTCGATGAAATCTTGTTATGCTTACGTGCACATGATATTTATGAAGCCCCTAGCATGTTTGGTTAAGCAACTTACATGCTTTATGTGTTAGATTTTCGTTTGTGAAAAAGTGTTCCTCGAAAATCTGGGTAAAGGAAGTGCCCTGTTTTAAGTTGAGTAGGGGTTTTATCATGAGGTTATGAAGCATGCTAGCTTAGGTCTTTAAACCTTCGATTTACGGGTTTGCATGGTGTTGTTATGAAGCTCCCAGTACTTTTCCCGGAGCATTTTGCGTGTGATATGTGAAGGATTCAATCTTGTGAAATGTAGTGTTCGAAAAATCTGGGTAGAGTAAATGCCCTGTTTTTATGGAAAAGGTTGAATGGGAGTGAACTTTATGAAGGTGTTATTATGCATGTTAGCTAGGTTTTGATCAAACCGTTGATGTGGTTACGTACATAGAAGTTTTGTGATGTTCCTAGCATAATTCCTCGAGCATGTTTTATGTTATATGTTGTAGTTTTAATAGCATGAAATGAGGTGCTCGACAATTCTAGAAATCGCGCAAAGGAACAGAGTTGGCGATCGATTGCCAAGAAGGCGCGATCGATCGCGACGTTCCAGCAGGTTTTGGCGATCGATCGCCAATAAGGGGCGATCGATCGCTGATTGTATATGTTTGGTATACGAGGCAGTAACATCTCACGATCGATCGGGGCTAAGGGGCGATCGATCGCGAGATGACATATTGGGGCAAATGTTGAATTTTGTTTAGTTTTTGGTATTGAATTATTATTGGGTGCCTAATATTGTGTTATGTGGTTAGGTAGAACCATCACAGGTACCAGCACAGTCGAGGAGATAAAGTCGGTTGACTCCTCTATCTTTTGAAAGGTACGTAAGCAACGTACGGGCATCCCAACGGTAATATGTATTCGTGTTTATTTATTTAACACAAGGTAAAGTAAAGTATGCATAAGATAGTGCATTATGATATGATACATGTTGACATGCATTGTTTTTGCATATGAATGATGTGGAATATAAGAGGCGTGTTCCACGAGAGGAATATAAGAGGAGTATTCCACGAGTCAAGGTTATCCCAGTGAGGATTTTAATGCTTACACTATAATTCCGCTGAAAATGTGGAGCGAGAGGTAGAGGACCGTTCGCACATGGAGGCGTGAATTTCCATAAGAAGCGATGAAGAATACCGCTTACGTGGAGTTCCATAAGAAGCGATGAAGAATTCCGCTTACGTGGACATACACTAACTATAAAACGACTCAAGATTGAAGTAAGGATTTAAGAAGTAAAGATATGTCATGACATTTATATAAGGAAGCCATAATATCATATAATGTTTTTATCATGAGTTATGGTACAGGGACAACTAATGGGCGTTTTAAATGAATTGGAAATACAGGAAGTATTTTATGACTATGATTATGCATTTATGCTTACATTCATGTTATGTTTGATATGAATTACGATATGCTAATGTGATGGGGGTTGTCCTTGTAGGTGCTTTTGCTAAGGAGAACCAGGGTCAGGTTGATAAGCCGAGCTGTAAAGAGTGCTACAGGATAGCAAGATAAAGACTTATTTTGTATAGTTTCTACTAGGAGTACAGTAGAAGTAGCCTTACCCAAATTTGTTAAAGAATGTAACAAATTTCTTCTGGCATGTCATATATATACATGTAAACTTTAAGCTCAATTGTCAACACGACTTACAACTCTGATTAGGTATGATTAGTTCCCTTAATTGCACCTTATTGTATGTTTGAGATAACGGGGTCTCACAATCATCTCATCTGAAGGGACATAGCCAACTCAAGCATTGCGTCACCTAATGACTCGCAAACTACACGACTAAATTGGACTCTCACCGTTGGTACACTGTATGAAAGTGGGATGAATCATATTACTTAACTACACATCACTCGCTCATCTCATCTTAACGTATAATAATCAATAAAAAACATACGTTTTGGAATTAAATAATCAATTCAGGTGAAAGCATATAAATCTAGAGGCAGTATGAGACAAAGTGATGCATCGATTTTAAGTTATTCCATTGTGAGCTTTTTTAAGAAAATAAATTTTATATCTGAAATTTAATTAATCGAGTATCTAAATCTCCGCCACCGACTTTAATATACATAATATATTATTTGTCTCGTGAATCAATAATATATATCATGCTTAAGAAATATTTAATGGAGAATTATGAAAGCCCCGTTAGTTACCTTTTTTGGATTTTCGTTCCGTAAGTAGTGAAAATTTGATTATACTTATTTTTTTTTATTTACTTCTCATCCTTTTTTTTGTGGAGTACCGACATGATGTCGGAACCATAAATAATATCCAGCCCATGTCCGTAATTTATGGTTGTCACATCCAATATTTAGTGTTACGCTATCGCTAGCATTCTGACGGAAAAAATGAAAATAAAAATAACTCAACTTATTATACTAGGAAGAAACTTTGACTATTTAGAGGAATAAAAATCAAAACAACTCAAGTTTTAAGAATGTTGTTTTGAAATTTTTCCAAATTTAAATATTATACCAATGATTAAAAAATGATCACTTGTATAAAATAAATAAAAAAGCGAGTAGTTGTTAAACAAATTATAAAAATATATTCCAAGAGGCCCCATTGTAGTGACTCTAAACCCATCTTTCTTAATAATATATTAACTTTTTATAAATTTCAATAAAATTCTAACCAACCCATCTTTCTTAATAATATATTAACTTTTTATAAATTTCAATAAAATTCTAACCAACTTGCAAGCAAGGTGAGGATAGTTGCATGCTAATTAATATATTAAGTTCATCCATTAAACTCAAAATACTCATTTATAACACAATATCAGCCCGAAAAGATCGTCGAAAACACCGATATTAAAACTAATACCCTCTTAAAAAAAGAACTAATACCAAATTTTGAGTAATTAGAGAACCAAAATTCTATTAGTACAACTTATAGGACGAATTTTGGAATTTTCATGATATCACAAATGCAATGAAATAGAATTACAAATCATATAATTGTGAATACAAAACCAAACGTTTAGAACACGAAGTGCAAACGTACTTCCTCTTGATCCTGAAACAAACAGAAAGATAGCAAAATTTCCCTGTGCCTTCCACCTCCACTGCTTGCACTTTTCCTCCACAATTTGGACATTTTCCAGGGGCCTGCTGCCTCCCTATTTCCCTTTCCTCTTCTTCGCATACGTAAACTAACCGCATCGAATCGATCTTCTTGTTCGTGTTATGTATACACTAATTTTCTGTTCAAGAAAGATGGTTTTCAGGATGGATGATATTTTGTAAGGATATATATAGATAGATTTATATATGTAGATGTGGAACTTAATGTATTGGTTCTTGGGAAAATCTTATGAAAAAATTAAGTGTAAATTACAAGAATAATCTCAATAAATAGTGTCATTTACAATAGTTGTACCAAATATTTAGGACTAAATAAATATAGATCCAAATGAACTTTTTTTTTTTACAAAATTGGTCACAAGACCACATTTACATTAAAAAAACAAACAGAATGAACATGTACAGTGAGGACATTTGCCGGCATGAAGAGCTAAGTTCTTGAACCTCCATTTTTAAAACCAAAAACCAATCTTGTAACCGATTTTGTTTAGAAGAACAATCTCTGTAAAACTATATTTATTAAAACAATTCTTGTAGATTACTTTTGTTAAAAAGATGATTTTTATAGAAGCATATTTGTTTAGAGTAGTTTCGTTTTAGACCTTTATATGATGGATTGAGTTCCCTTGTACTCTCGTCACTAATAACAAAAATTGTCCGATCAAAAAAAATAAAAATTTATTTAGTTATAAAAGTTTGAGACTACTATTCTAAAATGCTCTATTTAATTAAACCATTTTGTATTCTACTCAAAAAATAAATGTCAATGAAAAATACGGGTTTTTCTTTGTAATGTGTCATGTGAAAAAATAAAATTAAAATAGTATTAAAAATGTATTTCATTGTGTTTGTTGCATATGATTTTTAATAAATGTGAACGTAAAATTCATTTATTTGTCAAATTTAAAATCTGTAATACGATAAGTAAAAGTCGAAATGTATCAGTTTAGCACATGCTATATATGATTTTTAGCACATGCTATATATGATTAATCAAACTATTCCTTGAAAAATTATTTTCCAAGAGCATGCTCTCTCAACTTCAATTTACCTTTGGGATGCATTATAATTTATCAACTTGAATTAAATAAATTTAAAATATTCTAAATCCATTATGCATGCATACTGAACAATAAGAAAAACATTGACAATTTAATTTATGATTTAATCAGATACATATCTTTTTAGGCATTTGAAATTCTCAAAATTATAATTCCACATCCATTAATTTTTAATTTGAAACATTTTATTTCAAGTATCTTTTCTCAAATCCAAATTCGTGGATTCAAACATATTCATAACGTTAGATTAAATCTGATTATTTTTCCTACAATAATTTATGTGTCACAATTAAACATGTTGTTAGGATCGGTTGCGCGGTTTAGAAAGGTGAATGAAATATTCAGCTAATAGTGCTATTGCAGAATTTTGCACCGACTGGGTTAGCAACCACGAGCTGATTCTTGACCAGAAAAGATCAACTGAGTAAAGCACGGAACTAACCCAACCTGATGCGGTGAATATTTAGTGATGTATGTGAACTTATGGCCGGTTTAGTAGGCAGTACAGATGTGCGAAACAATAATGAATACTGAAAACAAGTAACACCGGATATGTTTGTGGAATTTCAATTGTTTAATCGTTTTACGTCTCCCTTGTTCCATTGCAGGAATGATTCAATATAAGATTTGATTTATATAATTTTCTGTGTATAAATCCAGCTCTGTTGAGGTCTCTTTACAACTAAGACTCCTAGTCATACGTAATCAATTGAGATGACAAGCCTCTAACTATTACATCTAGTTTGGACGACAAGTCTCAAACAGTGTAACTAACTTCCAAATCAATTGTGATCCTAAATCACCAACTATGACAAAATCTCTTTAAATTAAGGTCGATTTAGCAATAAATGCTGCAATTTATCTTATGTGGTTGTGTTGATCGGTTGTGAAAGCTTAAGATTGAACTGATTGATTTTGTGATGTACCAAAATTTGGTTGTTTCGACAAATTTTATGTTTCACCAACCAAGATATACAAATCAAATCGGCTGATATCAACGTACAACTTCCTGTTAATTATCAATAATTATTGAATCCAACCACACATTTTTATAACACCACAAACCCTTTTAACAATTCATTCCAAATCAATCCTTGTGATAAAAAGAAGCTATGATGCATGGACACGGATATAGGGACACCGGTACGACACGACAGGGATATAAGGACACATATTTTCAAAAATTACAGGATACGACACGTCTAGGATTCAACAAAAATTTTCTATTTTTATATATATTCTATATATAGATTGTGTTATAATATACTATAATTCATGAAAATTTTTAATATGTTTGAATAATAAAATCGAAAATGATGTAAAGTTATAGACACTTCATCCACTGATTAAAGAAGACAACTAATACTACTCAAACATAAAAATTAATTAACTTTTTTAACATTTTTTTATACTACACAAAATACCAATCAATGTACAACAAATATCACTCAAACTACAAAAAACAACATAAAAAATTATATTTTTTTAACATTTTTCTATAATAAAAAGTTAATTTTTTAAAAAAAAATTCTTTAAAATTTTTTTTAATAAAAAAAAGGGTAAATTACAAAAACCATCCTATAGTTTAGTTTGAATTTCACTTAGCAACCATTGTTTGAAATATTACAGTTTACATCCCCAACTTTCATAAAGTGTAACACTTTGAATCCTCTTGACTAAGTTTGATCTTGTTATCGAAGATTTATCTCCACATTCTATTATCGATATATATCATCAAACTTAAAGTCCCTTAAACCAGTTACTTTTAAAGAAATCAAAATAAATATTTGGAATGTCAAAATTCTCTTCTTTCCGAAATTAAACAACTAGATAATTTAGATACCCAAAATATTTTTAATTTTTTTTAAAATTTGCAATAGCTAGCTTAAGGGGCTTTATGTTTGAGGATATGAGATGATGATTGAATGCGGTGGTGAATCTTCAATAAAAATACCAAACAGAGTCAAGATGATGCAAAATGTTACAATTTATGAAAGTTGAGGATGTAAACTGTAATTTTTCAAATAATGGTTGCAAAGTGAAACCAAACTATGGTATGAGTTTTGTAATTCTCCCATAAAAAAATTAATTTTTCCCGTGTCCACAGTGTATCCGACACATGTCGTATTCTTTTAAGAAAATAAAGGTCGGACCACCCTCGCCATGTCCGTGTCCGTGTCCACGAAGTGTCCGACACTGCATGATGTTATTTTTTGAAGTGTGGGTGCAACATAGAAAAGAAGCAATAAAACAAGTCCAACAATTTAAATCAACTATCTTCCTACAACATACACAAACACGATCACATCAATACATCTTACTCTGGAGAGCTATCATGCCTAAAATCGAACATCAACACTTATAATTTGTCCCTTAAAAATCAATCTCGATTCGAAAAAAATCTCGAATGGTCGTTCCCGTCTATCGATATCGAACAAGAAAATGCACCATATCTCACGGAAGGTAACCCTGCTTAGTTCATTTAGATTTACCATCCAAGATAGCATGTGCGTCCCCCACACACCACAAAAAAGATGCAAACAAACTAACTGTTTAAATGTAAGTTTTTGCAATCACTTTAGATGGTTATAATCCACAAATATGTAAAACTTCCAAACAACTTTACAGTTTTGGTACTCTCAAAAGCTGAATTTCAAGCAAATTTTACTTTCATAATGTGATATTTTCCCGTATTTGATCAGGGTTTCTTTCAGTCACACATGCTTTCATTTATTACTTGTCTGTGCAATGATTTCTAGCTCTCTCTATTATTGTTGTATGGAGCTAGGGATAAATTTTAAATTTCAAAAAGGTCAGTCGACTTATGTATTTTTAGACATTTTTTGTTCCCCATATCAGTCTATAATTAAAACTAATGAAAAAAGGCACGTGTTGTGGACCAATGGTCATTAGTTTTTAAAAATGTTTTGCATCATCGCTCATTAATATTATTGACCAATGCATCTAAAATTTATAAATCGAGGGATCTGAATTGCACATTGTAAACCAGGACCAAATGGTTTTGGCCCCAATAATAGAGATGGAAAAATGTAATCAACCTCGATGCGGTTTGTTTTTCCCCTTCAAATTTTGGCCACCCTTTTTCCCTCTTCTTTTTTTATGACGAGGGAACTCATGGTTGTTGTAATTGGGGTGCTTACCCGGGTTGACGTATTAGACTGCAAACCACGCCAACCAAGTAACCGTATTAGGCAGGCCCGATGCAATAGGCTCAGACCGAGAAAGTGTTGGCATGGGTATCATGTCCTATATATATATATATATATATATATATATATATAAACGTTAATTTGAGATTGATGTCTGAATTCAGTTAGGTTTCAATTTCTTTACGTGTCATGTGATTGAATCCAACTCCGCAACTTCTTGTTTCGATTTTGGCATTCTGTTGATGTTTTTGTTGAGGAATGTAATGAGCCATTGCCAATGGGCAACAATGCATTTAAAGTAATTCCGTTGGTTATCAGCTATTTTGTTAAAATGACATATTAACCACTCGCATTATTTTGCGACAAGTGTTAATATAATTATTAAATGCAGTATGTTTTTATTTTATATATTATAACTAGACAAAAATATTCTTTGTTATATTTCACAATTAATTGATAAGTGTGTATTTGCACTTATATTTTCTATACTTTTAATTTGAATATATGCTGGTTTTCGATCATAATCATGTGTTTTGGTGGTTTTAGAAATTTAGGCAAATAAGAATTTTGTAGGATGAAAAAATGTTGAAAGATGGTAAAAAGGTGGAAAAGAGTTCGGCAACATACAAAACATGGACCCTTTAGGCGACTGCGTCTTAAAAGGCATACTAGCCTATTTTTGAGGACATGGCAAGGGCTTTGAGAGAATACAACTGAGAGACGATGACAGCGGCTACCAAAAAAGCAAGAGATTTTGGTACGGAGACGAAGGCGGCAACATCTAAGGATGGAGAAGCTCAATTCTATTCGCGTTTTAATCTCTTTTACTTTGATAATTGATTATGATTAAGAACATGCTCTTGTGTTTTCTATTTTGATCATGAACTAAGTTTTGTTCATGTGGAGATTATGTTTTGATTGATTGATTAATATATTTTGACTATTCATTCGGTTTAATTGTGTTTTCCTATCCTGACTGCTTTTAATTTACTTGTAATAGATTGGATGATTTAGATTTATAATCTTTCACTTTGGAGAGGGAATTGTGAATAGTATAATGTGAAAATATACCGTGGAAATTTACAGAGTTCAGAAAGCAATATTTACATTGAAGTCACTAAAAGAATCATTACGTGAATAATATTATTTGATTTTTGATAATGATATCAAGCAAAATCATTGTTTCTAGTTGTATTAACAAGGAAAAAAGGGAAGATTTTGAAGCCTTTTTGCAACCTACATAATCTGTAAGTGGGCTTTTGTTATATTCCCTTTCTTTTTGACAACGTCTGTATGCTTACAAAGTTCAGTCGAATATGTGAACTATTTTAAAAACTATGATGTTATGAAAATTCTGAGTATCGGGAGATAAGTGCTATGCGTAGCAACGTGCTACGTGCGTGTGAACCACCTCTTGAACCAATAGGGCAAAGTGCTATACGTACGGGAGCCACCTCTTGAATCCGTATGAGCCATCTCTATAATCCTTATGTTTTGCAGATCAATATAATCTAATTAGTATATGATATGTGTTATGATATGATGTGTTTTGTATGGCTCAAAGGAGCAAAATCTATCATGTGCATTAAATTATATAAGTTTATGTTTTGATATATGTTTCGAAATTCGTATAAGTAAATGTGTTGGCATATTCGATTGGTCTCTGATTGCTGAGTATTTTTCCAAATACTCACCCCTTATATCCCCTCCCCAGACAAAAGTGAGACAGATACCGAAGAAGAACAACAACAACTTTTGGGTTGGTGATCTACGGCAAAGATTTCAAGATTTTACATAATTATGCTTCCGCTAAACTCTATTAAGATTTAAGTTATGGCTTTATTTTCAGTTGTATAACATTTATGTTTATGGAATAAAAGACTGGTATATTTTCATTTCTGTACTACGAGGCTTGTTGTCTTCGAATTGTATATTTGAATTCAACGCGGTGTTATCGACCCCGGTCTTGGAGCGTGACATTTAAGTGGTATCAGAGCTAAACCAGGTTCCATAATCCTGTCGGGAAAAGATTTATGGTTGATACAAATTAATCGGAATATGAATTCTGGATCCAATGGACCAACTGATTAAAATCTAAAAATCAGTTGGGAATCGAAAATAACAATCTGAAAAAAATCTGTGCTATATCGTCGCCGCCACCGCTGCTCGTAGCCGGAAAGTCGACCCGTCACTATGACTTCCTTAACGAGACAAAGCTACGACACCATGAATTGAACTGAAAGGACGATGATCGGCCTGTCACCATGACTGCCTTAACGAGACGAAGCTACGACACCATGAGTTGAACTGAATGGACGATGATTTCATGGCCAAATCGCAGATCAAACTCGCGCACTCCGAACACGTCAAGTTTCCGATTCCTCCGTCGCCGAACACCAATCGATGAATCCTTCACACCAATATGATCGTCATAAGCAGAATATACATAGCCCTCTAAAATTTCCAAGTTCCAACTACCAGCAGATGACTAATTGATCGGTCGAAACCGAGCCTTGAAGAACCCTAAAATTGTGAATTTTTCAAATTTGATTCCTCAATAATACGAACACCATTTCAAAATTCAATCTGTTTTTTATCTATGTGATATTTCGGTCCAAAGCCCTATTATTTTATCTACTCACAAGCAAGGTAAGAAGATTTATTTCGGATTAAATTCAATTCTCTAGAACCCTAACTATTCCAAAATTTCGATCCATCATTAATCCGAACATAAACTTCAAATTCAATCTGGGTTACTGATCCTTGTACCATGATCGACCAAACCCCTCTATCAAAGTTGAATCACAACCAGCGTATGAGTATGGATTTTTCGAATCAAAGTGAGACTTTCAAGAACCCTAGAGCTTCGATTTCTTCACATATTCGAACACCAAAATAAAATTAATTTTGGGATATTACTTTCCATTGTATGGGAAATAATAGCCCTCTATCAAATCTTTCTCACAAACAAAGGAACATGCTCAATTTTGAATCGAAGTTCGCGCTATAGAACCCTAAAATTGCGAAAACTTCGAGCTTCGATTTCTCTCAAATTCAAACACCATTTTCAAATTAATTCTGGTTTTATGATACTCATATCATGCTCATTAAAATCCCTTGGACAATTTTGAATTTCCAGATCGGATTAACAGAATTTTGAATCGTAATTTTTGCACCCATTAGCCTATAAAAACCTCGAGATTTATCCTTTCATTTCTCAATCACTTAAACATATCTTGTCAAAATCCATCAAGATTATGATAATTCATGTTCTGTTTTATATAAATTTTTGGTTAGTAAGAATAAACTAAACATTTAGATATTAGTGATATGTGTTTCTAAAAAGAAATATATAAGATTTAAATTTCTAGCATTGATTTTCAGAGCTTGTATTAATGTTGGACCTTATTTTTACTAAATTATTATTTAGATTTTTTTTATTTTAAACTTGGAGAAGTTAAAATTATTGATTTTTCCAAAATTGTTTTAGTCAATTCTCCTACACACTATTAAAGTTTTTACCTGGTTTACCAAATTATCACTATCTCATGGGTTATTTAATTAAATAACCTTAATTAATAAACAATTATCAAAATAACTTCAAAATTTAACAAATTTAAAAACTAACCTTAGCCGCCAACTCATTTGGCGTGTTCATTATTTCACGCCAACTGGTTGCGTTACTTTCCAGTTGGCGTGAATAATTGGTCACGCCAACTCGGTTGGCGTGACAAATTAATATCACGCATCACGTCAACTGAGTTGGCGTGACCAATTAATGGTCACGCCAACTGAGTTGGCGTGACTTGGTGTTATAAATTTTGCTCGCCCCCTTCTTCCTCGGCCAAAACATCTCCATGTTCGAAATTTCTTCCTCGGCAACTTCCAAGTTACAATCGTTTTTTTCTCATTTTGCTTCCAGTCACTTCATAGTTTCAGAATTTAGAGGTAAAAATCCTGTCGCCCATTTGTCGCTGCCGTCCGCCGCCGCCGCCGCCGGTTGCTGATGGCTGGTGGTCGGCGGTGGCTGCTATGCTTCGTCATGTTTTATCTATTTTAAATTATTTTGTTTACTTTATGTTGTCTATATGTACTAATATATTTTTTGTTTCATATAATAGGATGGATCCGATGACCGTACCAGGCCCAATCGACGATCATCTGTTGTCATTGCAGTCATGTCATCGTTCTGAAGATGTATGGGCAGGTGATATTGATCGCCCCTTGCGTGTGAGAAATCCGGGTGGCTATTTTTGGGATCTTTGCCCATTAGACATACGTGTTGTAAGTATGTTAAATGAGTTTGGGTTTTATGGTGTATATAGGTGTAATAAGACTACCCTTGACCCTCATCTAATCACGGCGTTAGTAGAGAGACGGCGTCGTGAAACTCACACATTCCATCTTATATGTGGAGAGGCGACTATTACACTGCAAGACATTGCAGTTATTTGGGGTCTACCAATAAATGGTCTTGCAGTGTCAGGTAGCAATTTTCATAAGACAATACCCGAGTGGCAAGAATATTGTGATCGTCATTTGGGATTTACACCAGATCCGGGTCACTTTAAAGGTGCATGTTTGTTAATGTCTGCGTTGAGTAATCATTTAGTGATTAATCGCCTCCATTTGCATAGTACAGCGGATGAGGTTGCTAAATATGCACGAGGTTGTGCATTATTAATGATAGGTGGAGTTATGTGCCCTGATAGTCCGGCAATACTGTAAAATTATTATACATGCAGAAATTAGAAGATATCAGTTTTGTTGGTAATTTTAGCTGGGGTAGTGCTGTGCTGACATTCTTATATCGTGAGTTGTGCACTTCAGCGGAGAAAGGGAAAAGTTCGGATGTCGGGGATACATTCGGCTGCTGCAATAAGGCCCGGATGTCGATCAGAAATCAAACACACGCCGCCAGATTCTCCAATAATGTGTTTGCTAACCATCTCCAAGAACCATTTCCATGACAAAAAGTTCTCTTCATCCACAATTGAAAATGCCAGCGGTAACACTTGATTATTCGCGTCCATGGACACAACAATCAACATCTTATGCTGATATTTATATACAGATGTGTGCCATCCACTGTAATAACTTGACGACAGTGCCGGAAACCATCTATACATGGTTGGAAGGCCCAAAAAACATAACTCAAATTTTTTTTCTCTTGGTCTTGCATTATCAAGATGATCCCACTCCACGACTGTGCCTGGATTCCATTTTTGCAAAGCTCCCATATAGAAAGGTAATTTATTGACCGAGCTCTCCCATGTTCCATACACGTTCCGTACTGCACGTTTCAAACTATGCCAGCCTTTTGCATATGATATTTCAAATCCATACTTATCTTTCACTGTTTGAATCACATACTTGATTTCATAAGCTGGATCACGACGAACGATTCCCAATAACAAGCTAGCAATCATATTCTTATCCAAGTTCGAATGATCAAGCGACAGCTCACTCAGCAGACAAGTGTGAGGACCACCATATTTGGTTATTTTGAATAACCCAACTTTTTTATCCAAACATGCACGCATGTACCATATGCAAGATATATCCTCTGTACCGTGTTTGCATATTGCTTTCCACAATGTTTTTGTACTCTTAACAACGTGGTACTCATGTTTTGCAACACGTACTGAATAATCCTTCACAGCTGCCTGTAGATGAAATTTATCTTTGAAGACCATGTTGCGATAGATTTCACCTTTGGAGTAATCATAAAACTCCCCCAACGGTCTGTTGGATTGTCAATCGAATCTCCAAAAACTTCTGGATGTGTCATGGAAAAGAATGGGATTGTTGGATAAAGATTACGATCATTTGTCATGGTTGTAACTGACACTTCTCGTCTCATTGGTGCCCCTCCTCTTGGTTTTCAACTGCTTCTGCCATCACACCAATATCAACTTCAAAATCATCAGCATCAGCCTCATCATCGGATGGAATCCCCTCTGGTTCAGAATTAATTTGATCACTAAAATCAGCAAAACTGTCTGCTCGTGGCTCATCAGCAACATTATCAACATCTACTGGATGATCATCTCGGTCTCTACCACTATATGAACCCTCAGCTTGATGTCGAGCAACAGACGTCTCTTGAATAACAGATGTTGTCAATCCTTCTGAAAAAATGCCACTCATTGGCATTTCTGGAATATAATCATAATTCCTTGGTTCTGCTTGTATATAAAATTCCAAGCAACTATGACCCTGTTCTGAATCAAGTAGCCATGCTAAATTGTAATCATCATCTATGGGTAAAATAGTCTGACGTAACCCCGAAAAATCTTTGAACATATGCCTAGCATATAATTTCAAAAGAAACTGGTTGCGATCAAACCCAGTGATATCATATACTTTATTTAATAATTGTAGAAAATTAATTTACGCCGTATGGTTGTACCTCTTGATGGACCACGATCATATCAGACGAACCCAGAATCTTGTATAATATTACCCCCCCAATAAAATAAAACTTGAATAGACATATTTTGATAACTATAGATAATTAAATATTACTAGTATCTAATAAAATCTTTTCTGATGTAGAAGATCAGCTAAAGCTGCAACTACAGAGCATACTCAGAATTTATCATATTAAGAGACTCGAGTGAATGTGTGGGAGAAATGAGAGGCGGAGGGGTTTATTTATAGCACAAATAGAGACGCCAACTTGATTGGCGGAACTAATATATTAAAGTCACGCCAACCCAGTTGGCGTGACCATATATAATATTGGTCACGCCAACTGAGTTGGCGTGACTATTATTCTACGTTGGTCACGCCAACTGAGTTGGCGTGACCAATATTTTATGTGGTCACGCCAACTGGGTTGGCGGAACATGTTGAACACGCCAACCCAGTTGGCGGCTAAGGATACTTTTTAAATTTGTTAATTTTTCAGGTTATTTTTATAATTGTTTATTAAATTAAGGTTATTTAGTTAAATTACCCCTATCTCATTATTAAATTTTTGAGAAAATCAACGATATTAGAACTTTTTTTAAACATTTTTATGTTTGAAAATAACTTTTGTTAATAAGTTTGTACTTATTTTATCAAGTCTATTTTCATAGACCCAAAATAATAAACTGTTAATTTATTTAAACATAAACAATATATTTACAATCCTCATTATCAAAAGAAACAAAGATGCAATGAAAATTATCATACATCCAAAAGACATTACAAAAAGAACTAAAATTATAATAAGCTGTAAAAGAAAATATAATATTAAAAATGTTGGGATTTCTTGAGACATATCACAATTCTTGATCGCTTTCACATGAACCACCCCTGCTTCTAGCCAAAATTTAGACTAAAAAGTCGAGTCTCAGCAGTAGCTACTGAAACCAAACACTAAGTGACTCTCAAATTGGATATGGAAATAACCAAGAAGATTTTAGAGGTGTGATTTCAACTCGACTTCAAGTCATTATTTATAGTAAAACTTGAGGCTTGGAATGATGAATATCTCGATGTGGGAGAGTTTATACAAATCACTGTTGGATAAAAAATACGTATGTTCTCAAACCCCCGTGTCTATAGAATGTTTCCAACTTGTTTAACCTTAAACATAATTTTCATTGCGCTTCTGTACAATGATTTTAGAAATATGCGAATTTGTAGGATATGGTTGGACGTCCACCCCGTAACAACCGTAGCACACGATGCCCATTCCCACGCAATAACGACAATGAAGCCGGTGGAAGCCAAGATCCACCCCAACCTCCATGAACGGGTTTAAGTCGTGAAACTTCATGGCCATAGCTACCATTGTGGCCACTACTCAACAAGGGTTTATTCACCCAACTGCCAGCCAGGGATAACCACAACCTCAGCCGCAAGGGATAAAGTACCATTATGAGTCTTCGTAAGAAATGAGTGTCGACGGTAACTCAAATCAAGAAGTGGCTCAGCACTGGCTGGAAGAAGTAGAAAAGCATCATAAACTACTTGAAGTGCCACAAGAGATCAAAGTGGAAGTTACATCACCATTTCTTGTTGACGATGCAAATAAGTGGTGGGATAGTGTGTCACTGATGTGACTATAAATAGACACATCAATTGCGTTTAATTGTTTACGATTTGGTATGTTTTGATGGATAATTTGATACATATGCTACCTAATCGTATATTTGTGTAATTGTAGGTGGAATCGAAGAAATCGAGCTAACTAAGGCGAATAAAAGTCAAGAAAAGCTTTGGAGCTAATAAGGACTCAATGTAGATCAAGTAAAAGGCTAAAAATATAATTTTAGTTGAAGCGATCGACCGCATGAAGGAGGCGATCGATCGCCTATGGACAGAAAGTTGAGCAACAAAATTTACGATGCAGCGATCGATCGCGAGAAAAGAGGCGATCGATCGCCAAAACTCACTGGAAGCAAGCGATCGATCGGTGAAAAAGAGCCGATCGATCGCCTAAGGAATTTCGCTGAAAAAAATAAGCTAGCGATCGATCGCTACTATGAGGTGATCGATCGCCAGCAGTGTTTTGGAAAGATTGGGGACTTGATTTCTTTACTTCCTACATGGATTCTACCCTACTCCATCAGCCTCCACACCTCAATAATACTCGAAAATCAGTCTCTATAGGACACAATTCAGACCTTAGAACATAATTTTTAATTTTTAGAATAATTTTTCTTTCAATTTTTGTAAAGACGCTTGAAGAACGAAGACGGAATCAACAAGCCGGAATCGTGCTTCGCTTTAGTAACTTTCTTTTCTATTGATTGTTTGCTGTTTTTAATACAATCTTTGTTAGTTTTAGATTTAGTTATGCAAGGCTAAACACTTTGATTCTTGGTTGAGGGATACTTACCTTTGGAATAAAATACTTGTGAAAATTTTGGTTTGATTGTTGAATTTTTAATTCAATTTCAATTTGTTTTTCAGTTTATGATTCTTATGATTGTTGTATTTGATTGATAGATTGATCACCCTGTAATCACATAACTATCTAATGCTAATTAAGAAGCAACTAAGATTAATAATTACCCGCTGTTGGTGTTATTAAATTCTTAGGAAAAACGATTGGGTGATTAATTCTAACGGCTATAGTTTTTATTGATTAGATTCATCAAACTTACTAGTTCTGAAACTATCATTGATTTAATCTTAACGGCTGTAGTTTTGGTTAAAGATTTGATAAGAGTCGAATTGAATGTTGTTTTCTTTTTGACCACGATTAAGGTAAGTAAGGAATTAAGTTTTCAATTGATGAATAATTGAATAAATTCATATGTTTAGTAATTTGATGATCAAGTGAATGATTTCCAAAGGTAAAGTTGACCGAAAACCAAGAATTGCTTGTTAATCTTGATAAACTTGAATTTTGTTTGATTTTGTTTAATTTAGTTATAGTTAAAGAAATTTGATAACCCCCTATTTTGATACTTGTTAGCATAAAGTATTCACTTCCCCGTGGGATCGATCCCTACTCACGCTACTACATTCATAACTGTTATTAACTTGAGAGGGTTAATTTGGGCGTACGCGATAAACGCTACCAAATTTTGGCGCAGTTGCCGGGGAAGGCAATTAATTTTGTGTTAACGTCACTTTATTTTATTTATTTCGTTTTATACTACTGTGGTTTGTGGATGAGTACAGGTTGAACCCTCTGATCACGAAGAGAATTTTTACTACGATCCTGAGATCGAGAGGACACTACATCGGAGAAGAAGAGAAGCAAGGTTACTTGAGGAAGAAGAAGAGAGGAACATGATGGCTGCGAATCAAAGTTTGAGGCAGTTGGTGAATCCTAACTTGGATCAACAACCTCTTTGCATCACTTTCCCTGCTCTCGCGAATAACGTAAGTTTCGAACTTAAATCTGAACTAATTCACTTATTGCCATCTTTTCATGGTCTTGCAGGTGAGAACCCACACAAACACTTGATGGAATTCCACCTGGTATGCACTACGATGAAACCGACTGGCATAACGGAGGAGCAAATCAAACTACGAGCCTTTCCATTTTCTCTAAAGGATGCTGCTAAGGATTGGCTATTCTATTTACCCTCCGGATCAATCACCACGTGGACTGATTTACAAAGAGTCTTCCTTGAGAAATACTTTCCAGCTTCAAGGGCTACTAACTTAAGGAAAGAAATCTACGGTGTGAAGCAATGCCAAGAGGAGTCATTGCATGAGTATTGGGAACGGTTTAAGAAGTTGTGTGCAAGAAAAGACATTGCGGCAAACTCCCAACAATTTGGACATATTCGCCATGGACAACCGCCAAGAAAAGAGGTAAATGTATCCAATTTGGAACAACAATTGATTGATCTAACTTTTCTTGTGCGTAATCTTGCAGGAGGCAACGTGGGGAAGATTAAGCCATGTGGAATCTGTCTAGCTGTGAACCATCCCACTGATGCATGTCCCTCACTACAAGAGACAGCCACTGAGCACGTGAATGCAGCGGGAGGATTCCCAGGGCCACCACAAAGGGGCTATGACAATCCCTCGAGCAATTACAATCAAGGGTGGAGGGACCATCCGAACCAAGGATATGGGAACCCACAGATGCATCAACCTCCACCCTATAGACCGCCATATCAGAGACCTCCACCACCTCTAGTGCACCCTCCTTCTGACAGATTAGAAAATATCATTAAAGTTATTGCTGAAAATAGCTTGCAATTTCAACAGGAGACAAGGGCGAGCATCCAGAGCCTGACTACGCAAATGGGACAATTGGCAACTTCGCTCAACAAGATTGAAGCGAGAGTATCAAATGGACTACCTTCACAACCGGAGATGAACCCAACGGAAAATGTGAGCGCCATCACTTTAAAGATGAGCGAAGATGAAGTTAAGGAGAAGGTGGCACTGACGCCACCAAAGAACAGAGAGATGAAGGAAGAGAAGGACGTTGCAGAACCCATACAAGAGGAGGAACCAAGGGGTAAGTTCTTTAAATTTTCTGAATATAAAATTGAACCCCCATTCCCCCTTGCTTTTAAGGAAAATAGGAAAGATGAGGATATCAAGGAACTCTACGAGACTTTCCGACGATGGGAGGCAAACGCTCCACTACATGATGCCATGATGAAGATACCTCGATGTGCGAGATTTTTGAAGGAAGTTTGGAAAGCGGATAAGAACAAGGAACGCAAAGGGTGCCCCAAGATCGAAATAGGTTAGAATGTTTCGACGGTCATCCAAAGAAGCATTCCCACAAAATGCAAGGACCCTGGTATGTTTTCTATCCCATGTGTGATTAGGACCATTAGGATTGAGAAGGCAATGCTCGATTTAGGATATTCCATTAATGTCATGCATTACTCAATCTACACTCAACTAAAACCTGGACCTTTAAAACGAGACAACACTGTGATTCAATTAGCTGATAGGTCCACGGTTATTCCTAGGGGGATAGTAGAGGACGTACTTGTGCATGTAGAGAATTTGGTTTTCCCAGCCGATTTCTATGTCTTAGACATGGAAAATGGTGATCCATCTAGTCCCATTCTTTTCGGGGATGACCATTCTTGAAAACATCAAAATCTATGATAGATGTGCATAGCGGCATGTTAACAATGGAGTTTAATGGCGAGGTTGCAAAATTCAATATTTATGAACCCATTAAAACTCATGAGCATTCTAGCTACGCTATTTATATAAATATGAATATGATTCTGATTTTGATAAGAATGTTTTGTGTGAATTGGCGAAGGCTACTGATGGCCTTGATGACAAAGGAGTATGGATTCGCGCCCTGTGCATACTGTTCATACTATTGCTGCTTTATCTACTCATGTTACTGCTGACCCTATCTTTTCTAACTTGCAGGAGCGTACCATTGAAAAGAAGCACCCTCCAGATCGACCACAACAAGCCACAAATGTTGAAGGAGGAACACAGACTGAAGACGCCCACTCAAAGGCGAACAAACCAAAATTTAGAGGAGTTAAAAAGATATTGAGGTGGAAGAGGAAAGATAGAGAAACATCGCATCTCCCACCTTGATAGAGGACTGGCGTCGGGCCACCGACGTTAAACAGAGGCGCTGCTTGGGAGGCAACCCAAGGGGAGTTAGTTTCCCTTTCTTTTAATTTTTTTATTGCTTTAGTAGTTAGACTTTTCTATTTTCTTGTATTTTTGCCTTACATTAGGGACAATGTAAGATTTAAGTATGGGGGAGGGATTAGTGGCGTGTTATTGTTTTTCTTATTTTAAAAATACAAAAAAATCAAAAAATTTGAAATTTTTTGAGCTCATAGTTAGTAAGGAACACATGCTTAGAATCACTAGCCCATGATGAAACCTAATTGCGAACATGCATACTTTTGAACATAGGTGAATTGTTAACCTTGGAACACTTTGAACTCTAATGCAAAGATACTTTAACATAGTAGTTGAACAGTTTGAGCACGATATTGTCATGACTTGTGAAGTGTGCATAGCTTAGTGAAGATTGTGTAAATTTTGTGATATTCTTAAGAAGTCTCTAATACATGCTAGAAACTTAACTACATGCTCTTTGAAGCGTATGTCTAGACTACTTGCAAACATGAAAGTGATATAGGCAATCTTTGATGCGTTTGAGCCTTTCAAGCCTACCATGTAAAGAAAATCAACCACTAGTACCCTTTTTGAGCCTTAATGCAAAAGAATGGTTGTATGCTAGGCATACAAAAGACCCCCATTCGACATTATTTGACTAGCTTATCATTCTTCCCTAATGAGCCTAAATATGAATTCTATCCATACCTTTGAAGGGAGTATGATGTGTTTCATTCACATGCACTAAAGTATTCCATGATTAAAATGTTTGTGAGCTTCATTATGAAAAGAATGAAATGCTTGAAAGAAAAGGGATGCCTTGAGAAAATAGATAAAATATAACTCCAAGGGGAGCCAAGGCACAAAAGAAGAAAAATGTTAAATAAAAGTTGAAAAATTCAAGCAAGAAGAGAAGCTTTTAGTGTGCATATCATTATATTCCCTTGTTTGATATGTCTTTTTCCTTTCTTTCATAAGCCAATACCTAGGCCAAGCTACAAGCTAAAGACCCTACTTGATTTATGTTTGCAAAGTGGCTAAGATAGTGGAGAAGAGTGTGCAAGTAAGCTTATACTTGTGTTAGTGTATGACTTGAACTATTGTGGATTTGCATCTTTTGGATCTATAATTTGTACACAACACCTTGTTTATGACCACACACACATGATCACTACTTTGTTAAGTATGGGATGGTTTAGGGATTGAACTTGTTCCACTATTAACTTTTCACCGCCTTTCATTACATGCATGTTTAAAAATTGTTGAGGCATTAAAGTGAGAACAAGTTAGTTTGTTATGATGCTATGAGCTAAGCAAAAATATATAGTTTTGTCTGATTTACTCGAGGTCGAGTAAAGAGTAAGTATGGGGGAGTTTGATGTGACTAGAAATAGACACATCTATTGCGTTTAATTGTTTACGATTTGGTATGTTTGATGGATAATTTGATACATATGCTACCTAATCGTATATTTGTGTAATTGTAGGTGGAATCGAAGAAATCGAGCTAACTGAGGCGAATAAAGGTCAAGAAAAGCTTTGGAGCTAATAAGGACTCAATGTAGATCAAGAAAAAGGCTAAATATATAATTTTAGTTGAAGCGATCGACCACATGAAGGAGGCGATCGATCGCCTATGGACAGAAAGTTGAGCAACAAAATTTACGATGCAGCGATCGATCGCGAGAAAAGAGGTGATCGATCACCAAAACTCACTGGAAGCAAGCGATCGATCGGTAAAAAAGAGGCGATCGATCGCTACTATGAGGTGATCGATCGCCAGCAGTGTTTTGGAAAGATTGGGGACTTGATTTCTTTACTTCCTACATGGATTCTACCCTACTCCATCAGCCTCCACACCTCAATAATACTCAAAAATCAGTCTCTATGGACACAATTCAGACCTTAGAACATAATTTTTAATTTTTGGAATAATTTTCTTTCAATTTTTGTAAAGACGCTTGAAGAACGAAGACGGAATCAACAAGCCGGAATCGTGCTTCGCTTTAGTAACTTTCTTTTCTATTGATTGTTTGATGTTTTTAATACAATTTTTGTTAGTTTTAGATTTAGATATGCAATGCTAAACACTTTGATTCTTGGTTGAGGGATACTTACCTTTGGAATAAAATACTTGTGAAAATTTTGGTTTGATTGTTGAATTTTAATTCAATTTTAATTTGTTTTTCAGATTATGATTCTTATGATTGTTGTATTTGATTGATAGATTGATCACCTAGTAATCACAAACACTATCTAATGCTAATTAAGAAGCAACTAAGATTAATAATTACCTGCTGTTGGTGTTATTAAATTCTTAGGAAAAACAATTGGATGATTAATTCTAACGGCTGTAGTTTTTATTGATTAGATTCATCAAACTTGCTAGTTTTGAAACTATCATTGATTTAATCTTAGCGACTGTAGTTTTGGTTAAAGATTTGATAAGAGTCGAATTGAATGTTGTTTTCTTTTTGACCACGATTAAGGTAAGTAAGGAATTAAGTTTTCAATTGATGAATAATTGAATAAATTCATATGTTTAGTAATTTGATGATCAAGTGAATGATTTCCAAAGGTAAAGTTGACCGAAAACCAAGAATTGCTTGTTAATCTTGATAAACTAGAATTTTGTTTGATTTCGTTTAATTTAGTTATAGTTAAAGAAATTTATAACCCCCTATTTTGATACTTGTTAGCATAAAGTATTCACTTATTCGTGGGATCGATCCCTACTCACGCTACTACATTCATAACTGTTATTAACTTGAGTGGGTTAATTTGGGCGTACGCGATAAACGCTACAGTCACCATCGATGGAAAGAGACCGGACCAATCACTTGGCAAAGGTTTCGATGCGTTTCTGAAACTATACTTCCCAGAAGCCTTTTGCGTTTTAAAATCCAGAATTGAAGAATTTGATAACCTGACACAAACTCCAGGAATGTCAGTGGTAGAGTATTCTTCAAACTTCCATTCCCTAGAGACTTATGCCCCAACCATTATGGCAGACGATGACTTAAAGCTGCACCGTTTCAAGAAGGGTCTGAAAAGTCGGATCCA